>CAJQUW010007341.1:0-283655 GCA_907163375.1 Prostheceraeus crozeri | reverse complement strand
GTACGAACTTCCCTAAAGAAATATATAAACAATAAAAGGATGTCATTGTTCCAAACTGTTAGTACTTATCCCAACGTTCCATAACAAGAAGCATGTCCTCAAAACCATATTTTTTTCAAAATGACAGCCAAGTCATTATGGAGGCAGTTGGACATGACCAGCATCTTTTGCGGCTGCAAGAGCGTGGCCCTAGTGGAAACCTTTGACTGGTCTCTGCACTTCAAAGGCGGAATGGACTACCGGTGAAGTGTCCCGGTACACGAATGGGTGACGCATGACTTAGTATAAATATCCGACATTCCATGAGTGGAGTGATGACTTTCTTGAAGATCATGGAGTCGCCTGAAGGGACGTGATGTTGCACCAGTCATTTAATTTCACGCTTAAATTAAACTTACAATGTAAATCTCTTGTCTTTCCATTTTTAACATAGTTCCTGGAATTGGTTCTTATTGGGGAGCAACTAAATCATATACTGCACAGTAAAGTTCACATCTAAATAGTGACTACATTAAAATATAATTGTCACAATAGGTCAGCAATTGAGCAAACCCATTCAAAATCAAACATACGGACGTCTATGCGGTTCGTACCCAAGTGCTCAGAACCAAACCACACACAGTTCGATCATAGACGTTCCGAACACAGTGTACCAACAACAATGTACCATATCCAGTAAACTGAATCTCACTACAAGTTCTTATTCGAATAACCACTGAATTATACTCAGTACCTATCCATGTGCCTATCGATTAACTAAAGTATACATGTACCTATCCATGTACCTGATCCATGTTCCTATGATCAACACTAAACTTTAGTTCCACTGGCGAAGTGGTACGATCAGCAGTACCGTTCTCAACTGCGGCTTTCTGTTTGCGATCCATTATGACTTGTAGATTTAAAATAATTGTAACTTGTAAACGTGAGGATTAGAACCTTTGATAAGAATTGGTACAAACCTCGGACTTATATACTTTTTAAACAAAGGAAATCCTAACAGCCAATCAGAGAGGTACCGAACTTCCCTAAAGAATATATATAACTATATAAAGGATGACATTGTTCCAAACTGTTAAGTACTTATCCTCAACGTTCCATAACAAGAAGCATGTCCTCAAAACCACTATTTTATTTTCAAAATGACAGCCAAGTCATTATGGGAGGTCAGTTGGACATGACCATGCATCTGTCTTGCGGCTGCAAAGTGGCCCTGTGGAAGACCTTGACTGTCTCTGCACTTCAAAGGCGGAATGGACTACCGGTGAAGTGTCCGGTACACGAGTGTGACCATGACTTTAGTAAAAATCCGACATTCCATGAGTGGTGTGATGACTTCCTAAAGATCATGGAGTCGCCTGAGGGACGTGATTTGCACCCGTCATTTATTTTTCACGCTTAAATTAAACTTACATTGTAAATCTCTTGTCTTTTCATTTTAAACATAGTTCTGGAATTGGTTTTCTTATTGGGGAGCAACTAAATCATAACTGCACAGTAAAGTTTCACATCTAAATAGTGCTACATTAAAAATAATTGTCACAATAGTCGCAATTGAGCAAACCCATTCAAAATCAAACAACGGACGTCTATCGGTACGTACCCAAGTGCTCAGAACCAAACCACACAAGTTCGATCATAGACGTTTCGAAACACAGTGTACCAAACACATGTACCTATCCAGTAAAACAGATCTCATACAAGTTCCTATTGATAACACTGAATTATACATGTACCTATCCATGTGCCTATCGATAACTAAAGTATACATGTACCTATCCATGTACCTATCCATGTTCCTATTGATAACACTAAACTTTACATGTACCTATCCATGTACCTATTGATAACACTAAACTTTACATGTACCTATCCATGTACCTATCCGTGGCAAGTAGGGCACAGTTTTCACTACTTTCATCTTATAACTGTTTGGCTCGTACTTAGACTCAAAATCCAAAACCTTCCAACTTCCATTCCTTCAAATGATCTCTACATGGATTAAATATATCTAGGGCTACATGATGCATGATGAAACATGGAGTAAGCAGTTTCTAAAATTCAAAGCCACAACATGAATCCCTGCTAATAGGAAACTGGATTAATAACTTCTTGTACGCATGACTTCCTGAAATGCAGCTTAATACAACAAGTATATATGCAAAATATGGAAAACAAAGTCAGAATTGCTACGTGTCGCTTGCAGATACAAATCATCAAAAGCTTGTTCAATGTGATGAAATTATTGTGACATCGTAAAAGATTAAATATTTCCAGAATATTCAAACACATAAAGAGCTTGAATATTAAATAAATCAGAATGATTTGGCAGTCAATAGACTTTGATCTTTCATTAATGATCTGACAACATTTTCCATTTCAGAATATTCACTTGAATTATTTTTCATCGAATACGCGGTTGATGAGAGAAAGTTTTCGGCAAAGATGAAAGGACAATTTGAAACTTCATCGGCAAAGCGATTGCTTCATTGATCTTGAGCGAAAATTGCTCTGTAATTGTGTTTGTCTATCCGTTGCATACAAACACGCAATCGTCCGAACTTTTTAGGCAAACGCAAAGACATTTTTGTAGACAAGTAAATAATTTTTGTAATAAGTTCGTTGTTCAACTTAAAGAGTACTTCTAATGTATTTTATTGTATTTTTTGGCTAGAAAATTTTTCTTGCATATGAAATTCTTGGATGGCAGATATGAAGTGCTATGAAACTGATCATTAACATAGTTACATACATTTATGTCTGGAATCAAATTTTCACTTGACCGCATTGCTTGATGAACAGGGTGATCCAGAATTCAGGCCATGCTTTAGTCGATTGTTGTTCTGTCTGAACGAAAAACCTACGCATGTGTTGCTCCTATAATTGGAGCTTTCTATGTTTAATCAAACGTGTCATATCTAAAGTGTGATCTTTCAAATGGTTGGAAAATATGACTTGTTGTCAAATCATAATTCAATTGCTATTTAAGCATAGGTACCGCAAATAAGCTGGATTCTATACAAGCAACGAAAACAACTCACAAGAACGATGTACAAAACGAGAATAACAAAGCACACTATTCCTCTATTGATGGTGTTCATTCACTACATCAGATCATTCATGATAGATCAAAGTCATTCATTCCATCAGTTTCGAGATGCTCAAAGCGAGTTGATCACATTTTTGATGTCATTAAAGCTACCAAGTGAAAACACTTACGAGTAGCTTACTTTTCTATCTATGAAATGATTGGATCAATGAATCAATCATTCCAAGTGGTTGGCCATTATCACACTCCTATAGACAAAGGTGAACAAAGCTTAGTTCCAGATCCGCGCCCGCATCCGTAAAAAACAAAATCGATCATTCGTGTCCGACCCGCATCCGTAACAATTCTGAATTTTCGATCTGCATCTGCATCTGCGCTTTATCCGCACCGAATTCACAATAGTAGAATCTTCAAAATTATTCAGCGACTCGTTAAGATTCAGATAAACTTAAAAGGGCCATGTGGATTTTACAACTATAAGCTACACGTCCAATACAAAAACAAGCCCGTGGAAAACTGCGAATAGCAAGTTTAGACTAAGCTACATGTATACCATCAATGTAACCCACTATCTTTTGGAACCGTTTTTCTGCACATGAATTGTTTATGTTACTGGTAGTGGTATAAGCGAGCTTTTTTAGGCACTTTAAATCATTAAAAGCATAAAGACCACGGCTGTTGAACTTAGAAATATAATTTCTAAATGTTGATAGACTTGGTCACGTGGACATAATCTGGCATCCTCAACCACAAGTACTGTCTTGAGCGGACTGAATTTAAGCCCCGTCATCTATCATTACGATTGCTCATAACTGACATGGTAGCACAGTTATTCTCACTTAGTTATACCAGTTATTCTTGCAAGCATATATTTCATTTATTACACTAGGTGACATGCCACGCTCAATCACGCGTGAGCCACGCGTAATTACACATGACCCCAAACATCCGTGGCTATGCGGGATATTGCTGCAATATCTGTTATATAAGTTAGTATAGTTGGCAGTCCTGTTATATAGACTTTGCGTCTCATGTGTCTGCATGTATCAGAGGCTAAACAATGTGATAAGACCTCAATTTCATGCCCAGGGAAGACAGAACATGCTTATGGCGGTTCATCTTAGTGGTTCAAGCGGCAGCGCAGACAACCGTGGACGACGCGCAAACTATGAACGCTCGCCCGCGCGTATTCATAAACATTTCCCATATTTTAACAGCATCAGATCAAGTGATTTCTGACTCTTAGTGCAGCGCGTATGTACGCGGGTAGAAGAATAGAATGTCCTTAACCACGGATGTTTGGGGTGTTCCGTAATTACGCGTGAATCACGCGTGGCATGTCACCTAGTGTATTTAACATTTTATTCAGCTTATACAGTGAAGCCTCTCTAACCTATCACCCCGCTTTTCAAGGAGCCTCTCTAAATTGGCAGGTCTTCGCCAGTCCGGATTTTATCCGTATTCCTGATGGAACCCCTTTATCCTTAGCACCCATCTAACTTAGCACTTTTGGCACAGTCCCTTTGGTTGCCAAGTTAGAGGGGTTTCACTGTATAATATTTTTGGTAGGTATATTCAAAATTATGTATGAATTAGAAATGCTACAAGCCAAGTGTGCTATACTTGTAGACTTTTTTAAGTGCACCTAAAGCCTATTGCGTATCGAAGCCTTTCTGAGCTCAGTTTTAGACCCATCTTTACGCCGAAATGACAACAATAAAGTGCTATCTGTATCTATCTGGGTATATATTCAATGACTAAAACTTCAAAGTCACAGTGCAACCTACCTACATGTAGTGTATATAGGTCCATGCACTACAGGCAAAGGCTAATTGCCTGGATATTGCGTGAAACTCAGTCTAACTCAAGCTTTTTGGCAGTGTAAATAAATTTGTAGGACCTGTTTGAGCTTGTAATATTTCACTATGCTCCGAAAGCAAAATGTGGATCGTTCAATTCGCTCATTAAGTCTTCTATCCGCATCTGCATCCGAATCTGCACGGATGCGGATGCGAACTGACCACCATTGCCAATAGATAATGTCGTGTGATTCCTTTGTGAAAAATAAGAATGATTTTATCCTCCTGTAAAATCTTACGCTTTGCGCAAGCGGTGAAATCAGTCTACAAAACTGTCGTTTACGTATTAAACGACCCTTGCATTCTCCAACATCAATCGTCAAGAACTGCAAATGCTCGCATCCTCATCATTAGACAATTGGAAACTACGTTGAAGTCGAATGACCAAGATAGAAAGAAAAGAGGGGAAGGGAAAAACGGAAGAAACTCAAAAACTAAAAAGTCAAAGAAGCGATCATTGATCTTGATGGGTCCATAAGTTTTTAGACGAATGTTGTGAGTGACATCTACAAAAATCCCTTGTATTTGCGCAAATGCCTACAAGCGAACGCCTCTTTGGATGTCAGAGACGATATGGTGCAAATAATGATCTCTCTCCATTTTTAATTGAGCGTCAGTTTACTCTTATGTCTATTATATTTCCAAACCATGAATAACGATTGACTATGAGTAACTCTTGATTGCATTAACCAAATACTTGTTAATTACTAAGTTTATTTAATCCATCGAGCAATTTTTAACTAAAGTTTATTTGCACAAAATTGAAATGAGGATATAAATTTGAGCGAGCAGTTTGATCGCACTTTCCTGAATTATCGAAAATGACATTAACCTACAATTCAGCTGCATGATAAATCAGAGAACAGATTGGATAACTTCCCTTACATGATGAAATATTCATCAACGATTCAAGTTCATCTCTTCTCACCTTTTGTATGAAGATCTTGTAAATTTTAGGGCAACGGGAGACTGAAAGCGATTGCAGTTTTTGTTCATGAAACATTGATCGATTCCATTGTTATAATTTTCCTAACGCGAGACCCAACCACTTGCAATTAACAGATAGAGAGTGCAAATGATATTTACAATCCCATTCTTCAAACTATTTGCATTTGAGTGTCGTTGGGATTCGAATCGGCAAACAACTTTTTATTTCATGACAAGTTGGCGATAAATGAACTTCATAGAATAAGTAAGATGAGAATAAACAAAATTGAAAGTTATCACGCACTGAAATGATCCTCCAAGATAAACCTTACCCGATTTAAACACTTGTGTGAATTTTCACACACCTCCGAAAGCCTTTCATAATTACTAATTAAACATAGTTACATGCATCCTAACATCTGCTGCCGCGCTGGAATTTGTATACGCACGCATGGAGGTATTCGATGTACTACAATCAGTCGTCATGCGACGCTTGCGCAAACGCAACTTAAAAAAATGAAATTTGTATTCTGCAAATAATGTGCGATTGCATTAACGAATGGTATATAAGGTTGGGATTTCAATCGTTTTCGTAACTGCAATCTTTATTTTCAAAAGTCATGCATATTCTGCATAATGAACTGCGTCAATTTTGCGTCTGATTTTTATAAGACTTTGAATATGTATAATTGAAAATGTTTTGCTTTTCTATGGCCTCTGTTTAATCTTTAATGGAATACAATTACAAATGAATGCAAAACGTTTTCGATTACATATTCAATCTTGTGGAAAATTGCGCCAACATTATGGTTGCTCTCTTATGGGTCATTTACACAGGAATTGTCCCACAAATCCACCTCAAGCTGAAGCAAATTTTCGCACGAATTTCAAGCGCAATCGTGGTTTTTCTTGAGGTAATTTTCGAGGTCGCAGAGGAAGAGGATATGGACAGCATAATGCAACCTTGATGAAGGAAAATTCTCATCTTGATAATGACACGGGTATATTCACCATTATTCCAAAACCTCAATTTAATTGTAATTCACAGGCTTGGGTTGGTGATTCTGGTGCAACAAGTGACATTACAAATGATTATCGCATTCTTCAAAATTTTGGGAAATTTGAGAACAAGCAAAGTGTGTCTACTGCAGATAATCTTTGTTACGCATTCGGCAAAGGTGTTGCAAATCTGAATTATTCCATTGATGGTTCAAGGACTATACCTTATCAGTTACATGATGTTCTGTACGTTCCTGATGTCAAGAACAATTTCTTTTCGGTTCGTGCGGTAACTAAAGAAGGATGTGTGGTTACATTTGACGACAAATTCGTATCAATTTACGATCAAAGCTTACGCAAGATGGCAACAAGTTATTTACATGGTGACTTGTAGCTTTTGAATCTCCTTGAAGGTGATTTTCATACATATAAATTATCAACAGACACTGACAGTGATTTGTGGCATCAACGTCTTGGTCATTGTGGTCAAAGGAGATTGGAAAGTATAAAAAGACTAGCTGCTGATATTCATTTACCGAAGAGCATACAATTATCATTCTGTAGTGGATGTGTGGAAGCCAAGCAAACGAGAAATTCCTTTCATAAAATTGGAAGAATTCAATCTTCATCAATTTTGGACTTAATTCACAGTGATGTTTGCGGTCCGATGAGAACTGAGTCTATTGGAGGTGCTAAGTATTTTGTGACATCCATTGATGACTACAGCAGAATATGTTCCGTATTCTTTCTGCGAAACAAATCGGAGGTATTTGAAAAATTCAAAGACTTTGAAGCTGAAGTTACGAATCTTACTGGTAAAAGGATAAAACGTTTCAGAACAGACAATGGTGGAGAATATACTTCAAAACAATTTCGATCTTATCTTAGATCCAGAGGAATCAAACATGAGCTTACATGTCCATACTCACCTCAACAAAATGGAGTGTCAGAGCGCATGAATCGAACTTTGCAGGAGATTGCATTGGCGCAATTACGTCGCGCTAATTTGCCTACTCAATTTTGGGCAGAATCGTTGCTGTGTGCTACCTATGTTAGGAATAGAATACCTTCAGATATTCACAAAATGACTCCATATGAACGATGGTACGGGAGAAAGCCACATTTAAATCATATGCGTGTATTTGGCTGTATAGCATATGTTCACATTCCGTCTCACCAAAGATATAAAATGGAGAAGTCACAAAGAATGATTTTTGTCGGATATGCCACAAATGCTAATGGATACAGGTTTTGGAATCCCCTTCAGAAATCATTGACAATTTCTCGTGATGCTGCTTTCGATGAGAAATCATTTCATGTGGTGGATGCACATGCTTTCGTTGATCCTGCATATCCAGATGCATCAGAACAGAAGTTTAATTATGATTCTGATCAGCAAGATGAGCAAGCAGTACGTCGTTCTTCTAGAACTTCAGTGCCTCCTGAACGATATGGAAATTGGGCCACAGATGCGCAGATGAAATCAATTGATGAGATGGCATGTTCTTCTTCTCATAAACTGTACAATATCAGTCAAATTGCTGAACCTGACAATATTGAGGAAGCATTTACAAGTCCTGAAGCAGTTGAATGGAGGAAAGCAACTGATGCTGAGTATCAGTCTCTTGAAGAGATGAATACATGGAAGTTAGTCAAATTACCGGCCGGACAGACAGCTATTGGATGTCGATGGGTGTTCCGAGTAAAGTATCGCAATAATGGTCAAGTTGAACGTTTCAAGGCAAGACTCGTGGTAAAAGGGTACTTTTAAAAGTATGGTGTAAATTTCGAAGAAACTTTCAGTCCTGTTGTTCACTTATCTTCGATACGTGCATTACTTGCGTTCGCCATACAAAATGACTATTTAATACATCAAATGGATGTTGTCACTGCATTTCTCAATGGTATATTGGAAGAGGAAATTTACATGGTTCAACCGCCAGGATACGAAGTAGCCGGAAAAAAGGATTATGTCTGCTTATTGCAACGAGCTCTGTGTGGTTTAAAGCAATCATCGCGCTGTTGGCATTACGTATTACGGAATTTTCTTCTGGAACTTGGATTTAAACAGAATAACAGTGATACATGCATCTTTTACAAAGACTCTCCCATTACGATTATTGCTACATATGTGGATGATTTGATTATCATTTCTGAAAATGAAAATGATCTCCAATTGACTAAAGACAAGTTATCAAATCGTTTCAAGATGGTTGATATGGGAGCTCTTCATTATATTCTTGGAATATCGGTTGTCAAGAAACCTAACGAATTATGGCTATCTCAAGAGTTCTATGTCGACAAGATGTTGGATCGATTCGGTTTGAGTTCGGCCAAAGATGCATCTACGCCTTTAGATGTTAATGTGAAGCTCGTAAAGGATGATGGAATTAGCAAGCCAGTGGATAAAACCCTATATCAATCAATTATTGGATGTCTTCTCTATATATCTCTTGCCACACGTCCAGATATTCAACATGCGGTATCGATGTTATCAAAATTCAATTCTTGTCCGCTCGAGATTCATCTTACTTCGGCCAAGCGCATATTGCGATATCTCAAATTCACAAAGTCTTTTGGACTACATTTTTCAAGAAATGAAAATGAGTTGGTTGGATACTGTGATGCTCATTTTGCCGGTGATGAAGATGACAGACATTCTACTACAGGTTATCTCTTTGGTCTAGCATCTAGCGTAGTATCATAGTACTCAAAGAAGCAATCTGTGGTTGCGAGATCGACAGCAAACTCAGAATATATTGCATTATCTTCAGCAGCACAAGAGGTGATTTGTCTTCTCGGATTGTTTGACGAAATCAGCAAAAATTACAGACCACTAACAATCTATAGTGATTCTCAAGCTGCTATAGCCATGGCGAAAAGTCCTGTTTTACACGACAAACCGAAACATATTGAGGTGCATTACCATTTCTCCAGAGAAGAAACTACAAAGAAAAATATTATGCTACAATATTGTCCAACAAACGAAATGGAGGCTGACGTATTTACAAAGGTGCTCCCACGAGAGAAATTTGAACTCAAATTCGAAAATTTCGAACTCAAATGGGAATTCTCGATATGTCTGAACGGTGAGAGTGTTGATATCTATGGTTCATTCCATATCTTATTATTGACTAATAATGATGACATTTGACAATAGATGTTATTCAGTGGTTTGGGGTTTACGTTAAATGAACATTATTCGATTGTCATCATGTGATTCTTCATTTTAGCTATAAGTTTCTATGTCATGCTTGTCAATATAACACAACTCATGTATGCGCAACTGCTGGTCGTTCTAACAGTATTTTCTTCGTTCTCAAGCGAAGCAATCAAATCCGTCAGCTGTTTTGGGCGCTGCTGTCGTACATTCGCCGTTCATAAATGAACTTATGCAGTCCGTTGCACAACACAAAAAGACCAAAATTAGAAACTCAAATTATTCATTGGCTTAGAGAATCCGTTGCAGTTAAAATAGTTATATACATCATAATATACCTCATGAATTGCGGAAGTAGTCATAAGATTGATTTTCTTTCATTTGTTTCGTCACCTAAATTTTACATTTTCGGCATTTCTCAATGAACATGAAGATTTCCGCGTTATTCTCCGGGAAATCAAGTTTTCCGCGTTTTTATCCGTTTTTCCATGCTCCATTGAAAACTCCTGTCTTTGGTCATAACAAAGAACATCTTTTAATTAGCATTAACATATCATTCAATCTTTGAAGACTGCTTGCGATGCCTGTGGTAGGCCTATAGGGTCAGGTAAGCACTCCCGTCTGATAAGTAGGCCTACGCCCACCCCTGAACTCAGAATTAAGGTATCCCCAAATATAGGTTTTGTGTTCCATTTATTGATGTGACACACAAATGTCTTGTACCCTCACGACAGCTTCTCACTTGTTTTCCTGTCCATGCAAGGTGAGGCGAAATGTTTCGGACCTGGTGACTGCATAATTATCGGTATGACTAAGGCGATAATATTGTTTGTTATAGGATCGCTGAGACTCCGTTCTACTGATTAGGATGAACTATTAGAAGTTTTTGTTTATGCAAATAGTTGTCATCATAAAAGGAGGACTAGTAGCTAAAAAGTAGCTAAGATAGAATGATTAGCCCGATCTATTTCCCTATTCTATTTTACAATTTTTGTATTTTTCACGGTCTATCCTTTATCTTTTAGCATGAGCCTATGTATCTAATCAGTGTTTAAAATATGTAGGGTTTTTACTCTACTGCTTCCTAATTCCAACAAATGCCATAGTAGGCCTAACATATTTCCATCACTTTCAGTATGATGTTAATCAAAAGAACAAGACAAAGCATGAACTTAAGAATCGTTTCTAAGTTATGATATCCAATGGGAGATATGTTCGACTAGATGACGTAGAATATGGAATGCTGCGATGGACTTTGCGGAATCTTTTGACGATGAGTAGGCTAGCAATGATAAGCCGTTGCAAAGATTGCGTCTACACTTGCAGATCATGTGATCACACTGACGCAAATATTTCATGGAATAATGTTATGTGGATTCTGTTCTCTATAGGATATGAATTTGTAGTGCGGAATAAAATTCCTGATCAATATTCAAAAGATTATGAAATGGCTGGGAAGGATTATCACAGCTTCATGAAACAAAGCTTCCATGTTTCTCTGAGACAACCTGAAGGAATCAGTATAAACAGAGTTATTGCTCTAGCTTCAACATTCACAAATCTCATGCCTGTTAAAGAAATATACCTACGCCATGAAGAAATGCCTCTACCAGGAAATGCCAACAATAGGATGAGAAAAATTACAAAGTCAATTTCCTTTTCAATGCTTCTCTTCAGAAAGACAATATCATGAAAAATATATTAAGACTGCAGCAACGAATGGCATCAAAATGAAGCCACAGGCTAACCAAAAAGCAAATATCCGGTACCAAGAAAATTTCGCGTATGCGTGAAGAAAGCAACTCGTAATGTGACTAACTATGAATAAGCGATTAGGCCTATTCATATCCGCCGCCGAACTAGGACTGCATTAAATGACGTAAATGTGGTCAATACAGTTTCATGAGGCAAGCATAGACTTCAACAATGACATTGTCCATGACTACCGCTGGGATTTCTCTTGTCAGGATCCGGAAACAGATACTAGATCAGTGGTTTTTCCAGATAGGCGTACTTGCCCGCCGTGATTTTGAAGTTTTTTCATATTTCATCTTTTGGTTTTCTCATTACAATTTTTTATTCTCGATGTCAATCCAATAGTTCCTGTTTGATTTGAGTTTTTACGTGTATCTAGTTGTTATATACCAAAATTCAAGTGAAAATAATGTCTATTGTAGAAACTAAGTGTTTTTCCTTAAAGTGGAGCAATTACCCGATTTGACCCTAATTGATTATCATGACAAGATCATTATTGACTCATGTCCTATTTATACTCACATTGACAATCGATGCGTCGGAAAGTTGATCATGCGCGACAGTTTCGCTAAAAGCTATTATGCAAAATATCTGTAAGAAGTTGACTTCGAAAAAAAATTCTTTTCATTTTGTGTGGGAGTGAAAAGATATCTCTCCCATGTAAATTGCCGGGAGGAAAAATCAACTTCTCAGTCCCACGGGACGAGAAAGTTAACTTTTCCTCCCGCAGCTAACTTTTTCAATGAAAATTCCTTTACAGGACAAATCATAGAAGTCTATAAACAAGTCATCACTAGCAGGGACTACAAAGATATCAATATAGTCACGGGATTAGCTCATTCATAGATTTCGTGTTATAACCATCAATCTTATAATAAGCAATAGACACAAAATGTCACAAAATGAAAAGCTACATTCTACAAGAAATAAAAGTTTGCTCCCTTAGCTATCTGTCCATCCCTCGCTGCGCTCGTGTTGTACAACATAGCTGCGGGAGGAAAAGTTGATATTTCTTCTCTCAAGATAATAGCTGGACCTTAAAAGAAGTACTTTTCAAATTAGGTCATAGGAATTCCTTCAAGTGGGTCAAATGACAGTTTCCGAGTAAGGTTTGAAAATACGCTAAAACTAAAAAAGTCACGAGAGTTTAGCTTATGCGGCTTGGGTTTAACCCCTTGACGCCGGCAGGGTTTCTGGTTAATGACGGGGACGTGTACTACACGTCCAAAACTTTAAGCATCAGCTGCCGGTTTTTTCGATGATGTATTTGTCCAATATGACGGAAACGTGTAGAACACGTCGATATTTTCATTGTTGTATCTGCCCACGACGTGTAGAGCACGTTCTTTCGTTATTGACATTTTCCTTTAGCCGTTCGTGGATTACCTTGCCGATTTTTGAATTCAGTGAGTTTAGACAAATCTGATGATATAAAGTTTTCTATACTTTTGATGTGTAGAATTGGTTCTGCATCTATCTAAGCTTGTTCTCTTCCGAGAATGTATGCTTACAATGCTGGCACATTGTTTCTGTAGTATGGAAGATGCGCAATATCTTTATTTCAATTTTTTAGTAGTCAATATTACTTTTATGAAAGGTAATAGGCCCATGTCTTTAGTGCCCTAACCTTCAGTTCGAGAAAAAAACATATCAACGACCACTTTAAAACTGAAGACAGCGCACCAAATGCAGCACATCCTATTAATTTACGGATGTCTGATGTAAGATGGCATTGAGAGTCTATGTCACTCATAATTATATTGATTTTTATCGTGAAGAATGATGAATGACAATTTACGTGAATTATATTAGGCTAAGTCAATTTCATTTATAAATTATTTTAGAATTTCAGGTCTACATTGCTGATCTTTTCTAAAATCATTTTCAACTGCCCCACTTAAAAATTTAGTTGTCATCATGCAACGTTGCTAATCGTAAACACATTTTTTCCACATAAAAAGTTTAAAGGATTTATAAATATGAGGCTTGTCAGAAGCAATTACGTTTCCAACTCCTATTCATGATAGTGTTCTTATTATTCCTAGAAACAACGGCCCTGATAAATAGTAAATTCGTAGAAGTATTTTGAAAATTTGTCCCGATGACACAGACGAGAAAGTTTGTGCGAATGATAAAAAATTGTTCGATAAAGTCAATTAGACGGACAAGCAAGTTGCCGTCAGTTGACACAGTTCCTCTGAGCAAGCTATCGTTCAATGGATTATAATTATTCAAGCGTTCAATGGATTATAACATTGAGGACGTGTAGTACACGTTTCCGTCATCCCTGTCTTCCTCCACAAAAAACAATCGTCCTTTGCGCCAATGTCAAAAGACGTGTAGTGCACATCTTCAGGCAGGAAAGGTTTAAAGGAGTCAGAGCAAAAATGCAACATCAGGGGAACCGAATATGGTAATCCTGTCCTCGCTCAGCTGAGATCCATGGTCAGGCCGCCTGACTGGGGACGACACTGAATTCTTGGCCATGGGCGGTAGCCGCATCCATTCCTGATGCGAAATCCTTGGTTTCTAATCACTTCAGTTCTTTTGAAAGCCATCAGTTCGCTTGAATTAGTACTTCGCATGTGATAAAATGGGAATGGAAAGAAGAGAATTTCTTCTCTTCCTATACTTTTACATCTTTAATGTAGAAATGCATGACCATTCATTCTAAACTGTGCCATATGCCTTTCGTAGTTGTAAACTTCGGTGCTATGTGTATGATTCTCTGTATTATCCGACTTTGGTTTTATCTTCTTAATGATTTATGTTTCAAGCAACGAAAATATTTTCAATCATCTGTCGATCCATGAGTGAATTCCGACTGAACCATTTAACATGCACTTGAATTCGCGAATTGATAACGATATCAAAATTCTGGAATTTTGTTTTTATTTCATAGAAATCGTGAGAACGAATGTTTTGCCGCGTCGTTTCTCACATTCTCTGAATGACAGGAATGTGGAACCAACCTCCCACGATAAAAGTCATTTGCTTCACCGCTAGAGCTGCGTGTGTGTCATTTTGAAATCAATTGAATGCGAACAGTATCTTTAGCACACCTTGATATTATCAAAATAATTCGTAATTATCATGTAACTGACCTTTTGGCACTCATTGTCGACTTTGAACAGAATTTTCATTGATAACATTCTGGAAATGCCATTTAAATTTCGAAGTAAGACATCTGAATTTGTATGTGGATTCAGAGATGAAGTGAACCATGAAAGCTTGATGAATATCCATTAAACTTGATTGGTAGAATGAGAAAACTTACCACTGGAATCAAATTCCGCTTTGCATAAGCAAAGGTATTCAATTTGTGAGCTGTGAAATGCATCGAAAACTCAACATAAATAAGCTAAAGCATCATTTCCGCTCCCTCCGTCTATCAAAGTTCAAAATTCAACGCGCTCTCTTCTAAAGAAATGGCAAGTGCATGGATATCTTCTCTCCTTCTGTAAAAAATATCAAAGCGGATTTCATGTAGGCTTGAAGCAAATTATTATATTTTTTAAAATGCATTTACATTTACTAAGCATTTTGTATTTATTGCTCAAAAATGCAAGAAAATGTAACCTAGGTGGACGTCCACCTAATTCTATCGACCATTGAAGGCGCGGGACGCCGAAGTAATGTCCATAGAGTAGGTATATTATGTAGAGTGGTAACTCCGCATTTACTAAATCCCCAATGTGTATACACTTTCGATTTTATTAAATGAACTCAAGGGAGATGCAGGTGGTATTGTCACCAAATGTGAGATATGCAAATTTTTGCAGTTTTGCAGATATTACAACGGAATTGGGTTATCATGATTGTAATGCAGAAGGAATGATGGTATTTCACAGATTCTATGACAGCCTTGGAGATTCAATGTTTGCTAAATTAGCAATTCGATTGGTTCCTATTACTTTCATGTTCAACCTCAAGAGTATTTTCTTAAGCGTGATCATACAAGGATCCTGCCAATGGCACAGCAAAATCACATCATCAAAGACAATGACTTCATTCAACTTTGAAAGATGTAAATGGGTCCACATCACTATTCAGATTCTAGAAATGAAACATGAATTTAGTGAATAATAAAATCATACCGGTGAAAATTGAATGAAAACCTGAAATTTCAGCCGAGAAAGCACGAATAATATCACAATTTTTTCATTTTTTCATGAAGACCTTCAGTATAATACAATTCATGAAATTCCCTTGATAATCATCTTAATTTCCGCTTAGTGAAGATGCTTTTCAGTAAATATTCATTCATTTTGATATCCAACTTGTTTCATGCTACTTATATAGGAGAGTGATCTCGGTAATATGTAAATTGTCAAATTTTGACTTTTTTCAAAAGTGCTCAAAAGTTTTTTGGACCACGGGAACGTAATCTCCGCAAAAAACTGAATCTTTTGATATAAAGATTTTCACTGTATACAGATACTTTTTGAGTCGACACTCTACCTATATATCCCTACTCTATGTTAGGCTACTGTCTAACATACTGCATTAATTTATTTGAAATTCGCCAGAAAACAAAGGGGAGTTGCTTTTTTCTTGCTTGATTAATATGAGTATCATCTCCCGTCGTTTGGTCAAATACTCAAAAAATGGAGTTGTTTTCGTATTTGTATGAATATTTCATAAGAAATAGTGGGCCCTTTTCTATTGTTGCTTCAACATTCAGAAAAAGGTTATGTGTATGCGTTTGCGTCATTCGAGAAGCAACTGCAAGGCATGGTTTCAGTATTCATTAGCCGATCAATCAGCGTATTTGGTCTGGATTGGTTGTGTCCTGAAATCAATAAAGCTTTCCTTGCTTGCATCTGCTGCAGAATGCGTGTACCGTGTGACAAGAGATACGCTATCTGCACATGATGCGAATATGAAAGTGCTCAAAATTGACATATTTTCTCTTGAAAATACTGAAATTGATATGAGATGTCATTGATCTATGAGATTTTGGCGCTCTTTGTTAGGATGTAAAATAAAAATGCATGATGTTGTTTTGGCTCTTTACAAGGCTTAACTGCTTTTTTTAAATAACTTTGTTTTTTCCCAACTTTTTGCATCGCTATTAATTAATTGTGTCGGCAACCTCAAAAGCTGTTTTGATACGTTAGCTACAGCGCTTGTTGTATCGATAACGTGTCATTCGCAAGGGTAATAAGTTGCATGTTTACATCACTACTCGCATGTGCTGACAGCTACCGGTACTCAATTTCTTGACATTAAATGACGTTTTGTGATGTAAACATGCCTAATCTAATGAATAGCGAGTTAGAATACTAAACAAAAAAGCAAAGGACTATAACATACAAATAAGCATGCACAACTGAAAAAAGGGAAGGAAAATAAAAAAATAAAAAGGAAAAAGGTGTCACACTATTACACTGAGGTTATTACACTAATCCGCCGTCGGATGGACGGAGTGCCTCTTTGGAAGCGGATCGACGAACACCTTCTAAAATGGTGTTTGGCAGGACTATCACGCCCGAGATCAACGGCATCGACATCCTCAGCTGTTATTCGCCATGCTTTGTCTTGCCCTAGTACGCAAGACAAAGAAAACCTTAAAAAGCGAATATTGAAATAAAGTCGTGTCGTACTGCTTTTGAGTTTCGCATATCAGAGGCGGTTTGTTTTTGCCTTACCTCACCAGTATTATGTCATGACTTAGTATACAAAAAGAATTGCTTTTATATTGTCAACTAGTGTTGCAATACCCTTTTTCCTTTATATTTTTTCTGTCGTGCATGCTTATTTGTATGCTATAGCCCTTTGCCTTTTTTGTTTTTTTGTTTAGTATTTCCATTTGATCATTTTTCGCTTTTATTATTTTCTTGTTGGTATTACTTTTTAACTCGAATAGCAAGCTACCAACATAGTAAGTGCACTATTTCACGACTCAAGATAAGTTTTTGAGGGGCCAAGTGATATAACGGTTCGTCGGTGCTCCACTTCACACCTAACTATACGGTGTTTGGGGTGCCAGATAATTTCAATGATATGATGATTAAAAGCACAATGCAAAATACAGGAATAAAAGAAAAGAATAAAAACAATTAGAGCGAAAAAAACGAAAAAACGAAAAACAACATTGTTGAACTTCACATTCAATAAACACATCATAATTGGTAAATCATTTAATGATGATAAACTGACAATCATGGAATAATTTTCTGGCAATAATATCAGCAATATTCTGTGGCTTCAATGTTATAGCTCTCATAGCTCACTCTTGCCACAATATACGTACATACACATTAAAATAGGGCCTTTACAAGCGGTGCATGCTCTCAAAGTGTTTCATCAATATTTGCAAATAATGATCCTGTGCAATTTTTTGTGATGGAGTCACTTACACTCTGACTATGTAAGTGTACAATGTGCTTTGCTTAGGCCTATATGATCTTGTTAAAATGATAATGCAATATGAGAAGCATTTACTAATAATTATTCTGTTATATTCATTGTAATAAGTTTAACTTCTGAAATAATGTAACTATGGTAAACAGAAGTCAAGCTTTAAAACTGTACCTTGGTGTCAAAGTGACCTAAGCGACAAAATCTGAATTTTACAGGAGACGAAAAAAACTTTCTAAATTTCTATTATCGAATGAAAGCACTCATTTTATTGAACAGATTTGACTCTAATGTTCACACTTCTTAATCGATTGCATACGTATTGACAATATGACCTTTGTCATGTACTATTATGGATTTAGGTTGACTTGACACGATTTTCTTTCGTATGATGGCGTTAGGTCAAAATTACATTGTTTGGAAAATCAGCATTTATCAAAAATCTGAACAATAGGATGGTAATTGCAGTATGTAAGACACAATGAAGCTAACTTACTAAGTTACTTACTAACTAACTTACATGTTGCAGCTGTCACTAAATGAAGTCATAGTGTTAATATTTTTCTGAGGTCGACCTCAGACCTTCATAATATAGGTTATATGTAGTAGGGATGAAGGGTCGCAAACTGAGGAGATCTGCTTTTCTCTTCTCCGAAATGGCGAGAGGCGTTGAGTAGCACTGAGAATAGAATTATTATTTGAGCCATCACGCACATGTATTTATGAAAATATTTGGAACATACTTGTTCTAAACGTATCTCATCAACTTTTTTGTGCTTCTTCCATCGATTCCTACTTTTTCATATTCATCATGCACATTGTAGTTGTAAAGCATCAAATTCGGGGCTTCAATTTCAAAGGAGTAATTTCTGGTGCATGAAAAATTGAAATATCCAGCTTTCAGCAATTTCAATATTTACTCTGATGCTTTATCCCACTTGTATAAGCTACTTTGACTGATTGGAATTACATTGAGGAAAGGCGGAGAGGATTTGGCCATTCTAACAAGATTGAACCAATCATTTGGTACCATTAAATCCATTCTCTTTTTCGCTTCCTCAATAATGGCATGAACGGAATCACATTCCATGTGTGAGTGTCCAGGTACCATAAATGTATGAGTTACCTTGTACAAGATATTGTCTCTGCCGACATGCAAGAACATGTCGATTTATATTCTGTCCAGCACATGAATCAGAATACAATGGAAATTATTTGATTTCTGGATCATTCTTCAACTTGGTGCAAATAAAATCATATAGGCAATCTCATGCTATCTCATTTCTACCACTCTTGGCAACATCTTCTGACCACATGTAGCAACAGGGTGGACCATGTTTGTAGTCATATATTGTCAGGTTGCATACCCAGAGTTGTCTTTTGTAGAAGCTCTCAGAACAGCTGAAGTTCAGGGTAAGAAGGTACTTTTGAAGGTCATAACTTATCATTCCAAAATTCCTTTCATTAGAACACCGCTGTTTGTCCTTCCTTTTGTGCTCACAAACACCTTCAGCTTCGTTTGGGTGAAGTAAATGTTCCTCAGATCGGCTGTCGCCGGTTGCTTTAAACTTACCACACTTACTGCAAGTGTCTTATTTCAACTTCGTGAACGATAGACAAGAGTATTCTTTGAACACTTCATAATACAGCCACTCTTTTTGAGGCTGTTCACCTTTTTTTACAAGCTTCTTCCTTATACAAAGAATACTTCTTACTGATATTCTATTCAGGTGAAAAAAGTTGCTTATCCGTCCTTTCTCTGCTGTAGTGACTTCAGTATAAAGGAGAACTTTCAATGTGATCTCTGATTTTCTTTCTCTCTTCATCAGGAACGCCGCCTAAGGCTTGGATGGCGTCCACACTAATCGATTTTTATAATACTTGTTTCATTTTCTCTGCGTTTTCTTGATATTGTATGAATTTTGGAATCGCTTACTGCAAGTGTACTAAGAAGGAACGATCTGCAAATGCTATTGCGCCCTGAATCTGTTGAAAAGAAATATTTCCTGCTGCAAGTGCCTTTGAATTTTCTTTATTTTCCGTCCATCTTCTCCTAACTTCCATTTCAATAATACATCCCGCTATAAATTGATCTTGTTCTTTGGCATTTAACTCATAAAATTGACCAAAATCTTTTCATGTTGGATTTCAGATATCTTATGATTGCAATCATCTTTACATGCAACTGGCTGCAATTTTCAGGCTATCTTTTTCTCACCATTCCTATTGGTATACTCCATCCCATGATCTTTCCATCTCTTGTTTTCTTTTCACATAGATAAATCATTTCACATAAACAATGTCCTACATTCACTTTGACTTACTTTTTGGTCGAATATTCTGCTTAAATTGAACGTTTAACTTTTTCATTTGTCGGATAGGTTGTTTTGACACAAAAAGAAATTGGAGGTTATGCACTTAGGTTGAAATGACACAACTGTATACCGATGAATGAAAATGGAATTCATTGTTGACAATTTCCCCAAAGAATACTAGGATACTGTTGTATCCAAAGATAGTATTAGTTGAATTTTCGAAAAAATGTCGCTTAGGTCACTTTGGCACGAAGGTACAGAAAATTCAAAACTTCAACACTTAAAAAGTTTTGCTGTTATTTTCATTAAGATAAAACAGATCAGATTACACTTGAAGCAGACATTAATGACTCTCCGAAAAGTAGTTGAGACATACAAGCAAGAAAAATCTACCGCTAAATTCAGGCGTTGATAATATCGCAAACGATACATGATTTAGTAAATACTCAACAGACGTAATTGTGTCAGTAAAAGTCAGTCATTTATTTTGATGTCGTTGATTTTCATAATGTAGTGGTGACCAAGAGCATTTACAACTGTAGCACAAAGTTTAATGATGCATAATTTGCTCCTTAGCTGAAAGATTGTATTCTGTATTTGATCAATTTTAAGCATGTTGCAGGTTTGAAAAATTAAGCGACGATTTTTTATCAATCGGGTGTATGTGCACACAAATAATTGCCAGAGTAGAATGATTGATTTCCTATAAAAGATTGAAGACAGCAGAACGTTGAGTGGAGCAATATATCGGAACACGTTTGTCATCGTTTATTTGTCAATTCAATAAATTACTACCAAAAAATCTTGTCATAATGTTTTAAAAGCGGGAACTAATAAACTTTTTGCCATTGAAAAAACAACTTTCGTACGGAACAATCTATTTGATAGATTAATTAGCAAGTGTCTTTAGGCGCAGCGAGGAAATTTTCACTAAGTGTGATGTGAATATATTTGGAATGGCAGAACAAATAGTCGAACAAGTATTCAATGGTTTGAGTTTCAACAGAAAACATTTGCACATGCCGGCTGTCTGATAAAATAGTCTTTATTAGTTTGCTTCAGATATTATGATCCAATTTTTTATGGGGAAAAAGGAATTTCTCTGCTGATTCATGTATTTGATAAAGAAAAAATGTCAAGTAATTGACTGAGAGATTTTGTGATCAATAAAGTTGTTTTACTTTAGACTTTGAAAATTCAATAAATGTCTGTAATAAACAGAACATGGCAGTGATCTGCAAATTGACATGTAAATTGATTTACGTATTCTAGCATGACTTTCTATGCATGTCAAGAAGGAAAAGCATAGTCTTGTCACCGCAACTGTTGATAGATATTCTGCTCCACTGTCTTATGAAAAATAAGTGTAGGAATTTCAGAAAAGAAAACTCACTTGCATTTTGTTTCAACTTAATTGCTGCGTAGATTACAACTACGGCAGTCGTAATAAATTCATTGACAATAATTTTATTCTTTGATAGTCAGTTTTATTAGTTCACCTTTATAGGTAATAGGGCCTATAATACTAAATTGAATTTAAGGCCTATTGTAGTTGCTAATTGTTTACATATTCATTAATAAGAAATATGATCATAAAGAAGCCACAGAGTCAATAGAAAGGATATTCTTATTCGGCCATTTTTATTGACCAACTGATCGGCTTTTTTCATATTTGTCGGCCAACCGTGTGGCCCTTCGAAATATATTTAACCTATGCAATTTTCTCACTCAATTATTGATTGCCTGACGTAGTAAAAAACTTGAGCTCTATCCTTGAAATCGGGGCCAGTAGTAAATGAGAATTTCTAGCACTAAGTAATTGCGGCTAATTAATGCTCATTGTCATTTTCCTAGATCCAAATGTAGCCCTTATAATCAAACTGCTCCGCCATCATTTCTGTGTACAACATGAGACAGCATCTTATGCTCATCCCTGTGGGAACGCATCTTGCTAATATCAACAGATTATCTGGTGAGGTAGCGATTTTGTGGATAATTTTTTTTAAGGTTCATTTTCGTGTAAAAATTATCTCCGCATGTGAAAATGGTCATCATCTATCCAAAAACATGTGTAAAATTAAAAAACGACAGTTGGCGAAAAAGTTGCTATAATTAGTTGGTAGATATTTGTTTACTAATGCGAGCTGATTTTTCGACAACCGGCGAAATCGTGGATATCGTAACAACCATAGAAATTAACAATACCATAGAAAGTCCAAGAATGGAAATTGCATGAAAATTATGGTACACGCCGGGGGAACTTAGTTGGGGCAAAATGCAAATTGTACGAACTGGTTTCCAAGTTTTCTGATTGGCATTTATATTTATCAGGCCTATTCTTGACATGGATTGTTGGCCCTTGTCCAAAGATCATGTACACAAAAGCAATAATGAATTTACAAAATACTGCAACGACAGGATGACAAAGAAGGAAATCCTTTAAAACGTTCTGTACGTTCATCATTTTGAAATATCGCTCCTATAATCTATCAAGAGTATAATCAGACACATGTGCAACTTGTAATGTCGATTTACAGAACATGCATTACTCCTGCTTGAAATCAGAGGCCAATAAATCTTCGGGTATTCATTTTACTTTAAAGTGTTCCCCTGTTCTTTACATTTGAACAATTTTCAAAATTTTTGCATGCTTTCGAATATCAGCTTCCAAAATATCATCAAACTATTTCACATAAGTCATTCAATGATTAATTGAAGAGTTCCAGCGACATTTCATTTATCTTAGAAATGATTACAGGTAAAGAAGCTCTAAGTGTATTTATTCCAGAAAAGCACTAGGTCTCTTAACCGCTTGACCGAGAAATTATTCAATAATTAGAAATTGTATCTGTGAATTCTTGAGATGTTCTTCCAACCGGTAGAGCGACCACTTTCAATATGACTCTGGGAACCAAATTTTAATTCGTAATCCAGTGTTGAAAAATTGTATAATATTTGTGAATGACTGGCACAAATAGACACAGTATATTAATCCATGGAATAGTAGGCTATTTCACATGATACAATACCACAATCTCACTTACAATTCTCTTCAAGAAAATCCTGTAATTTGCTGTAAACAACTTCCAAAACCAACTTGGCAAATAGTTTGACTATGATGCAATGTTTTAGATCGAATCTGATCTACAAAACATAGATTTTTCCATGTGCCACCATTGTACATAGGCAAGATATCAAACTTCCATTCTAGTGTACTATTATCTACTTCTATGGTAACAACTAATTAGTGGTAAGTAGTAATGTTCGCATATTACCTTTACATGAAAATATATTGTATACTTAGTCTGATCTGATAAAAAGGGATCTTTTTTAATTCACGAAGGCTTAAACTAAAAAGTATTTATCCTCCATAAATGTCGCAGTAAATACTATTATATTATTCAAATATTTGTCATTGTTGTAAATTATTGAATGTCAAGAGATGTTATGAAAATTGATATAAGCGGATTCTCTCTATTTATATCATTATCAAAGAATGATAGTCTGCATTATTTCTAAGATAGATTAGCCATATGTGGGTGATGGTGAGGAGGTGAGGGAGAAAATAAAGTCTCGGATGTAGAGGCGGATTACTAAAGCAATTAAGAGAGAAAGTCAAAGGTAAAAAGTGGCATACAGAGCGCGAATTCACGAATTGTCGCCGGCGAACTTCGCCAGCGAATATGCTAAAAATTATTACTGAACTATTGCATGATAACATGTAGCTGATTATCTGCCAGATTCGTTCCCACAGGGCCCGTGACCCGTATGCCCTCAGCCCGAGCCCAACCCGACTACAAAATATTAGGCCCGGATGAATTTTTCATCTGGGCAGGGTGAGAAATTTTATCGTCTTGCGCACTTTACCATCCTTAATGAAGATATCAGCTACATTAATTGAGTATAATCGCTTTAAAATCTAATTTTTGATTACATGATCGAATGCTTTAGGGCCCATTTACCATGTCTGTAAGTCAATTGATTACTGTCGATCAGTAGAATTTTTAACATTAAACACCCTGAATTTTCATTTGTTGTATTTCACATGTTGTACATGTATAACGTGTTTGTCTAGCATAAATAATTTGGATCTTATTTGATGTGCCGGTAGCTGCCATTGTTGTAGCTTACATTTAGGTTAAAAGCTTAGAAAACGAATTGAACTGAAGACATACAGACTATTTGAAAAGTGAGGTCATTAAGTGAAAAGTTGAACTAGATATGAAATCGACTCTTTTGACCAAAATTCCAGAGAAATGTTGCTTGCTAATAATCTTCCAATTGCTGTTTCTGGTTGAGACAGCGTATTTCTGACTAATCATTCGCGTGCCAGTATATATTTCATATCATTGTTGAAGAACCATTTTGATCAGCCACCATATGAAAATGATCAAGTGAGGAAGTTATTTCTAATTTCAGACATAATAAGCATCGGCCAGTGTAGTAGATATTTCTGGCCCGGGTGCATACAGAATTTTTGAGACCCGGGTCCGCTTCCAGCTCTGATCCCAATAGGTGTGGAATGAATCTAGAGCTGTCACTAAGATCCATTGACTTTCTGTGTATTGGAACAAGTGTCCGATAGCAGCCACATAGCATCTTTGAAAAGTCATGAACACCATAAGCATCAAACAAATAACATCAAAATTATATAGCAAAGAAAACAATAGTCTGGAATAGATTTGAAAAAAGATATGATCCAAGATTCACTAAAACATCAATAAATTGAGAGCCACATTAATTCGAACTATCACGACAGTTTCATGGTTCGTCCATAAAAAACAGAATGCACTTTTTGCATCTCGATTATTTTTCTATGGTCTCTCTTATTCTCTTTGATATCTTATCTCGATTCATTAACTGAACATAACTTGTTAGACCATTGCGGTGAAGTGATGATCATTGATGATTTTAGCTACAAGATTTTGGACAAACAAAACACGGCGATTACTACTACCGGATCATGATACAGACGTCATGAGCCGACTTGATGAGTTGTCCTGACTGGACCACTGATTTGTTGTATATAAACCTTTTTTAGCACTTGTGACACATGCAAAGCCCTTGAGACTGTCGGATTGACGAAACGCGGCGGGCGAGTTTTAGTAATTTTCTTTTTTAAAAAAATAGATATTTACGTCAAATAGAGGGAGTGATTCTGTTTTTTCCCACGAATATCACGACAGTGCATAAATCAAGCTGTATCCGTCGACTACTGGAAGGAAAATAATTTCTTTGTGAAGAGGAATGAACCATATTGAAAAACCGAAATTGAACTTTATTTATTGATCCGCAGCAATCATAGAGTAGCCTACCGAATATTTTTTGCTTGTTCAGTAGAGTTGCACATGCATTTGCAAGTAGTCCATGATAGAGTGATACTTTTGGGGCACACTGAAGTCTTGAAAGCTGATTAACACCGCTAAAAATATTTTTGTACAGCAACATCATTGTCAAATGCCTGTGGGAACAATTTTCAGTCCACTTTAACCCTTTCATTCTTGAATTATTTTCAGAATTAAAACATTTTAAATGCTCTTTTTTCAAATGCAATTTTCGGAAGTTCTAAGCATTGCAAGAGGTTGGAAGTGTTGCCATTAGAATCGCAGTGATCTCTGTATTTTGATTATAAATTTTGCCATGATGGGATCATTTTACCATTTTGTTGCGCAATATTGTTAGAAAAGATATGCAGGTCAAAATGTTGCCAAATGGATACAGTATGAATTATAGGGTTGAGAAGTAACTTAAATACCATAATCCGCATTTAGCTATGTAGGCACAATTGTAATAATTGAACGGAATGTTGTGCATCATTTGAAACAGCGGGAAGCTTACTGTGGGGGGACATACTCCCGTCATACAAACAATTGTTTGCCTCGAAAATTGGAACTAAATAATAGGCTAATCACATTTTGCGGTTTTAGAAATGTTGCAATGACATACTCGAAACCTTTCACGATTCATTGTAACTTTTCAAGTACAAAATTTAAAAGTTGCTTACCTTCGTTAAGAAGACCAAATGGAAAGAGGCATGCTACGAAGCTTGGGGAGATTTGTTTTTTGGATATCGTGAACCCATTGCATACAAACGAAAAAGTCGATTTCGCAGTCAAAAATGACTTCGCACTGAAATTCTCATTTCACATCAGATATTCTTGTAACTGCCTCTAAGTTAGCCGTGATCAACGAAGCGATTCGAATTTTCGTCAAAAAATCACACACAGGTTCAAACTTACAGAAACGAACATTTTACGTTTCTTATTCATTATTATGTGAATTAGTTCCGCGAATAATCAGAGTTTGCCGGGAGGTTGCATTAAGCAAATCTGATCAAAAATTGCAACTGAGACTGAAGTTGATACTTGTGCACCTGGGGGGGGGGGATAGTCAACCATGCTGACAATCAGAGAAAGAACCGCACGCGATAACCTAATTCTGCGCTTGGTTCCGGTCCGGTGGAGGTTTTTATTTTTCGATCTGGGTCGGTCCGCGGTTATAGCATCCTTTTGAATACAGTTGTAAATTATGCTTGAATAATGAAATGTCATATTTCGAGATTTACTCAATGTGTTTGCCTATTCATAAAAACATGAACGTAACCACCATCTTCTTGCTTTCGAAGTGAAATGAAAGATATTGTTAAGTATGACACATGTATTGCATGTGCGCTTAAATGAATATGCGCATTCATAATTCGAAGTGCATGTACAGTGTAGGCAGACAAGTGCTTTCTTTTCAATACCTGATTATGATTCGTATCCGCCATGTTATCAATTACTTATCCCGCCATAAAATACTGTGAAAAATATGTCGATTGAAATGAAATGTCTCTCATTTGACAATATAAGATTTTTTGGGCAGGGGCCAGGGAAACAGACTGGTAGTAGTCAATAAATATCTTTATTGCGCTAGCGCTTGTGACCAGCTACGCTGGCCATCGACAGGAGACTGTCAAAAAATCTTTAAATTATGTCGTAGAAATCGTTTTTCATGACGTGTTCTGAGCAGAGCTTGTAGAACTATGTATTTATGGAATCAATCTGAGAGAGAATATTTTGTGTATGTGCAAGGGACATGACAGACATGATTTCAAATCGAAAAATTAAGCCCGATTGCTTGTGAATACAATATAAAAGAAAAGGAAAAGTATCCTAAATCTCCGTTTGTGTTACCAAAACTCCAGGCCCGACCCTGACCCAGACCGTTCATATTCGGTTTAAAATAGACGGGAATCATTCTTTTCTAAGAGAGGTTATTTAAACTGAGTGAAAGTGATTGGCGAAGTTATTATTGAATATGACTGGGTAGTTAGCCAGTTTTCCACAGATTTATTTTTAGCTGCTACAAGTTTCCATCTCAAACTGCAGCGCATGATGAAATTACCAAAAATATCTAAGCTTTTTGTAACTACTTCAACAATATGCCGAATGTGAAATTTTAGAAGTATTAAAAGATGGTTTTATATTATTCAGCTGAAGCGTATGCCGATAACTCTAATTATAACAAAGAAGAATGAAGTATCCTGATTTTAATTGAAAATGCGAGATAATCAGGAAGACAGGATCGGTTCCGGAACGTTGCAAGTCATGATTACAAATGAATTTTATGACTTTGAAGAAAGCTAAACTCTAAAGTGCACATCAATTACTCACATTAAGTTTCCCACTATCTCCGTTTACAATAGATATTTTATAAGGAGAGCAAGACTCAGTCAATTTTAGTAACATTATTCACACTGAGATATAAAGTACATAATTCTACACTGAAATTTCACACCCCAAACAAAGAAGTCTTTCAGCATAACAAATTCGGATAAGAAAACTTTTCAAGTTATTGATCAATGAACTGAAGTACACTATTTACACATAAGACTAAATCAGGGCTTACTTCTAGCAATCATCAAAACTGATTGTTGCACTCTTTTTTGATAAAGCAAAAGTGAGATGCTCAAATAAAGAAAGCAAGTAAAACCAAAGCTTCGTGTCACTTTCACTTTTGAATGTTTTAATCTGTTCTTGTTCAGGTATAAATCAGAGCTAGAAATGAAAGCAAAAGCCTTTTTAGCTTTGATTTCATTCATGGATGATGAAGATTTTGTACTTTGCAGCAGCGTTTGTTTCTTGTTTCTAAGTTCATTTTGGGTTAAATCTTAATCAAATAATTCCTGATTCATGTTGACCTAGCCTGAGAAGGACATACAACGGTGCAGAAACTCAAACAAAAACTTCGGTATAAAATGTCCGTGCACTGAAGAGTCGAGGCTACTGATTAAACTCAACCAAGACTGTTCCTGTAATACAAGAGATAATGCACTCTGAAAGTCCATCAAGCTAAAAATAGCGTTAATAATGCTTTCGAAATTTTAAGAGAATCTTCAACATTTGACACAGCATCATGAGACTCCTTTGTATTCTATTCCTCTTCAATGTCATAGAGAATGACAGCAAAACAAATATACTTATAAAGATCAACAAAGGTAAACAGAAGAGGCATGATTGACGATTTGTCAATTTTCATGAAAATAATTAAGGAAAGCTCTGTCGCTTGGATCAGCCAGGAGTGAACGCATGGCAAGATAAATTGAAAATAAAAATTTCCTCCATTGGTTTAACTGAGAGGTGAAAATCAAACGAAAATATGTACTTCTACGTGTTTTCTAAAATAACCTCCGCGTGTAACCCAGAGATGGAACCGGGAGCATTCTTCTACCACTAAATTTTGCCAAGTGGATATATTAGGACAACGTATTCCTGACTACCTATTGCTTAGCCGCTTGAATGAATTGTTAATTTCATGTACCGGTGTTACGATATTCAGTTTCCCTTTCTTTTATATTTTCCGATCGGAAATTGTAATCTTGCTTTTATTGTAATCTACTAGGAAAAGGGGTTCAATAGGAAAATAAAGTAGAGTACAAGTAGCATGGTTGAAATTTCCGATCAGAAGATGCAACCGAGCGTAGATTTTCCGGTAGGCAACTGAAGCTGAGGGAGAGCGAGTAACACCAGCGTTGATTGGTGCAAGTTGCTGCAATAAAACAATTGTCAATATTTCATTCATCTTAATATTGGAAAATTAATAGTAGACACAGAACTTAATTGTGAAAACAAGATCATGGTCACCAAGACATGGAAAATCCTTCGATCACAATTCCCTATATACATGCATCAATATTACGCATGGAAAATGGAATATTGGACTAATATTCAATTGGTGGATCTGATGGACTCACGAGATTAGAATTTGCAGACTCCAGGGACACGTGTGAAACTCAAAATGTTGAATTTCTCACTTATCGAAAAAATTTTTTGGCTGAATTTTCTTGAAATTGTCAATTATCAATGACGCAAAGTGCTTTGAATTATCGGCCGTTTCGTGAATAATTATAGAAATTAAATTTCTGAGATTGTAGGCTTACAGTAGGTTATGTTGCGTGCGGCATTAAATAATTAAGTAGCCTAATTGCTTAGGTCACTGTGTGAACATGATTTCACTGCCATGTTACATGAATGCGACATACAATAGCAACAATTTGAACTAGGACCTATATGAATGAATTGAAGATGGATTTAATTTCAATATTGAACAGGTCTAGAACCCTGCATAGGAAGTGAATGCCATCAAAATCTAGGTGGTCCATTTTTTAGGATCAGCTCTGTATTTTTTTTAGATAGCTGCTGACGTGATGTCGTATAACTAAAAAGTATCACATACAGAGTAAGATCCACTTGAAAGTTGTCTTATTTTTGAATGCTAATGAAGATGTTTCGTTGACGAAGGCTATCAGTGTTTTCAAAGAAAAAATTAATGACTATATTTTGTTTTGAAGATAAATAAATTGCGTTCCCAAAATCCGTGTTTATGATGCTAACTGAAAATGTGATCGGTACAATATTTATAATTTATAGCGGCAATGAATCAAGAATCTGGATTCTTACGGTTCATTCGAATATGAACGCCCAGGCAACACTAAAGAAATCATCAGAAAAACTTGATATCAATAGAAATGACTCGTTGCATTTTGATAGAATTTCTGTCATGTACTATGCGATGTTGACCTTTTCAGGAACATTTTTACAGAATTATTGTTCTCTTGTGTAATTAAAATTGTCAATAAATTCCATGAGTGATGATCACTTATCTTTCTCGCGTGTGTGCTCAATCAAATATTTCAAATCACGTTTCGGATTACACCATTCCCCGCACAGGTCAACACATTTTCCAGAATGCACACGGAGATAATCAAATTGTAACAATGGACAATGGATGACATAATGAATACCAATTTTCTCTGTACGATTATGTCGTAACAATATCCATGAATAAAAATGGCTTCACACGGCTGATTCATCGACTTACTGTTCGGGTCAATCAATGGCAGAGTCAATGCCTTTCCAGTGCCAAGTTTTCATTTTCATGTCGATGAATTCAATGCCGGTGTATCTTCTTCAATACTTTCTTATGAACAAGAAACACTAAAATTATGACCCTACTTGTTGCTTTGTAGATTGCAACAGAGGTGAATTTGAACGATACGTGGCTGAAGAGAGAATTCTAGTGTTAGAATGACTACCCAGGAAGAAGATTTGCGTGATAGAGGTAGAAGTCGTCGGTGTTATGATATTCTTTATCCTTAATCAAAATTGCTGATCCGAAACAAAATGGAGGGGAAACATGTGTAGCACCGGTATTATGCGACTTGCTCTCCTAATGTTTCGAATCCCACAGAAAAATGAAAGGTCGACTTCAGCTACTCACCTACAAAGATTTTGATGTCTGTATCAGGGAAGCTGGTCGAGATTTTCGGACAGGACCGGACTCGGGCCCGCTCTCAATCTGCTGCTTAATTCGATCAATTGATTTTAAAACAAAAAAGTGTTTATGTTTTCTATTATTGTTTTTAATTTCGTCAAACCTCAGAGCATACGTTCGTATGAATATTAAATTGAACAAATCATGACCTTTTTGACGTAATGTTCTTCAGAAAGAAAGATACAGGCGCTTGTCATTAGGCAGCATCATGTCATACTTCGTGATACTTCGGCTTTTCTTCACTTATTTCAGTATACATGTAGATGCTCTCGACGAAGCATTTTTTATTACGTGTTCGACTCGCATAACATGATCTAGAGAAGGGGTGGACAGCGTCCGGCCCTCGAGGTCCACATTCATTTTGTAAGACTCTCACTAACCTGATTGTTCACTGCATTTCATAATTTTATTGTATTTTTATTACATCTCTTGCGAAGAAAATGTAAATGAATGCACATACAATGCCTCGGAGCAAGTGTCAAAAAGTTACAATAAAAATTCCTTTTGCATTGATTAGCCAATAGGGGCTGCGGCCCGTGAGAAGGTTAAATCTGATTTAGTTGGCCGCGAACTGGTTTAGGTTACCGACCCGCAATAAAGAGTGTAATTATAAAACTCGTGAAAACGAATCAACATTTCTTCCTATAGACCTTAAGAAACATTTGGATTCAAACTTAAATTTCAGATAAAATTTCGAACAGACTGTTCAACATAATCGTGGTGACAATTAAACTTAAGAAATGCATGATTTCGTAAGATTCGATTGGATACAACGCATTTCATGAGCAAACGTTTTTTGTTCATTAAAAACAATGCTTTTAAATTGAATTGTTCAACGATTTCATTTATCATTTGTGTAACCCTCGATGTTCATTCAATATCACTTTTTTAATCTCTTATTTCTGATAAGACCATTACATAAATATCTTCAGTTTTGTTATGATCACGTCATTTATTTTGGTACGTAAATTGCGAATATTTCGTGCGTCATTGAGTTATCTGCGCATCCTGCCAATGGCATACATGTCATCGATAGGTCAGTGCTTCAACGTTGCAGATATGCAGTTGCTTTATGCTGACCGTTTAAGAAAACACTTTTAGTTGATCATCAAATCAAATGAAATTGACTCTTTCGTTCATTCGAACTGACAAGGAAGTGCCATCAAGGATTCTATCATCCAAAACAGCTACAAAATTTTGAAACTTTGAATATCACATAGAGGTTTGCCGGCCGTAGGATCGTCGTGTGGATCAACAACACCAGTCATCGAACTTTCTCGGTTGTTGCACTCGATATACGTTCGTCTTCATGATATCGTTGTTGGGATTGACGGCATACTGATTGGTCAGCCATCACAACGGTCGCACATAATTTACAAACACTAGTCACACATACGTCACAGCTTGAAGTACTACGTCATTCCTTTTGAAAAACTTTCCCTCTTATGACTACCGCGCAATTCACAGTTTACCGCAACAATTTCCATGAATCTGAAGATGTGCGAAAGAAAATCACTTTTTATACTTGAACTTGTATGGACAGCTTAACAAGTTTGTTGATGACTGTCCATGTTGCAAGCTATTTGATAAGGAAGTAAAAAGATGTGATCGTTATCTTTATCAATATGGAAATACTGTAGATATTCAATCTCAGCAGCAATATCGATAGTACGAGTAATATTGATGAAAATATACATGTATGTCGATGCAATACTTTGTATCGTTGTCGCTTCAATAACCCTATGCGAAACACCTTTCAAAATGAACATAGTCTAATGTCTTCAGCTATTTTCTACCTATTCTTCAGCCGAATCGCACCTTGCGGCGAACCGAGCTGACAGCAGCTCCGCTCGGCTAAAAATGATCTGCCCATGGCTAGGTTCAGCTTCATTTTTTGAACCGACTGTAACCCCGGCTCCTCACCTCGGCTTGGCTTAAGATAATGTTACTGGAAGTCAGAGGAGAGAGCATCCGGATGAAGTTACAACAACGCTCAACGCAGGAAGTCTGAATATACAGTTGGCCATAAAACATGGCCGCGTATTTTCTAACTCCTTTCTGTCTTGAAATTAGAGACATTTCCTGTTCGAGTGCAGTCTTGGCTGCCTTTGAGCAATGCCCTGAAGTTGTCATTCCAGGCTTCACTTTTCAAAAATAATGTTTCTTGGAATTGGCGGGTCCAAATTAGTGAAAGCGTATACATTTTTAACGGGCTGCCTTCGCTAAACTGCGTTTACACTAAGAATGATTTTATCATATGAAGAGAGGAAACTTCCGGCTGTGTCATAACATGCAATTTAGTCATTGTCACTGAGTAAGTAGGGTTGTCAGCCGATATTTCACCTGTCATTTTTCTATGAAAGTCGTTTACATACTCCAATTTCATATTAGACGACCTTAATTGCATAATTGTATATAGAATATATAGAATACTATACAGTTTCTACAATACCATATAGAAATCCATGACATTGCACCCTTAATATCTCTGTCTCTACTTAAAAGACATCATAGAGATACAAGCAAGCAAACATAAATGACATGCATGTCTTTATGCTTATTAAGTGGACTTTTGATATTTTATCAATCTCTCACGGTAACAACGCTTTAATTGATGTCTAGGTGGCCAGCTTCCATTCTTGTTGTCGAGCTGTAGGCATGATGGAAGCAGCATTAAACAAGCGAGATGTTTCTGGGAGACTATCTGTACCCATTCGCACTTTAGCACGTTGGCTTATTCGATTTCAGCAGGAGGGAGAGGTTGAGAGGCATGTAAGATCGGGTTGAGTACCGGCAGTTTCAGCACGATCGAACCGGCGGCTTATTCGTCTGGCGAGGAGACACACATTTCATTCTTCCGCTCAGTTATTGAGTCGTTGGAATGAGGAGGTCAGCAATCGTTCAGTTCTGAGGCTTCTGTTTCGTGCTGGTCTACGTTCTCGACGATTCTTATGGCGACCTCTCTTGACTGCGCGTCATCGCTAAGCTAGGATGTGATGGGCGATGAGTCGTTGCACTACCGAGAAACGCAGTGGACGAGAATCATTTTCACAGATGAATCTCGTTTCCTACTAAAGCCTGTGGGTGGAAGGATGCGAGTTCAGCGATACACAGGTGAGGTGCTTCACAACTATCTCATTTGCGAGATCAGCCAACAAAGTGGCGGAACTGTCATGGTGTGACCGTGTGGGGAGCCATCTGTTGATCATAAAAAACGGACCACCTAAATTGTATCAAATTTCAATCGATTCTCTTGTCTTTCAATCGCATTTTACATTGATAAGCTATATACCATTCAAGAGCTGATGTTCTCAGCTTTTCAATGAGTCATTGTACATTTGTATCTGTCATTGTTTAAGGTGGACAGAGGTCAAAATGTGAATATCGCCACTTTTAGAAATCTCAAATCTTCAATATGAAAACATGTGATTATGATGATGAATCAAACATAAAACGGAAGGGGTTTCTCTGAGCATTCTTTTGATGTATTGTTCGTCGAAATCGGTGTACTTTTAGAGCAGTTTTGATGTCCCATATCCATTGCATAATTTTCTGTTTCTGCTGATTGTTGAAAAGTTGTTTACATCTTCTGGCGCCAACAAGGTCATTTCCAAGCTTTCAATATATGTGGTGTCTAGACGCCTGCATAGCCAAATCATGGTGTTGACCCAGATAAGTTGTAAACAAAATTTCCATTCGTTTTTTAGTTCATCTTATGTCATGATGACTAATTTGAAGCTTGTGAAAGTGCTTTTTTAGGGCAAAGTTTCTGCTCTTTTGTCAGAAGAACAGTCCAGACGGCTAGTTAGCCGAAAAGTAGGCGTCCCAAAGACCACCGCCTACAGGTGGAAACCTAGTTTCTTCTCTCCAGAAAAATTAAATTCGGTAGAAAAAGAAAGACAAGTTTTCGAACAGATCGGATGATTATTCGCTTGGTAAGAAACGATTCTCCTCTGTCTTAAGCCGAGCTGAGGAGTTCACTTCGACAGCCGACGGTTTCCGCCATGACAGTGAGACGCCGCCTGAAAAGTGAGCACTTCAAAATCCATAGCAGACCATCAGAGATGGAATTGACCGCCAACCACAAAAGGTGAGACTGAAATGGGCGATGCAACATTGCCACTGGCATTCTCAATGTAATCGAGTTGTTTGGAGTGATAAAGCTTTTGTCTGTCTCAGAGGTCGCGATAGCTTTTTGAGAGCTTGGTGACGCAATTTTTGATCATTTGACATTGTCTGTGAATCAAGGAGATGGAAGATTGTTGATTTTGGGCTGCGATATGGATGAATGGCCGAACTGAACTCCATATCCAAAGGGATAACATGAAGTCCGATGGATATGTGAATGTTTTGCAAAGGCACATTCTTCCATTGTCCTCCCAACTAGGTGATCCTTCCTCCGACTGGATTTACATGGACGACAACGCCAATTGTCACAGGAGCTGTGTGACTAATTAATTCAAAGCTCAAACCGGCATGCGAACTTTGAAATGGTCCGCTTGCTCAACAGACCTCAATTCAATAGAAAATGTCTGTAGTCTAATGAAGCGTGGTGTGAGACGATCAGTTCCTCCTGGAGATGGCTTTCTTCGACTTGAAGCTCTGCTAAGGCAAAAGTGGGACAGTTTAGATCAACCGCCTGATCAAAAGCATGCCTTCCCGGATTCGACAAGTGATTGAGCTTTCTGATGAGGCCACGAAATACCGGCATTTGTGATCACCAGCGAACGTACCATGGGCCCTTTTAAGGGCCAACTGGCTCTACAGAGTCACTGAACAACAAGGGCAATTTTATTTCAACCTTTATTTTCATTCCTGTGCCAAATTTGTATCTGCAATTGACAAAAATTAACAAAGAATGAATCAAACAGATTGATTTCAGGAAAGAACCGTGACGTCAGTCCTCGTTCTCCATTATCGCCATTATTACACTAATTACGCCATGCGATCAAACACGTCATTTACTATCGTTCTTCCATTATGTCTCTTTCGTCATCAAAACCCATCCCGATCACAGACACTTCCTATTAGGACTCTACATTCACGATTTATTTTGTTAGCTAAACCATGATGAAGTTGTGTTTTGATAGTTGATTGTTTGTATCTCCATGATGTCTTTTAAGTAGAGATAGAGATATTAAGGCTGCATGTTAAAGCTGCTTCAAAGACATCTGGAAGCACGTAATGCTAATGATAAATGTTAACATAGCGCTGAAAATTTTGACTTCTAAATGTAATAATTTGCATCAAAATTAACAATGCTAAAATTTGAACTCAACAAAATTACCTGCAGTCAATATGAAAGCGTTCTTCGGCTGGTCAACATACCAGAATGAAGATACGTGTATATTACTTTTCAAATGACAGCCTAAATCGTCAGACGATTTAGGTTGATCATTTGATGGGTAATACATGCATTGTGTTAAGGTTCGTATATCTTTCAATGTTGAGCTATTAAACCGCAACATACCGATTTAGCATATTGCGGTTCAATCATAGATAACCTTAACACAATGATATTACAATTCAGTTCTCAGAACCGCAATATGATGACGTTCCTCAGCCTTACAGCATATTGCGGTTCAGATATCTGAACTGCAATATATCAATCATGCCTAGATTTTGAAAGCATCAATGAGTCGTACAGCCGAGGCCGCATAGCGGCCGAGGCTCTAAGGATCATTGATGCTTGAAAAAGCTAGGCATGATTACTATTGTTGTGAATGTGTGCTATGATTCATGCACATGTAGAAGTCTGTGGAAGTTTCTGGCTACATACATAGATAGTGGTTTTTAATTCAGAAGCCGGCTGTGGGACGGCATCAATGAATTAAAACCGCATAGCATTCACTTCAATATTACATTGTCAACTTCCACAGACTTCTACATGTGCATGAATCATAGCACACATTCACTACAATAGTAATCATGCCTAGCTTTTTCAAGCATCAATGATCCTTACAGCCTCGGCCGCTATGCGGCCTCGGCTGTACAACTCATTGATGCTTTCAAAATCTAGGCATGATTGATATATTGTTACTGAATCTAAAATCCATGACATCAAAAATCCAAGATTTTAATGTGTAAAGGACTCAAATCTATGATCATATTCTGCATAGCTCATGCAGCTCAGAACATCCTTATTAATCATCTTTATTGATAGTATTGAAACCATTGCTCTAAGACGAATGCGAGTGATGTTTGATGTACCACTTTTCATGCGCTATGTCGATGACTGCTTTGCTTTCGTCCAGAACAAAGATCAAGCCATGATACTTCTTCAACATCTCAACTCACAAAATGAAAATATAAAATTCGAAATCGAGCTACCAAGTGAAAACGACAATCGTTTAAGTTTAAGTTTGACTTTTCTGTTACGATGCATGCCTCTAATGAACCTATATTTGAGTTTTACGGTAAACCAGCGAAGAAAAATCTTTTCATACATTATCGTTCACATCTTCCTCAAACTGCGAAACTGAATTACATTAGAAATGAAAGACAGAGAATATCATTAACGTTGCTCAAACGCTGAAATACATAAACAGCATGAGAATAATTTCAATAAATCAACTCATTGTTATCCTGATTCAATGATAAAAAAGACCAACAATAAGCGTAGAAAACGAAGTAAAGCTAATTTTGATGGTATGTATTTTCCATTTCCGTATGTTTCTGAAAAGGTCGACAATCAGATCAAGAATGTATTTCATCGTGAAAATATAAATGTCAGAATCACAAGAAAAAACAAAACTCTGCGTAGTGGCAGCACAGTAAGATGTTTGCATATACGCTGTCGAGAACATCTGACTAATAACAACTCATCGGTATATAAACACATGAAAAATTGTAATGTCTCCTCACAGACAATAACAACAACGATTCTATCCTCTGATAAAGATCCCACCAATATCCGATTACGTGAGGCATTTTATATAAATAAAATGAAACCGTCTATAAATGCCAAGCACGAGTTAGACAGTTACAGAGATTTCCTCTTTCGTTGACTCAGATGTTTTTTTTACATATTTTCATATACTTTCTATGGTAATCAGATTTCTTAATTCACATCACATTTTCCTTCTTCTATGTCAGGTCATTTAACAAAATGCTAATGGCACTATACTCATTGACAAAATTATTGAAACCGCTGTTTTTCCATTGCCACAAGCTTAACACATATTACAAAATGAATAGATTAGAGATGAGTTGTCATTTACAAAATTGCAGTATCAATCAATTCGTTTTATAAATAAAAACAAAATAATCGAGTCAAATTTAATAATGTATGTGAAATGCCCACCTCGAACTTTGATATATACCGCAATGCGAGAAGGCAACGAATAACAATTTTTCAATACATCGAACTTAAATGCTACTGTTCAATCAGTGTTTCAACCAGAATGTTCACGAATGCAAGTGGAAGCTGCATTACTCTCTCACTCACCGCCCAAGTTCACCCCATATTTCTTCAATTGGAGATAGGTCATGAGAAAGTGCAGGCCAATCAAAGGTCTGCATGTTCAAGCTCCTTACAGTCGCAGTAACAGCTGAAAAGCGATGTGCCCTAGCATCATCATCTTGGAAGACTGGATCTTCCACCAGGCTAGTGGCACTACAACTGGCAACACAATTTTTTCAACGTATGTCACCTGTCATTGTGCTTTTCATGACAACTGCCGTCGCTATTCCACCGCGCCAAACGCTCTATGGCCAAATGCCTCCTCAATGCACTACGATCCCAACCACCGCATCAATCGTGTTCTTTCATGCAGTATGGAGCAAAACGTTCACCTGGAAGGCGATGGACAAGAATGCGGACGACATTAAAATCAAGAGTGAATCTTGATTGTCCACAAGACCCGCCATTGCTTAGACTTATCATTCTACGAGCGATGATCTTCACAGCCCGTTCCTCCTTCAATGCTCAATAATCAGCAGAATTCTTACAAATGGTCGTCGAGATATAATACCAGGTTCTTTCCGATAAGCAGTTCGAACGCTGCAGTCTACGGTTGTAGCAGCTTTCTAGCGCAGAGTTATCCTTGGGACAGACTAGCATTTAAAACTGAGCGTGTATCTTTTAGTTTAGAGGAAATCCTTGATCTTCCTGATCCTTTCTTTTTTTCCACATTTCCTTCTGCTTTCCAATGACACCACCAACTCCACAAAACGCAAAACGACTCTTGAAAAGTTTAACTCTTTGGCAACCGTTGTAGAACATCAGCCACAACAAATCATTCCAATTACAATACCTTTGGTAAACTGATCGTGAAATCATAAATGTTGCAATAGACGACAAGAATGTTCAACTTGCAACTGTAATTGTGGCTATCATATTGATATCAAATTTTGAACTTTGACTGTCATATATCATTCCTCTTGTGATAATGAATTGAATGGTGACACATAGATAGCGAGATGCTACCTCAAACCACAGAAACAAATGAAACAAACTTCAATTCAAGTCAATGATAGTTGGTTTCATTATTTATGTCAATGAGTATATGTAACCCTTTACTACCTGCCGCATAGCTCCCACTCTTCCATACCGTCCCCATTGAGCATGGTTTTATATTATTTGTAATTTTGCATCGCTTGTATGCATATGTGAATTTTTAAATCTTTTTTATGTCATAGAATCATTTCCTGAAGATACCTATAGATGATAGCTGAAATTAATCGAACTTTAGAAAATAAAAATCAATCTATCACTAGAATTTGGCTCTTTCCAAAGAAAAAAATTATGACCAATAGCCAAGGAATCTTTCCAAGCTCAGAACATTAAAGCATGTCAAGCTTGAGATATCTACTAATCCAAATTGTGAACCATAGGAATCACCTCAATGCCATTCTCACTTGGAATGCGAAGATGGACAGTGAAATGCTCCTAACTCAACGGTATTACATAGCAAATTAGCAATTAAGGTCGTCTAATTTGGAATTGGAGTATATTTATACGACTTTCATAGAAAAATGACAGGTGAAATATCGGCTGACAACCCTACTTACTCAGTGACAATGACTAAATTGCATGTTATGACACAGCCGGAAGTTTCCTCTCTTCATATGATAAAATCATTCTTAGTGTAAACGCAGTTTAGCGAAGGCAGCCCGTTAAAAATGTATACGCTTTCACTAATTTGGACCCGCCAATTCCAAGAAACATTATTTTTGAAAAGTGAAGCCTGGAATGACAACTTCAGGGCATTGCCCAAAGGCAGTCAATATTTCGTGACTGCACTCGAACAGGAAATGTCTCTAATTTCAAGACAGAAAGGAGTTAGAAAATACGCGGCCATGTTTTATGGCCAACTCAATCTAAAGTCTGAATATGTTAGCACCGTCAAAGCTTCCTGTGAGGGACTAGCGACGATAAAACTTCATTTTTCATTCACATTTTCCTAGTTTTTCACTTCCCTCTTACACAATAATAATAGACAATTGTGGCTATAGGGTAGGACATCAGTTAACAGTATATAAGAAGAGCCATGTAAAAAATATGTGTTTATAGCTATCGAAATAGCTAAAATCAAACGTACTCTAAAATGCTAAGATATGTAATAAAAACTAAAAGAAGCCGTGGAATAACATTGACTGCTAACTTTCATGATAGAGAAAGGTCAGTCAAAGTACTTAAAATCTCCTATTGCAATAGCGAAACAGATGCTTTTTCAATTTAGTTTCATTGAGACTTCGTCTTTTATCCGGCAGAACATCCTTGTAGGATGAAAACTCTGCTCTACGTCGGAGCTGACTTTTTGGCAATAACCAATATTTGTCAAATCAAATAGACTCCAATTTGCAATAGGCCTACGTCCAACTTGTAAAACCGGAAGAGTGTGACGATCACGAATGGCAAGGTGGTTTTGTGTTCCTTATGGAGATTTCTTATATATATGGAGATTATACATGTATATTTATGGAGATTCCTTATATAGAGATTTTGCAAAAACCACAATTGAATTTCCCCTTATCTATTGGATGATTTGCGAGTGATCGCTCGATTTTTCCAAAATTTCAAGACTGTTGTTAAGCCCCAGTCTCCTTTCAAGCTTTTGAATTGAAGCACACAATGATTTAAAATTCCGCAGGCACACGTGCTGTAAACATTCACAGTTTGCAGTCGAATAACGATCCTTGCCTACGCCATCTCATCTGTCGACATTAAGCTTAAGTATGAGCACTTAACTTTGAGATTCAGTCGGAACAGAATCACCTGTACTCAATCACTTACAATGGAACTTTCTTCACTGGGTCCTAAACAGGGCTGAATATGTGCATGCACATATTTACCTATGTAATAACATGCAAAACATGTATGTAAATATGTTTTATGTAAATACGTATTTTTCCTGGCTCTACATTATAAGTAACATCCATGACTTACTTGACTTAATTCCCGTCTGAAGGACACCAGTTTGGGTCGCGAAAAGATGAACGATATTTCTTCCACTTCTGACGATATTTCGCCAGTGTACTGTCTGCTGGGCGGATATTTGGCTATTCGCTGATCTGAACTGTTGCCACCATGTAATGCGGGGTCGACCTCTAGGACGAGTTCCGTGCACCCTTCCATGGAGCAGCATTCTCGGCCAGAGGTTGTCGTCCATTCTTTCGACATGACCGAACCATCTTCTTCCTTGGTCTTCAATCCTGTCAATGATGCCTTTCCAGCCACTTTTCATGTTCCTGACGACATCGTTACTGTTTCTGTAACTTCCATACAGTAAGTACTAGTATATTAGGTAGAGAAACAGTTCAGTATTAATGAAATCCCATGTGCAAGCAGTTTCGATTTTGTTTAATGAACTCAAGTTGAGGACTCAGTACCACATGTTAGTTATGGAAATCTTTACACTTTTGGAGAAATTTACACGGATTTCACTGATCTTGAAAGCAATACAGAAAAACTTGAAATTTCAGCCAAGAGGCACTTCTCCAGGAATACTTGCACTATAACGCGGTTCATGAAATTTGCTTAACAACCAGCTTAATTTCCGCTTAATTAAGATGCTTGTTAGTAAATGCTTATTCCTTTTGATAGCTGATAAGTTTCATACTATTATATAGAGGTGCCAAATCGCTAGTATATAAACACAGGAATAATTTGAAAAAATTTAGTTTCTTAAAAATTGATTCAATATTTTTGGACCGCAGGAACATAATCTCCCTAAAAAACTGAATATTTTGATATAAACATTTTCACTGTGTGCTGACATTTTTTGAGTCGACACTCTACCTATACCATAAAGCCTATGCAGTACTTAATCCATGGTAACATCTAAGCCAATTTCTTAATTTCTTTGCTATGGAAGTTCTGATATCCACGCTGATGTTGATGGAATATGTTGTATAGCAGCGTCACAGACTGTAGAGCCTCCTCATAATTTATCACATAGGCCTGCTATTATCCTTGTGCCTTTATCAAAAAGCTGCCGGCGCTGCGAAAAACTTCTTTCTCGGAATTTCATTATTTACTAGATGTCAATGATTGTTTGGAGGAAGCGGCAAGTAAGAACTTGCTTATGAAATTTGGTAGGATAATAGACGTAGCAGGAAATGCAAGTCTAACTGGTTAACACAGCCATGAATGCATTATAACTGTATCCATTCAGGATGGACTTTTCAGAAGATTGTAATGCTGCCGTTGTTGACTTTAATCAAGACAATAACGGCCAATGTAAATAAATGCTTCCTCAGCAATGTATATTGATCATACATTTATTTCTATATGCAAAAAAATAACATAACATGTGCAGGCCGACTTGTTTTAATAATGTTTTACCCAAGATTACCGCGAATGGTCGGTTCGCCTCGGCTACAGCAAAGTACGACTCAGCTCGGCTTGACTATTTGCAAAGATCTACTTTCGGCTCGTCTGGACGAGTTGGCACATCGGAAGTTGAAATAGTGTGATATTTTATCAGACGCAGAATAGTAAACGCAATAATTCTAAAAAACTTTCTTTTATTTCACAACAAAAATGATCATCGGAAAATGACCTGAACAACAAATGCGGTCATCCGTAGTAATGTACATTTGGTATTAGGTGGGTGGCTGGACGACTGTCGAAAATATATGCATATCAAATTTGTCCATTCTGTCGCATTGAATTGAATCCATTTTCCATCAAAACTCGGATATCAAATTAATTGTGATGAATTGATAATGACAGGATAATAGCAGATCATGTACATAACAGATCATTTTGTAGAAAAAAGTTTCCGTAAATTCATTTATTCTATAACTAGGAGCAGACTGTAGCATTCGCACCACCTTCTAAAGAAGAATGTTGTAACACGTTTGACACGCTAGTTAACCAAAATGCAACTTGCATATTGTGAATGCTATACGGTTGATATATAAATACGGATTACAGGGTATCTGTTCAAGCACTGTTTCTTTCAAATTCAATGTGATTTATCATATATCTTATCTATATACGTGGTGTGATCCAAAATGTCCCGGACTAACCTACTTGCAGATAACCTGTGATAACGAATACTACTTCAGATGTAAATTTAGGTCTTTAAGGCATGAGAAATATGGTCGCCGAAATTTTTCCGGTCAGTTTTCTATTTTTAAAAAATTTTCAAACATTTTTGTCTGAATTTCAAGATTTTCCTATAAATTCTAGCGATTTAGAATTAATATATTTAGATTAACTTGACAGTTAAGCTATCACTAATAACCTGACTAATAATTAACGGAAAAACAAATGTTTTGTTCCAGAAAACAGTTTACTTTTCAATGTATGAGCCGTTAGCATTCGTCACTTTTTGCCAACGAAGTCTCAATTCACAAAAAGCTTTATGAAAAAATTCCGGTGTCAAAGAATCAAAAAACTCAGTAACTGCATCCCGCAGTTCAACTGGCGATTCAAAATGGTGTCCACGAAGATGCTTTTTGAGGAATCTAAACAGATAGAAGTCACTTGGGGCCAAGTCAGGTGAATAAGGAGGATGGCTCAATAGTTGAAATCCGTTTCTCGTTAAGGCATTGGTTGTCTCCTGCGAGGTGTGAATCGGAGCATTATCATGAAGCAAGTAGAGGGGAATGTTTCGTGGCTTTCTTATTTTCTTCCTCGCTTCAGATAACAGATTGGAATAATATTCGCTATTGATTCTTACTCCTTTATCCGCAAAGTCAACCAGTTGGATTCCCGAAGCGTTCCAAAAGACCGTCAGCATCAACGACCGGCGATGTGATGTTCCGGATCGCATTTTCAAATGGGCAGACTCGCCTGATTTTCGCCACTCTGCAGATTCTCGCTTACTTTGAGGCAGATACAAACTTAAAAGGTGTTTCATCCTCTGTACGGATGCAGTTCAGAAACTGATCTCCGTGCATTTCGAGGAGATCCAAATTTGACTGTGCCGCCAGAAGTCTGTTCTTCATTTCAGGTGACAGAAACTTCGGTACGAAACGTGATGCCAGTTTGCGATATCCAAGTCTTTCGATGATGTCATGACAGGAGTGATAACTGATTCGCAACTCTCTTGACAACTCACGGATGGTTATCCTTCTGTGTGCTGTAATCACTTCATCGCACTGACTCGATTTCTCTTCCGGAATCTCCTGCGGCCGACCAACAGTTGAAAAATCTTGCTCCACAGATTGTCTTCCGCGTTTAAATTCGCTTATCCAGAAATAAGCAGTAGTTCTCGATGGAGCTTTGCTTCCATATGCCAGGCTTAATTCCTTTAGAATGTCACCATAAGCGAAGCCGCGGATCAGGAGGTATCGTATCACACTGCGATATTCGACTGAAGACACGCTTGTCACATCCATCATGAAAACTGATAAAACAAAGAACCATCGTTGACACGGATTTCTTAATGAATGCGTGCTGAATGAACTTCACTGATTGATATCGTAACACATGAAGCAATTAACAAAAGACGTGCAATATTCATGGCAAAGATATCCGTCAAATAAGGTACAAATCAAAATCAATCTAACTATAACAATAAGACAAATCGGATCTCGATCAATTCAGAAAATACAGAAATTCATGTTAAAATGTAAAAATATTTTTTAAAAATAGAAAACTGACCGGAAAAATTTCGGCGACCATATTTCTCATGCCTTAAAGACCTAAATTTACATCTGAAGTAGTATTCGTTATCACAGGTTATCTGCAAGTAGGTTAGTCCGGGACATTTTGGATCACACCACGTACAATCAGCGGAAATGCATATCTTGAAAGTGGATTACCAGTTTAGTTCAAAGTTTAGGCTTGAAACTGATTGAAATCGTCACTTGCATTCTTTTTGTTGAACAAAGATTGTTAATATCTCTGATATTTAATTTGAGCTTTTAGTTTTGCAACTGCCATCGATGACAGTCATTTAATGTCATTCTTGTTACTGGCCAATTTTGCACATCCTAAAAAGACATTGCTTTGCGATTGAAAATAATTGTTTCTAGCACTTGCTAGCTTTAAAATTCGATACATATTCTACAAATTTGACTGTGAATTTTTCTAATGTTAGCATCGTGGTCCGTGGCGACCACTTAATATCCCTCAAATCGAACAGTCAAGTCTCAAAAGTGTGATCTTTATTCATTGTTTTATGAATAAAAATCTGACTTTCCTCTTTTAATCAGGTTAGTATATCTGTAATTGAATGCATGGCCATTTCAGTTCCTCGTTTAGATATCTAGATATTTTTAACTATCGACCTCATCATCATCAGGGTCTGTCTCTCTCCATGCGGAGGAACCCCTCTCTGCATCGCTTCCAGTCACATCTGTTCATTGCTCTTCTCGTCGTCTGAGTACACGCGTATTGAGCTTCTTTCCTGGAGTTTACACCGCGACGCCACCCGGATTAGCGATTCACCCATCAGGTTATTTTGAACAGTCCAGTAAATAATCTTTCTACTTAGGCCTTTATGTCCAGATGTTCAGAATCTAGCCTTGTCCAGACAGACTGACTTAAGAACAAGTCCACAAGTACCCTTCCAGGTGCCATAAAATGTTCATTCAATTGAAGAGACGTAAAGTATCTCTAGTTAGTCAGATCTTACATAATCTTTTACAGTAGTGACAAATCAGGTGGTATTATTGTTTCAGAATGCATGAGCTAATTTCGTCCGGATTCCAAAAGGCACAATCTGTCTTATTATACAAGCAGTTGTAATGACTGCTTGTATATTACAAAACGCAAACATTAAGCTGCTGTTCAATTTGATGAAAATTATGAAACATCAAGCATTTTACCTATGGTTAGGCAACTTTGGAGATACTTTAGATTGCATCCACCAATATTCATTGACTCAAATTCTGGACATGCACTGAGAAATAGACAATGAGAAAATGGCATCACGCTTACATGCTAAGTGAAAATTCTTGGGAAATTTTGAGATGCATGACTCGACACAGCGGCTTAGTTGACTGCATGGGTATAATACGATATAAGTGGTGGGCAAAACAAGTAGGGATAGCGGGCCACCAATTTTAAAGGGCAGCATTTTAGGCTTAATATTCTTTTATTCAGTACTTTTAGGTGCACATATGGACTGCTGCACCGTACGTGCATATATAGTGGTGGTATTATATAACAACATTTCACATGCTTTGTGGATGCAGCAGTATTGTACGCAACTAATTTGTTTAACTTTAAGGAATCACAATTTACTTTCTTCAATTCATCTGAGTATTGAAGAACGAATAGGCCTATAACAAATCATGGAAGATTTTCTTCTATGCAGTTAAACGGTAATTTGACTTTTTTGGTGATTTGACCAACATAACCTTATTTCATCGAAAAAGAACGGTCTTGCACTGCAACTGTCCGCCTGAAAGCCGCACAAGATGAACTTGATTGTGCTACAAATATTGATCATGCTACATGTACATACGTGCACATATGTCACCAAACATATACGGCTTTCAAAAACCGTACGTGGGTTCCACAAATGACATTCGTGTGATAATGCCAATTGAGCATGCGAAATGTATATTAGTGTAGTAGTATGCAAATGAAATTCAGCAAGAATACTTGAAAAAAAATTTGGCCTGTCAAAATCTTGCGGTTGAATTCCTCCATTCGTAGTCAAGGTCTAATTATTATAGCCTCTTTCTAGCTTCATTGAGCGTGATTTTTTACGTAGAGAAACATGCTTATCAGGGCATCGAATGATATGTGACTTAGCATAAACTCGCGCAGGTGATCATTTTGCGCTTATACGAGAAGATATTCATTACGAAAGGAGCTTGGTTGGGTAACTCGAATGTGAATATTTGTTTCTTGTGCCATCATATTGCTTATTTAATTATTAATTAATAGTTTTGCAAATTCTAAAGAGGATCCCTCACCCTTAGATGCACCTCCCAAAGGTCGAAACCGGAGTGAGTCATTTTCACATCATCGATTCAAATAATGTCCACGGGCCACTTTAGATATGTAAAGCGGCGTCGTGCCACCCCATGTGTCTGGCGGGCCACGCGTTGCCCACCACTGCGATGTAATTATATACTACTATATTATATTCAACTACATGTTATATGATATACTCTGATAGGGTTTTAAAAATAGCATGTCTTTCTGAATGTGTTAAAACAAAAACTGATGCCTTTATTAGGATATTGCCTAGTTTTCTTCAATTGAACAACCTGTTATTAATCGACGTTTTCATATGGTGTTTGAAAGAGTGAAATGGAGCGCAATTTCTTAATCCATTCATAACTTAAAAGTTTTTCACCTGTAGCTTACAAAAATTCTTCAAAATTCAAGCATCCGAGCAAGTTTCCACTTCGATCAGGGATACGCCAAAGGTGGCAGAGAAATCGACTATTCAAAGACCTCAATCTTCATGCAGGTGTCCTATCAATGATGATAAGTGGATTACTTTGAAAATAAATTTATTGCAGTAATGGCTACCATGATGAAAGAAGCTTCTTCTGCAACATTTCTAAATATTTTCATTACTTAAAGAGGATTAATTTTTCCGTATAAATCATGGGTACAAAGTGTTCTCTACAGTGCAGGACTATCTAAAATCGGCCGGATGCAGACTTTGTTTCAGCAGAAAATGAAATGAATAGGCCTGCTTTAATACAAGTTTGGAAGTGGAAATGTACGTGCAGAAATAATGATTGAACCAATCTCTTTTGAATCATAGTAGATCAGAGATACGGGTTTGTTTTTGATCTCCGGAGCAATTCCTTGGCGGCCATATAGACACCGCGTTTCTGACTGCTGTGGCTCGTCAGTACGACTGGAAATAACCGAAGCATTTGCATGTACAATACTCCCATTCGATTTTCTAAATAAAGGACCTAGGCATAGGTTACCTAATAAAATCAAAGTGTTTAACTTATACTTACTTTGAATGAAGTTGATGAGTTGTTTTGGGAAACTTTTAAGCCTTAAAATGTAATTTTCGTTAGAGTGATAAGATGAAAGATGAGCCAAAGATGAAACAGTACTAAATGTTCCGTTCACTTAGAATTCCTGTAGTTTGTCGCCTAAGATGAGCGAAGAACTAAAAAATAAATTAAGCTGTCACACTACAATCTGATTTCACAATTAGACATGCATCTTTACAGACAACACAATTCTTAATATCACCCACTCTTCACATATTTTCACGCGGCTGGACTTGTTTGTAACGCTACTCTAAGATCATCCAACGAATGCGCTGGACGCCGAAGATCTTTCCTTTACGATTTACTTAAACTGTTACATCGACGACCATACACTATTTTGGGAGTTTTTGCTACTTTCTTTTACTAAAAATCATTATGATCTCCCGTCATCTGGTCAATTACTATAGGCCTACATTGATCATACCGGGTATGGCCGACACACTTAAAAATTCCTGGATCAAAGTAATTTTATTCACCAACGTCAGGATTTGCCTCACAGTCTTGCCGGTTGAGTTACGAAATATGTAGATTTACTGTAGCCAAGCATCTCATCGTGAAAATTTGAGGACAAAATTGAGACTTGCAATTAACAAACATAAAACTTAATACATACAGCCCGCCCTCCAATAGAATCCGCACTAGACTCGCAAAACAAATTCTATAACCTGCGGGTTATATTCGAGAAAATGCGGTAAGTATGCCTGATATCTCGTTATTGTGCTGAAAATTGTAATATGTTCAGTTGCAATGCAGCAATCAGCTGTAAATGTTTGAAAATGTCATTTTCAAGGTTGAATCAACTGATAGAAATTACAGCGTCGTATAAATTGCACGCTTGTGAAAACTTCGTAATCGCAGTGACTAATTCTGCATGAATTATAAACGTTGCGTATAAATCTACAGGCCTACATGTAGAGTTCAATTTTGATTATTGATGAAATACTTTTAAACAACGCATCCTCACTGTGAGTTGTGAATACAATCCTGGACTGCTTCCGCATTTCTTATTTTGTCTGATGTTTGTTTACGTATAACAGCAAATCCAAGTATAATGCATGCTCAAGGTAAGACTTCACTAAAATTGTAAGAATATTTTGCATGTACTGCATGGTGCCACGATTCTGTTAGAAATTATGCAATTTTAATTTCTCACAAAAGCTGATGTACTGTATAGCAACATTTTTAGTAAATGATCTTCATTGTAATGGTCTGGGCAATTGAATTGATCGATGCGGTTGATTTTTACATTGTTCTGACAAATTAAAAGAGAATCATTATTTCTTGCTTGTATTATGTCATTTCTCATCGAAGTTGTTTCAGAAAGATGACAAGGTGACTATTTTACGACTTTGTTTCGTTAAGTGTACCGGGGGTATTATAATTTTATTTCAAAACTATGAAAAAATTGTCATATCAATGCTGAGTTATCGAAGATTGAGAACATTTTGGAGCAAGTAATGGCTGCGGCTTCTAGAGATGTTTGGAACAAATGTGAAGGTTAGCAAAGGCCTACTATTCGACTGATGATGGGTAGTAACTGCAGAAGCACTTGGGTGTCAACCTGTTTCAATAATTCACGTCTTTTCAGGTTCTGGCACTTATTGATTGGTTGCATAAAAAGCTCACCAGTGTTGAAAACGAGTAAGCATTCTATCTGAGGTTATCGATGCTACTTTTAAGTGCTATCATAACCATGAAGAGGTGACTATACGTCTATCCATATGATGATCACCATCACACCACGATGGCTTTGCATGACTTTCTTCTAATGTAAATCTCTTATCTCACAAAAAGTGCAAACTTATATCAGGGACATCTATAACTTACATAAAAGAGACGAGTTCGCACTTTATTCGTTAGCCTACGTCTGCAGCAAAAAAGGAATGTGAGTGAAGGCAGAAGTCATCACTAAATGACATCGACAGCTTTGCATAGAATGAAGATACATTTTACTACATCAAATACATAAGTCCCACACAAGACTATCAATTAAGCAATTGTAATTTCGATATAGAACACCCCTATCCTACCTCAATATGAGCTATGTTTATAAAAGCAATTTCGAGTTTTCAAATGAGAATTTCGCACCTCGTTACGACTTGCCAGGTGTCATCAATTTAATCAGTTTAATCAATTTAATCAGCTTCCAATATCTGATCTAAGCCCAACACCGATTCCGTTTTACCCTTCATTTTTCGAATAAAAGAGGAAGCTTCTCTTGACATAATTTATTATTCCTTGCATGAACCGCGTAATTATTCATCATCTCATATATTCGAATTGCATATATTTTGTGTTGATCTGCTGGTGTATATCATACATATTCGAATTATTGACACAACAGACAACGCATAAGTAACAAGTTTCAATCTCGCAACTGTTCATTTGAAATATGTTATCATTTGGTGTCTCAAAGGTGGTTTGCAGATATTTGTATTGGCAGCTTTTGTATTAAAGAAATATTATCATTCGGTTTGTATGTCCAAATTTTGGGGAAGTTATAGTAATTTCTACAAAAATCGTATTCATAAATACTTCTTAATGAACTGCAAGATAATCAAAATATGCATCGCTGTATGTAAGGAACTTCAATGTTTCTCCATATGCGATATATAAAAGATTGACAATCTCAGAAGTCACCGATCAGAATCATAGCTACATTCTATATTTCATTACAATTCATTTCCGACTGGTCATGAGGACTTGACTCTATCGAATACTACACTTTTCGCTGCTATTTATTTTTAGCACTGCAGCAAAGATAATATCTCGGACTATGTAGACATGATCTTGATGCTGATGACAATCAATTATTATTTATCAGAGCAGAAATGAAAGTATTACTTGTTGCTAAAGTAATTTCACAAATACTGGTATTAGATCTATTACTGCCAACCACAGTGTCATGTTCCTTTCAATACAAACTGAATACCCCTGGAAATTTTTGTTCAAGTATAATTCTTATCCAATTAGGATCAGGAGCATGCAATGTACGTGTTTTTCTATTGCTGCAATATGCAAAAGCTAATTGCGTAGAGTCACTTACATGTAGGTGGTCAAAGAATACAATAGTGGTCTCCGTGGCACACTGGTTAAGTGCTTAACCTAGTGATCTTTGTGTGGAGAGGTCGAGTCCCGAAAGTGTAAATGGAAGTCGTCAGGAAGGACATCCGGACTAAGCGCTCCAGATCAAAAGTCCAAATCCAATGATCCAGATCCAAATCCAAATGAGATAAGAATTCAACGCACTAATATCGAGGGCATTGAAAAACAGCTCTGGCGGCCATCGTCTGCTTTGCCGATAGCAGCTGTAAGTTTTGAATGTACTGGTCAGCAGTATCAACATCGCAGCGCCTTTCGTAGCATTGTATTGCATTATAATTTCTAGTTTCTTATCTTCATGCTTTGAAATGGCAGCGTCATGGTGCATGGAACTCAGAAGAATGACCGCCTTTCCTTTTTTGGGACATTTGAACACGATCAATTTGAAAAATTTCCGGAATGTAGAAGAGCAATTAGGCATGTAAGCACGGATATGATGGTCAGATTCTTCACATTTTTTAGGAGAAGCATTCATGGCAACAAATAAACTTTTGAAATTTCATTACGATACCATAGACAAAGTCACTCAAAGGTTAAATTGCACAGTTGTTGCACTATTTTATAGCGAAATAAAGTGCGCCCGAGGTCTAAAGCCTCTACGGGCGTCGTACAGGGGTTCATTATTTACATGTAATAGAAATTTATGATGATTTCAATGAATAGGCGCATCTCAATGAAATATTTTGCGGTTTTGACATCATTTCTGTTTTATAGAATTAGCCGTTGCAGTGCTTGTCCCATCGGAGAGCCCCATAAGCTAGCACAATTAAATTGGACTGAATGGACTTCTTGAAGAGCAGCTTGAATAGGTCGATTTGAACCTTGGATGAGGTGTTTATTTAACTCTAACATTTCCCGAATCTCTCTAATACGACCACTTTTAAGGGCATGATATCACAAATGTTTTTCGGATCTTATCCGGTTTGGTCGGATCGGGTTCTGGTGCTTCCTTGAGGTTCTGGACCCAACCCGACTGTTGTACATCAGTTCGAGTCGGGCCTCAAAACTCATGAAAGCCGACCCGACGCTCAGTTTTGCAATCAATTAAGTGCGATGAACATTATATAAAGTTACAATGCAGATTATGTGGTCCGCACAAAACTCGAGCTACGACATCCCCAGTGTTATAGGCCTAGCTAGAGTGGCTCTCTGACAAATTGAGCTATTGGAGTTTGCGTGCGACTGTTGACAATTGGCGGGATAATGCTAGCTAGTGCATATTGTGAAATGTTGAGGCTGTGCGTTGGTCTTCTGTCTGAACCGACCTTGAACCAAAAAGTTACGCTTGGAGCTCATCACGCTCATCAATTGCTTGTTGCTTCGTGTCAAACTGTTCTGAGATGGATGAACCACTTCAAAACTGTCTTAACATTTTTAATGATATTTTCTAGAATTAAATGTGAATTATAAGTAGAAAAACTCTTAACTTTTGTTTAAGATTATGGACTTCTCTTTAATTTTATTTTCCTCATACTTACAGCTACCTATCTGGTCGGCTTTTGGCTTATGACTTCAATGAAATATCTTCGTGCGGTCTTGATGCTATCCAAGATTTCTAGCGATGCCTTTCGTTTGTATACTGTGGAAATAGGGGTCACAAAGGCAGAATTAGCAATTAACTAGTTATCTTGAAAGTAGTGAAAACTGTGCCCTACTTGCCAGGGATAGGTACATGGATAGGTACATGTAAAGTTTAGTGTTATCAATAGGTACATGGATAGGTACATGTAAAGTTTAGTGTTGTCAATAGGAACATGGATAGGTACATGGATAGGTACATGTATACTTTAGTTATCGATAGGCACATGGATAGGTACATGTATAATTCAGTGTTATCAATAGGAACTTGTATGAGATCTGTTTTACTGGATAGGTACATGTGTTTGGTACACTGTGTTTCGGAACGTCTATGATCGAACTTGTGTGGTTTGGTTCTGAGCACTTGGGTACGTACCGATAGACGTCCGTTGTTTGATTTTGAATGGGTTTGCTCAATTGCGACTATTGTGACTATTGCAACCATTGTAATCAAGATGACACATTGATTTTCCTTTTACGTAGACAAACTATGCTATAAATATGAGATAGTTTTTGATGACATACATAATGATGACTAGTATCCCAACGTCGTGGGTTGTCGCAAGAGACCTTGGATATTCTTTCAAAGCCATAGAAACTGTAACAAATCTCAGTGAAAATATCAATGCTGGTGATTTAGTTGATCGACTAATGGATCTAGATGAGCATGCTATGAATCACAATTTGGATCGTAGGTGGATAGAGGATTTCTCCATGCTACACTGCAATGATAGTGAAATTAGGAGGATCAAATTGGAACGATATGGAAAGAAGGAGACATCTGACATTGTTTTAATAAAAAGTTCTCCCAATAAAAGTGACTTCAGAAGGAAATTAGAACAAGAGACATTTAAATTATTATGTGAACGGAACTGCGTTAAATGTTTTAAACAGGAACGATCCCTTCTCTTTTTGCCATGTTCTCATAGCGTTATGTGTTCTACATGTTATGTACCCTTTGAAACTTCATCTTGTCCCCTTTGCGATGAAGAAATATCTTCAACAGTCACTGTATATCGTGCATGATGAGTCATCATGCAGGTCTGTGATTGGTCACTATTGTGTCTTTGTTTGACTTTTCTATATAAGGAGGACATTGTACCGTTCTATTTCAAGCATAATTTGAGGCTAATACAATGTCAATCAGCATGTCGTTCACTACCAACATTCCTATTTCAATAATTTACCGAAGTCAACTCTTCACGGGCAATATATTTTATTCTGCCGTGAATATAACTGGCTATAAAGCGGATTTGGTGGATCTGATGGAGGAAATAGTGAAGTATTTCCGCTGCGGAGAGGACGTTGTGGTGCAGAGAATGTTGATGAGAGTCGTGAACAACGCTCTTACATGAGTTGCAAGATTCTGGCTCAACGAAGTATTTCGCCCACTATCTCAAACGGAGATTGTACCGGAATACTCTCGCTGTTGGTGCACCAGTATCCAACGGAAACTCAACACATGTCTCCATGACATTATCACCTCCAGCTACTATGACGAGAAGGGTGACAAATGCAAACTGGACTTGTTCAGTGGACCGCCATCAGTAAGCATCAATGTGGCTGCTCAAGGACATTCTGAGGTAATCAGTTTGCGGGCATACTATGCCAATATTTTAAAGACTTTCCATTCAAAGCCCTGCTGTATGTGCTGTCCAATTTCAAAACATCTAATGAAAGACATTGAGCAGCTCATAACTGCTACAAATCAGACTCTAGCCGATGTGAGTGTATATCAGTTTCCCTCTACAGCTTGTTAAGTGTTTTATGTAATTTTATAAGTACCAGCAACAAACTCTGTGTGAATGCTTGTAAACTTTTGTATATAATGTTGTAAGTACTAAGCAAAAATTGTAATTGTATTATCTATTTCCATATTAGAATAAAAATGTCTGTAAAACGGAAGGCATCTTCTCGTCAATCGAAACGGTCTTTCAAACCTTCAAGTCAGTTTAAAAAGGCGTTGCGAAAGTTAAACAGGATACATGATAATAAGAAGAAGTGTAAATTGATTCAAAATTCAAGTGATGATTTCATTCGTGATTTAGCTTTTGCAATACACAAATGTCTACCTATTTACAAGCCTCTGTTGAATGCTGGCTCTTTGAATAGCATTAAAAAGTTTTCAAATCCAAGGAGTAGTGATAAGAAAAGGCGAAACTTAATTCAGCGCGGTGGTGGTGGGTTTCTAAGTATGTTAAATGATATTGGAAACAGTATTAATGGTGTAATCAATAGTCCGCTTGGAAGGATTGCAGCAACTGCTGCAATGTTAATATAAGGTTAGCGAATGATAAAGTGACACGTCATCACTTTGATTGATGAGTCATATATAGGTGTATATAAGGAAGACGCTTTAATGATATTTTACCACTTTCAAGTGACAATTCATTTGCGCTGGTTGAAAGCTCCGAATTAGTACTTGTTGAAACATGACTCAGAAAATGTATACAATCAGAGAGGAAGGTGACGCTTTTGAGCAAGATCTCTTGAAGCTTCGTCCGACACGAAAGGTGCAAGGGATTGGAAATACGTTCTACTTTCAAACCTTGAATTATGGTGATGATGGCTTTTATCTTCAAGTTCCATTCTTCCACAGTAATGGTATGTCTACATCAGGGTATAGCAATATGAGACAAATGCGAGTGACTTTTCCAAAATGGCAACAGGTGATTCTTAAAACTATTGACTCTTTCGCGAAAGAATGTGTTGAGCTGCCTGAAAGTGCTCCCACTCATTGGAGAAAGGCATTAGAGGAAGGAGTTGGTTATAAGGAATTGCCGGAATTCGATACACTGTTTTTAAAACTATCGGATCATTTTCAAGCATTCGATCTCTTTACAAACGCGATGGAATGTGAGGATCTCAAACGGGGCCGCTATATGGGCTTAGTGCACGTTACCGGACTTTATATTGGTTCACATGGTTCGACTGGTAAAGTCGCATCTTTGCAAATGAAGGTTCTTCAACTAGTCTATGAACCACTACCAATTGATAAATGTTTAATTAACATTGATAAGACTGCTTCAAGTGATGGGAAGGAAGAGAGCAAAAAGCGAGGGCGGAAATCTAAAGATGGGAATCCTAAATTGAAGTTGAAGCGCCAAGACGCTGACTTGAAAACTTTTTATAATCCTAATTGTGATGAGGAAACACAAATGTTTTAATTTGTAAATGTTTTAATTTGTAAATGTAACTTGAAAGTTTCTATTCTGAATGTAAATAAACTTGATCTGGAACATGTGTCTGTTTTGTTGTTCTAAGCAAAATTAGTGGGATGATGAGTTTAATGTTAATGGAATTATAAGATGACAGATTTTCGTCTATTCACTGATCGCACAATGTGTGTCGCTGGACCAAGTCAGTCCGGTAAAACTACATTTGTAACTGAATTGCTACAATATAGAAATGAAATGTTTAACAAGGAAATTAAGAGAGTCAAATGGTATTATGGAATATTTCAACCACAACTACATTCTGCACTTCGCCAGAAAGGTTATGAGGTGAAGCAAGGGTTGCCATCAACTGAGGATATCAAAGCAGGTGACTTACTAGTATTAGATGATCTATTACGAGAAAGCAAATCTTCAAAGGATGTAACTGAAATGTTCATTCAAACTGCACATCATAGGGAAGCTTTTATTATCTACATCACCCAAAACATCTTCGATGGAGGGAAAGAGCAAAGAACTAGAAGTTTGAATACACATTATTTGGCAATATTTAAAAATCCAAGAGATAGCAGTCAGATACATCATCTCAGTAGACAGATATTACCTCAACAACCTAAAGTACTTTCAAAAATATATGAAGATGTAACAAAGAAACCACATGGTTATCTATTTATTGATCTAACCCAGGAATGTCCGGAACGACTTCGATTTCGAACAAATATCATACCTAATTCCGCTGAACCAATGACAGTTTTCTCGGTTCACAGTTAGTTTTAAGCAATGTACTTTGTTGCCTTATTATTTTCAAACATGTCGTATTCAAAGATGGTAGTCATTCCTCAAGAGGAGTATGTACAATTGACTACATTACAAAGTGCACAGGAAGTCAAAAATATAGATCAACCTATTACGAATCAACTTAAGGAACTAACACAAAAGGATATGGAAATTCAGAAGATTAAGGATCCCTATCGACGAATGCAGTTAGCAGCTGAAAACATTGACGAGAGGCGACAGATTCGTGACAAGTTGCGACGATTTATAACCTTGTCAACACCTCGACCATATCGTGTGCGCGCTGAGCGATTATTTGACTTCATTGATCCACATGTGAAGTTCAATGAGAGAGGGGAGATAATAGATGAAACAACTGGTGATGTTATTAGAAATAGTCACATAGATGACCTTCTACAATATGCTGTCAGAGATGTAAGGCGAAAACTAGGTGCACCACAAGGGTGGACATATTTTCAGAAAATTTTATCTGATCAAAATGTACCTCACAATATTATTGGAGGACCGACTGTGAATGAATTGGATAGGGGTCACTTACAAGATGGATCAAAGAGTAAAACACCCACGATGGCGGTCAAGCGAGAGCTTGCAGATCCCGACGATCTGCAACCAAAAAGAGCTACTAGGCGCTCAATGCGTGTTGCGAAGGAGTATAGTAAATATTAAGCAAATATGAATTAAGCCTCTCTCATATCATGTCGTTACAAAAATTTTGCTGCTGTTTGAAATCTGCGCTCGAAGGTAAAGCAGAAGAGGGCATAGAGGTTGATATCAATTGTGTTAGCAGTTGCTGTGCGAGTAATACGCGTGCAAATCAGAACAAAGACGATGAGTACAGCAGTGAAACTCAGAAAGATTTATTACGACTTAAATCATCCCGCAATTTTCAGTCGTCCGGAGGTTCTAGCCCGTGCAGCAGGTGTGGGAATAGAGAAAGTCAAGAAGTGGTTGAGGAGTCAACCGACTTACACTCTTCACAAAAATGCGAGAAAGCGGTTTCCAACAAGAAAATATGTTGTTAACAATATAGATAGTCAATGGCAAGCGGACTTGGCTGACATGCAACAGATATCACAGTACAATGATGGCTATAAATACATCTTAACCGTAATAGATATTTTATCTCGCTATGCTTGGGCACGTGCGCTGAAATCTAAACGAGGACCAGAAGTTGAAGCGGCTTTTCAGAGCATTTTCGATGAGGGGCGTGTTCCGCAAAGAATACAGACCGATCAAGGGAAGGAATTCGAAAACTCTCATGTTCGAAGTCTCCTTAAAAGTCATAATGTGGAATTGTTTAGTGTCAAAAGTGCTTATAAAGCTGCCATGGTTGAGAGGTTCAATCGCACACTGAAGACAAAAATATGGCGCTATTTCACTGCAAAAAATACACATGTTTGGGTAGGTGAGCTGCAGAAATTTGTTAAGAATTACAATGAAAGCTACCATCGAATCATTAAGATGAAACCAGTTGATGTTACCCCAGATAATGCGATGGATGTATGGCTTCGATTGTATGATAAGAAAGCGAAAAACATTTCCAATGAAAAGAAAATTAATGTTGGTGATAGAGTTCGGATTTCAAAGGTTAAGTCTACATTTGAGAAGGGGTATCTACCTAATTGGACTGAAGAAGAGTTTTTTGTGGATGAAGTAAATACAAAATTTAGACCCACCATGTATAAATTAATAGATTACCATGGCAATCCAATTGAAGGAAAATTTTACTCTTATGAATTGCAAGTAGTAGACAGAAGTGAAGAGGTGTATATGATTGATAAAATAATTAGGAGGAAAGGTCATGGCAATCAAAGGAAATATCTAGTTAAATGGAAAGGATATCCTGATTCATTCAATAGCTGGATAACGCACCAGGATCTACAAAATGTGGAGATGGGAGACACTCGTAACTTTTAAGCTAATATAGCATGTGACTTCTTCCATATATGACTTTAACATGTCTACTAACTTCAATATCATTCTTCCAAGCAATAGCAACCCCAAGATATTCCCAAGTAACAAACCATCTCTATACTCTGTTGAATTCGCTAATCCAATTACTCTGCATGGACCCCATGAAGTTGCTCTAACTGAAATTACTTATTACAACGATATCAGTTTTGCTAAAGAACAACTATTTTGAATTACATAAAGAAGTGCGAGAGAAGGATGATTGCTTTCGCATATTTCAAAATAGTCTACATGGTACATGGGCTTTTCATCATCTAACTTTACATCCTTTTTCAACATCTTTACCATCTGTCCAAAACATGATTAAAATTCAAAAGGCATTTGCAACGTCAACTTTTAATTCTAAGGTTCCCACAATGAGCTTGCAAGATACAGAAAAGGAAATCGGTAGAATGTTTGAACGAATAAATGATCTCTTCAAGCTGACTTTGAATAAATTCTACAAACCAGTCATAAAGGGGTCAACAAAATTGATGAAGGAAGGGAAGCATGTTCTTCTTGTATTAGGTAAGGATTTGAGTCATACTTTTGGGTATTCCAGAACAACTTTCTCATCAAGGTATTGGTACAATGGACGTGGGTGGAATTCGGAGAGGAAAGTTACTGATTTTAAATGCAGAATTGTGCCATTGTATGCATTACAAAAAAGGAGCATCCGAGTAAAAAATAAATTTGAGGTCATTAGAAGTGTTGAAGACTTTGCAAGAAAGTTTCAAGGATCAGTGCCAGAAACGTTAATGACTTGTGAATATAAGAAAGAGAAAGTAACTTTATTTACTGTTGAAACGGAGGCAGAATTTATTGTTTTTACTAAAAAGACACCATTGGAAAAGTCTGAGTCCGCTGTTATTGAATTTGGATCTGAAATGATTGGGATGTTTAAGGGCCTTGAAAGCGCACCTTGGTTGACAGAATTAAATGATACATTCAAGGTTCAATTGTCCTCTTCTAAACTCAAAGCATCAACAAATGCTTCATGGGATATCCACGTATACAGCGAAGACATATCGGGTGATGAATTGTCTACTTCCAGTGAACTTGTAAAAAGAGTTAATTTGAACATTGAAAGCTTGAAAACGCCATCTGAATTGTGTACAAAGTTAAATGAGTTTGGTGTAGATTACCTTGATGCAGATGAATATCACTTTTCTTATGACCCACATAAGAAACGCATGATTCTAAAGGTAGGGAAGAACTCTCTTATCAAGCTGGATAGCGTGTTAACGACCACATTGGGATTCTCAAAATCAACTATTTATGAAGGTACATCAATAGGCGATACAGCCCCCTCACTAGAGCGTGATATAAGTAACTTATACGTCTATTGTAACATTATTGAATATACAAGGGTTGGCGACATTGAGGCCCCACTTCTGCGCACATTTCCTCTCTCATCCGTAAGGAAGCAACTAATCAATCGAGAATTTTTTAACACAATGTATCTACCGATCAGCCGAAATTTCATCAATAGAATTGACATATCAATTCATGATGATGCAGGAGAAGTAGTACCGTTCTGTGGTGGTGTTACTGTTTTGACCCTACATATTAGGTCACGAGAATAAGGCTTTACGCTATTGTGACTTCCATAGTTATTCAATAGTCATAATGACAGGCATTTACAGTAGACCATCATATCAGAGCGGTTATCCCGTGTTTGTTGGAGGTAGACGACAAGTTGGAGGAGGCATATTTGGTGCACTAAGACGTATGGTTCTTCCAACACTCAAAAAGTATGGCGTACCAATCATGAAGCGTGTTGGAAGCAGGGCTTTAGATTTTGGTGCAAATGTTGCAGCTGATGCGCTTCAAGGTGAGGATATCGGTGAATCTATGAAAATGCGCGCGCAGCAATCTGCCATAGACGCATTAGATGATTTAACAAAGACGAGACGTACAGTTCGGAAGAAGCGTAGGAAGTCAAGACAAGTTGGATCAGGCCGAGTTACTAAGCAAAGACGCAGGAAAAGTAAAAAGCCGACTAGAGCAGCACGTTCTAAATCTAGACGTCGAGTGAAAACAAGAAAGCGCAAACGAAATTCCACAGCTACTAGAAACAAGTCAAAACGAAGGAAGACAACATATTTGTAGAGCTAATACGATGCAGAGTATCAATTCGGCTTTGTGTTTCTTCGATTCTCCCCCTCATCAGACAGACATCATCTCCTCAACAATTGTAGACATAGTCCCCACAACAAATATCGATGGTAACCAGCAGCCTATTCAGTTTGATATACCTGCCAATCCTCAAGATTATATTGACTGTCAATCCATTGATTTAGAGTTGTGTATACAAATTAAGAAGACTGATGGTACAAATATCGATTCATCCAAGGATAAAGTGGGATTAGCAAATCTTCCTATTGCCAGTCTGTTCTCAGATGTGTATCTAATATTGAATGACAAACAGATTGAAGGAGGGGATCGAGCATATCCATATGGAGCATATATACATACAATGACTCAATTTCAAAAGCAAGCTAAACAGTCACACTTGCAAGTTTCTGGGTGGTATGATGATCAGCAAGGGAAATTTGATGATGTCTCAAATACAGGGTTGAAAAGACGAATGGATTTAACAGAGGATTCAAAGGAATTATACTTGAAAGGACCCGTCTATCTTGATTTCCTTCGTCAATCTAGATATCTGCTATCACAGGTTAAAATGCAAATAAAATTTATTCGTGCAAATCCTGAGTTCGCGTTAATGGCTTTTGGAGCTACAAACTATCAAGTCAACATAAGTAATGCCGTGCTCAATGTAAGGCGAGTAACAATGAACCCGTCAGTCATCAACGAGCATGCGACAGGATTGAGGAAAAACAATGCAATATATCCAGTTAATCACAGTGTGTTGACAAACTTCACAATTGGTGCGGGATCATCCTCACATGCCTACCCAAATCTTTTTCCCACTGCAATGCCAAAGGCGGTGTATATCACATTTGTGGAAAATGAGGCATTCATTGGTGCTTTTGAAAAGAATCCATTCAATTTCCAACACTTTAATGTTAGCAAACTAGCACTCTATCAGCATGGGAAATTTGTATCTTGCAAAGCATATGAGCCTAATTTCAAAGATGGCAAATTCGCACGTGAATATGGTTCTATTTTCACCGCCCTCAACATGTTTAATACAGACGATTCAAATGGAATTACAATGGATATGTACAAGAATGGCTACTTCTTCATTATGTACAACCTCACAGCAGATGCAGATCTAGGTGGTGAAAGCGTAGGAGTTACAAAGCCTGGAAATCTACGACTGGAGGTATCATTTGAGTCACCTTTGAAGAAAACAATTACTTGTCTCATTTATGCTATCTATGATAGCAAAGTTGAGATAACAAGAATGAGAGACGTGACTGTCAGCTATCAGAGATGAGTAACTTAAGCAACATAGAAATCTTGAGGAAAATGAGGAAAGCTCATCCCTACTCCAAGACAATATTTCTCAATGTCTTTTCTAGAGATAATTTACCTGATTCAATTCCTTTCTATCCTTGTTCACTTATCATCAATACGGATACCAACAATCTTCCCGGAAAACATTGGATTGCTGTATACATCAATCGTTATAAAGTTGCCGAATATTTTGACTCTCTTAATCAACCTCGTTTACATGATATCGCATTATGGATGAACAGGTTTTCCTGGACTGTTAGGAAAGTGACATCGTTCCCACTTCAAAGTAATACATCTCTAATGTGCGGTGGCTATGTACTCTATTTTGTCAATGAGAGACCATTGAAAAATAACTGTAAAAGTGCTTTAGAACTATTTTCAAAAAACTGTGATAAAAATGATGTAATTCTTACTAAATATGTTGAAACAGTTTTGAAATAAAGTTTTATGTTGTATCATTAACTTGCTCTCTTTTTTTCCAAAACAAGGGTTTATAAGGAAAACAAAAACATGCTCATATTTCATTATCTATTCACATATATACAAAAACATGTTCATATTTCATTATCTATCCACATATATACAAAATCTACAATTTGGTTTTCATGAAACATTTTTTCAAATCACATATGATGGGAGGCACATCACTTATGTCTTTAATGCCGGTTATCACAATCTTTCCATTATGGAACACATGAACATGATATGGATGCCAGTTAGTCAATTGAGCTGCTGGAAATAACTCCACTTCATAAGTTAGATTATGTGATGATGTAACTTTACGGAAATCATAGTGATAGTGTAATTCACATAACACGGTCATTGTCTTCACTTTCCAATCAGATAATGAATCACCAAGTAAATGTTCCAAAGTTAAGTGTAGATATGAGAGATCACCCTCCATGACCCTTCCAATACATTGGATTGTTCCATTTGGAAAGAATAGGATAGTGAGAGATCTATCCTTCCTCTGAATCCTCCATGTTAACATTGAGGGTCTTCCAAGATGTAAGCTCGTTGTCGGCTTCAATTTGCGTTTTATCAGTAACCATTGTTTTCGGTTGGGTATATTCCTCTCGATCTCTTGTAGATTGAGTTTTGACTTTGCTTTTGTAGTTAACATCCGATTTACAACTTCCAACCGTTTGATGTCCTCCATCTTTAATGAATGACGTTATCTGTGGTAGTATCTCCCTTGTAAAGGTTTCCCATGTGACGTCACTGAAACGAAAAAATCGATATTCAACATCTTCACGTTTTGGTGAACAGACGTATAGTTTGACTGATGAATCACACTTTATCCATACCTTGTCATCGAGAGGAATCTTGATCCGAGTCTTATGGTTGTCAATGAGATCCGCAAAGTCTTTCAGTGAAGGCAATGAGTCAATACTAATGCAAACGCCACGATGTTTTCGATCACTATTTGCTATTGAATGACGAAATGCTATTCTTTTAGAATTTGTTATGTGAACGTTTTGAACGTCACTAAGTTTCCATGTTCTAATGTAATGAGGCATGTTCCGAAAGCTATGTTTCAAATTTAGGTTTAATGTTTGCCTAAAGTTTGTTATTTTATTAGCTCAACATATCGGAATGATGTTGAGTACAAATTCTTCACATATTCATTCACATTAGGACTACCTATTTATTAGTAATCATTTCTACATATCGGAAAGATGTAGAAATTTCAATTTTAGTAAGACTACTTATGTATTAGTAAGTGTTGCTACATGTCGGAAGATGCAGCAATCGCAAGATCTATTACAAGTGGAATATTATATTGTTTTTATTTAGACTTATTCTACATCACCTGTGACAGGAAGGCATCTCCTTCTCTTCGACGGTGGGGGAAGACCTAGGCTGTAGTGTCCATATGGTAATGATAAATTTTTATCCAGCCAACAGCGCTTATCCTCCCAAAGTGAAAGACCTCGCTTCCTAAATGATTTTGTGCTAACTATGTGATTTTTTGAATTTATAATTGTCATATCTTCAGTTGTATCATTCTCACTATAATAGACACTCCTATAGTCATCATGTTTCAATTTTTTAACTGCTGCTCTCTGAATTCCTTTTGCACGTTTGATGCTATGATTCGTAGAGTCTAGATATTTCATGGAATACATTTTTGGTTTTAGTAGGATCATTTCCTCAATCAACTTTCCAGCACACTCATCCTTAAAACAACCTAATCTAGCTTTGTTTGTAGTTGAGTATAGTCGGTGATGACTGTCATAGTTTGAAGAGTCAAACTTTTCACCGAAGTATAGAAGTATATCTTCCAGACGGACAGATGGTGATGTGTATAAACATAGGAAGAAACTGTCGGTATCACCTCCACAAAGCCGCGTTCTATTTATCAGTGGACACCCTTTTAGATCATTGTAATATAATTGATACATTTCCAACTTACTATAGTCAAGTACTGCTTGACCAACATATATTAATTTATTTAAAACTATTGAAGGCTTGTACATTTCCATACCAACCAGATCTTCATCAAATATTTTGTGTTGAACATAGAGAGGATGATTTGACAATTTCAGTAGTTGTTTCTCATTGTTGACTAGTTTAAATTTTTTCCTTCTCCTTACATTTTCCATTGTTTTACCATATAAAGAATTATTTTTCAATTTGTAGAATGACTTTTCGAAGTCAGTGTTTGATTGAGCCCTCTTTTGAGAGTTCATATCAATGTATGTTTTTAACCAAGGCTTTTGTGTGAATTTTATGCCACTATGAATCTTCTTGATTCTCATGCCCATGGTCAAGTAAAATTTTAAAATTGAGTAGTGGACTACATAATTTTCCCTATCAAATTGATGGAGCAGAAGTTTCTTGATAGAAGAAAAATGTGTATTTGGTCTTTTTTTTTCATATAGATTTTTCATATAGTGTGAAAACATTCTCTTTTCAATCATCTGCATTTCTGGAGCTAATGGGAAATCGGCAGTGTCATCATGAATGGCTGCAGGATACTCTAAATCTAAATCAAAAATGTAGCCGATTTCACCATCATCATCTATATTTTGAACATTTTCTTCAATTAAAAAATTATCTAATTCACTTTCATTCAACCATTTGAAATTTGAGTGGGGTAGATTCCTACTGAGTGAAGAACCGTAAAGGTTATTAACATCTAAGTAGGTCAAATGTCGACTTTCATGTGTATTATTTCCTAATTCTTCAATGCGTGCACGCGCTCGGTGAATGTTGGTGAAAGTCATACCCCCTCTAATTCCTCGTTCAAATAGATTGTACATATTTTCATCTTGTATGTAGTGTGGGGGATCATTGGAAGAGAAATTTAGTGCTGAGGTAAAGCTAAGATGTGGGAGACTGACAAAATGTACAGGGTCGACTTCATCCTCACGTTGACTCAATGCTCTAAACACTTCAAATATGTCTGCCAACAATAAAACATCTAACTTCAGATATGCCAGCATGTAATCACCAAATGTGCTACAATTAAATTCAATCCACGCCTTGTTAGCGTGATCATATTCACTATCGGAACAGTGCTCACGAGTAAGATCATTATAGAATTCAAATTGTGGTGGTAGACAGTCTTCCGTCAACGTGTTTAAGTTTTTGAAGTATGAATATGGAAACACTCCCTTCTGATATAAAACATTATCACTTAATTGTGGAAATTCTACCCTTAATGTCTCTACATGCTCATACGTTTGCAAACCCTTGGCTAATTCACTCAAGGATGCACTTAGAAATTGATATGAGTCCAAGAATTTTAGTTTAAAGTATACTGTCTTCCCTTTGTATTCATTTACAGGGACACTGGCGGATAAAGTTATATATTTTTCAGCAGTTGCTGCTACAACATCTAATTTCCAAGACTTCATTCTTCCGATCGCTTTATAGCAAACGATGTGGCTATCATAATTTTTAAAATTGTGGAAAAATATGGGGAGCTCCCGTCTGTTAAGTCTTAACCGGAGATTGCATTTCCTACATAATGTTTGCCTATATCGTCCAGTGATATGATCATGATCACGAACTTTTATGACATCATCGCTGAATTTTGATTTACATTTGTTGCAACATTCTGCATTCTCATGGCGTGCTTTTTCATCCGCTGACAGTGACATTGGCTGCCTAGTTGTTGCACATTGGTTGTCATATAAGTCTTGGGCTACAGTTTCTAAGTGGTGCAAGAAACCAATAATGCAATTTTCACCTTCAAAGAGGTAATATTTGTTTTCAAATTTTGATTGAAGGGCATTATGCCAGACATGATAAGCTCCAATGGCCGCAGGTTTATGTATTTTATTATCAATGTAGCACTCTATATCTGCATAAATTACTAAAGGAGGACTTAGTTGATATTCCATGCTACTTGTTAGTACTTTTAGATCCGATGGCATTTTTTCTATTTGTGCTTTTCCTCGAATACAAAACTGGAAGTGTCGTTCTAGTGTTGTTTTATATGTGAATGACTGAGTGCATCTTTCGCAGAAGTATTTATGTCTTTTTAAAGCTCTCCTATACAATCTTGACAGCTTTGGAATTCCACAATAGTGTGCTGCTCCATTGTTTAGAATTAGCAAAATATTAACCGTTTGCCTACCAGTAAAGTTACTATTGTAACGAACACCTTTGAGTCCATTTTCATAAAAGTGAATGTTAATTTTAATATCATTATTTTTCTCAAATTTTGGAATATCTTTGATTGATACTGGTGTGGAAATGCCTTCCATATTTAACTCAGATGTCCACTCACTATATGATTTTACTTCATTCCTTGAATAAGGTACTTCATTATAATGCAATATTGATAAAACTGCATATAGGAAGCAATCATTTGCATTTGAATTAACATTAATGACAGCTTTAGAGTTTTTTAACTTCTTTGGTAGAGGAAATGATTGTCCACCTGACAGTATTGGACTTGTTATTACATTGAACTCTATATTTTGTACATCATCTATAATCCAATTGCTACCCTTTTTTGTGAAGGCTTCAATATGATTTATTAGACTATTTAGATGATCCTGAAACCAAGCATCATAGTCATAAATATAGTTTGAGGATGATGAGGTAAAGTGTGCGAGAAAAGTTTCTTCTTCTTGAGGATTAGAACGGACATAACGAATTTGTGCAATCAGACGACCGCGCAATTGATAGCTCCTTAGTAAGTCAGACACTAAATTCCCTAACATGGAACGCATGCTTTCTAAGAATGATGTTATGTCCACAGTAGGTGTTGTTGGCGTGATATCATACACACGTGCATGGCCATTGAGTGCGCTTTCACTGAGACTAACAGTTCCATAGTTATTATGCATATTCATCTCACTATTTGTGTTATGTACATTCATATGCTGTCGAAATCTACTTATAGAGTTATACGTTTTGCCACACCGAGAGCAGTATTGCATAAAGTTTTGTATGTTAGTTGAAGCGCTGGTTGTTGGCTTAGAAGTAGATCTATTTTGATTATTTGAATTTGACTCTATTATGCTATCATTCCGTTTATTATTGCATACAAGTTTATGCCTCTTAAGATTATCCATCCTATTCGTCTTATATGGACACTTGCTACATTGATATGTTTTTCCTAACTTACAAAATTTTTCATGTCGTTGCAAATTGCCTATGAGAGTGAACACTTTTCCACACTTGGTACAGACAACCATGATTATTGATGAGGATTGAAATTAGCAAGCCCTTATATACATCTACCATCTAATGACGTCAGCGTCATCACCAGCCAATAACGTATGTTCCGATCTGTTGTAAAGAGAAAACACATAAAATTTTCAGTAATTAATTTTCAAAGAAAAAAGTCAAAGTTTGACACACTTCACAATACCATTGTGGTACAACTTCAAGTGGCTGCAGCTTTCACTGCAGCCACCCATGTCGTCCATCCTCGTTAGACGCACCTTTCTAATGGCATTGTCTCTGCACTCGATGTGCACCAATGTTTCTTTGTCGTGCCTCTGAATGTTGGTCACTTGCGAGGCCAACAGGAGGTTTGATTGAGTTATATTTTGTAATGACTCAACCAAACCTCTGTTGTCCTCCATTAGCTGAGCCTCACGAGCCTCGGACTCCCTCAGACGCTCTTGGCAACGGCGTAGTTTGGAGTAAATGTCTTCATCCGTCGTTGCATCGAGGTCGACATCATACTCTCGCACTGGGAGAGGGGCCTTGGGAACTGTAGCAGGAGCTGCGGTGGGGATAGGAGGTGTCGCGGAGGAAGGAGCTGCGGCTGGGATCGGAGGTGACGGAGAGGAAGGAGCTGCGGGCGTTGGAGGGGGTGGGATCGGAGGTGCCGGACAAGAAGGAACTGCGGGCGATAGAGGACGCACAGGGGATGGAGGAGCAAGCGTCATCATCGGGGACAGCGGCAGGCGGACGCTCCAGCTGGGGGATGCCCGGATGTGGCTGAAGGACACCTCTTCCTGTGAGGCACACATGACGGACTCCTGTAAACAAAGGAAACAATTGTTTATTAGGATAATTGTCAACAAAGTAAGTTTCAAAATGTTTTAATAGAAAATTCTACACTGAAGCAGTTAACCAACCTTCATACTTACATTAGTAACAGATTCATTGTCATCATCAGATGACGAAGTTGGTGAATCGTCGGATGAGGATGATGTTGCAGAATCCTCGGATGAGGATGATTCGCGTATGGAGTAGGGCCTCTCCTCATTGTCCTCAATGGACGTGGTTGTCGCTGGCGTACTTAAAAAGCTCCTGTGCTTTTTAAGGGATAGAGATCGCACAGCCTGCAGCGGAAAAATGTGACAATATGTTTATATAAAGAGATAGACATAGACAGGTTTTCAAGGTGTTGTTGTTGTTGTCTGTTATCTGAGCGTAGACCACAGCAATCACACTTACGGGGCTAGAAGCGACTTTTTTGTCTCCTGGGGAATTCCCTCGAGGCAGCTTCGGGCATGCGGGGATTGATTGGACACTTGGAAACAGCTAAAAAAGAGATTCATATTTGATTTCGTCTTAGAAACTATTAAGCAAATTAATTTGTTACCTTTCGCAAGTTTTCCACCACGTTTCCATCTTCAAACCCGACTGTCATCGCTTGAGGTGGTTCAGTCTGAAATGTTTTGACAACATTGATTTAATTATGCATATGAATAATAACCCAAGTAAATAGATTCTCACATCTTTAACGATGAGTTTTTTCTGCACCAACACCTTTGTCTTCTTCGGTGGGGGCATCACCAAATCCTGAAATGTGTAAACGACATATGCTTATATTGACTTAATGAAGTAGCATTTTATCTATCCCCAGTGGATCAGTTATTCGTTGAAACTAGGATTGACATCACTTACCTCAAAATCGCTGAAAGTCTCGTCGACAAATTCTCGGGACTTAGGGGCCTTCTTGGGAGCGCGAGACTTAGGGGCTTTCTTGGGAGGCTGTTGAGGTTCGTCCACCTGGGATAAAACACCTTCCACCGGCCTGTCCTTCGAAAAGAGGCGTTGCAACTTCTTTTTTTCATTACTTGAAGTCAAATTGATCCCCTTCCGTCCATTCTCAAGAGCACAGGGGGTATGACGAACAATGAAGGCCTTCGCCGAATCGGTGTTTGCCTTCATGTCACTCCTTTCATACGTCCTACAGGAAAGGCAGTAGATGTAGGAGCAGTCTTCTCGGAAGGTGCACTCCTTGTGCCCGCTTTTGTTGGCATGTCGAACGGGCAGTTGACATGTCTCACAAAAATGGAAGACGAGACGTTGTCGTGCGATGCTTTCTTGTCGAACCATTTCTGTAGAGGATAAAAAAATTTTATTATAATTTAATCTCTTTTTAAATGAGAAATCATTTATGTACCATCTTCAAACCTTTATTAAGTACTAGATTAATATTTGACAAATCTTAAGAAGAAATAAAATTTGAAGTTGAAATTGAAACCGAAAGTCGAAAATTAGATATTTATTTGAAAAGGGTTAGCTCATAAGAAGAGTTGAAATTTGGAAACAGCTGATTTACTATTATTTAATTTCGAAATTAATTTAATGAAATGAAAGTGAAATTTCAAAAATTTCAACCAATCCTCAATTTGTTTAATTAAACAAGCTTGAATTTTATACATCTGTTAGCAGATGACAGACTGAATATTTAAAATGGATGAAGGCTTTATTTAGGTATCTTTTATTTATAAACAAACTGTGAAAATCTTGTTGATTCAAATACACTTACATTTAAACTGATATATTCATGTCTCTCGCTCAGTGACTTAATATAGGATGAAAAATTAAAAAAACATGGTTAATAATATAACATAAAGTGTTCCTATCCTAAAAACCCAAGCTTCTATATTTAAAGCTATTTGGTTATAAAAACTTAATAATGTTCCTACTCCCGAATATCCTATAAAGTAGCACAACATGACAATGAAACTCACTTCAGAATTGTAATAAGAACCGGAGAACGGAAGAACGAAGAGCGACGTCTGTTATGGACACTAAATAATTTGAAAATGAGTGAAAATTCGTTGTGTGCAACTTCTTTATATATGAAATTGACAAAGCAACTATGAACAAAGACCTTATGACATCACATCCTGGAATTGGTACGGTTAAACAAAATTGATAACTCAAACAAGAATTGGAACAGCTGGTTTATTTTTAACCTTAGAAATGGAAGTGCCATCATATGTGTTGAAAGATTTCTACATGTAAACAGTAGAGTGAATTCAAAGTAATATGAACTGATGGACTGATGTATTATTTGATATACATGTTATTATTAATAGTCATATAATGATTCATATTTGAAGTTATAAAACGTGTGGTTTGAATAGAACATTAAAATTTGAATTAAGCGCTAAATTTCGAAAATTCAAATTTCGCGCCAAAATTCGAATAATCAAATTTAAAGATTTTTTCGAAAATTTGAATTTCGCGCCAAAATTCAAATAATCAAATTAAAATACTAGGTTAGGGTTAAGGTTAGGGTTAAGGGTTAGGGTTAAGGTTAGGGTTAGGGTTAGGGTTAGGGTTAGGGTTAGGGTTAAGGTTAGGGTTAGGGAAGCAAGAAGAGTATCTATGGCACCCGGAACCCATGGGTAAATAAATTTTCGAGTGCGCGAAGCGCACGAGAAAATTTATTTACCCTATAATCCGAAAAATTTCGAGGGCGCGAAGCGCCCGAGAAATTTTGAGGTCCCCCCACCGCCGTGTATGAAGTGTATGAAGTGTATGAAGGTCAAAGGTCAAGGTCAGGTCTAAGGTCAAGGTCAAGTGTAGAGGTTTGTATATTATGGTCATTTTTAGTTGTAAAACTTTAACTTTGAAAATTTGTAAACTTAGTCATTTTTGTAAAAAAACTTGGAATTTTTCAAGTTGCATACAGATGCATACAACTAGGATTTTTTCATCAAATGGGTACATACAATATATCATTCGAATGCTCTTTTCATGCTGATTCTAATGGTGTATTGTATGACACATGTATGACATATAACTAGAGAGCTACATGTCTTTAAAGAATGGGCTAAAAACTTAGTGAATTTAAAAATCTAACATTTGTCTGCTTGCATAGAGTTGCATACAACTAGGATTTTCCCATCGAATAGGTACATACCTTATATCATTCTAAAGGTCTTTTCATTCTCATTCTTATGGTGTCGTGTATGACACATGTATGATATCATCCTGGACTGCTACAAGCATTTTAAAATTAACAACATAACTGTTTCTTTAAAAGTTATATGTTCCTATTTATTTCAAGTTGAAGTCTTCATACTTGATTTTTTTGTTTCAATTCAGTTATTGAACATCATTAATTGTAGATAGTTATTCCCCTTTCCCATTCAGACCTTAATTGAAGACCGATTTGTGAAATGATAAAACAAGTCTGTTCATATATACAAATAAATATTAAATAAAGAGATTAAGAAAAAACACACTAAATGTCATCAAGGTAAGGAAAGGGTACAAGTTTTTTCAAGTCCACTTGCACATGGATCCTGGTCTTCTTGGGCGCACAGGGACAGCGACGTGGTGTGTCAAGGTCGATGACCGAAAATTCGAGAGCGGTTGTGAGGTTCCGCTCGTTCGGCTCCATCCTCATGAACACCCGTTTGGTGTGATACTTTTTCGGGGCATTCTTGACTTTGACCGTGACCCGTCCATAAAGTGGCGTTCGCATGGACTTCTTATTCATGTGACGCATCGTCTCAATTGATACGTCACTATCCTCATCACTCGAGTAGTCGGGCGATGCAGGGGCTTGGGTGAACACCACCGGCTCCTCGTTTGGTGTTGTCGATCGCTCCATCGGAGATTGGGGAGGTGTACTGGTACGTTCCACTGGCGAAGTGGTACGATCAGCAGTACCGTTCTCAACTGCGGCTTTCTGTTTGCGATCCATTATGACTTGTAGATTTAAAATAATTGTAACTTGTAAACGTGAGGATTAGAACCTTTGATAAGAATTGGTACAAACCTCGGACTTATATACTTTTTAAACAAAGGAAATCCTAACAGCCAATCAGAGAGGTACCGAACTTCCCTAAAGAATATATATAACTATATAAAGGATGACATTGTTCCAAACTGTTAAGTACTTATCCTCAACGTTCCATAACAAGAAGCATGTCCTCAAAACCACTATTTTATTTTCAAAATGACAGCCAAGTCATTATGGGAGGTCAGTTGGACATGACCATGCATCTGTCTTGCGGCTGCAAAGTGGCCCTATGGAAGACCTTGACTGTCTCTGCACTTCAAAGGCGGAATGGACTACCGGTGAAGTGTCCGGTACACGAGTGTGACCATGACTTTAGTAAAAATCCGACATTCCATGAGTGGTGTGATGACTTCTTGAAGATCATGGAGTCGCCTGAGGGACGTGATTTGCACCCCTCATTTATTTTTCACGCTTAAATTAAACTTACATTGTAAATCTCTTGTCTTTTCATTTTAAACATAGTTCTGGAATTGGTTTTCTTATTGGGGAGCAACTAAATCATAACTGCACAGTAAAGTTTCACATCTAAATAGTGCTACATTAAAAATAATTGTCACAATAGTCGCAATTGAGCAAACCCATTCAAAATCAAACAACGGACGTCTATCGGTACGTACCCAAGTGCTCAGAACCAAACCACACAAGTTCGATCATAGACGTTCCGAAACACAGTGTACCAAACACATGTACCTATCCAGTAAAACAGATCTCATACAAGTTCCTATTGATAACACTGAATTATACATGTACCTATCCATGTGCCTATCGATAACTAAAGTATACATGTACCTATCCATGTTCCTATTGACAACACTAAACTTTACATGTACCTATTGATAACACTAAACTTTACATGTACCTATCCATGTACCTATCCCTGGCAAGTAGGGCACAGTTTTCACTACTCTTGAATTCCGGAGTTTAAGAATATTCTGTTAGAATTGGATTGCTGCATTGTATGCCTAAGTTTAAATTCTCGATTCTTCACATATTTACTGAGGCTGAGATGTGACATAGCATGAATTAATTTAGTATAAAATAAGATAATGAAATAATGATCGTGTCGATAATTAATTGGCTTATTTCGGTTCTGCGGTCCCTGAACTGATGCAAGCATAATCATTGATCGGAGCACATACCTGCTAGGCTAAATGTGTTTGTGCTTATACTCTCTCAATTGTGAAGTGGATTTTACTGATTTACAAAACATTTTAACTGTCCAAAAATCAAAACTTCATCAGAATAAAAGGCCTGCAGCCTATACCGGTAGTTATATTTAACATATTATCGCATCGATGAAAATGAAAGTTATAATCGACTTAATAAGTTGCGACATTTAGACAAGGTCCACTTACTCAGCTAAAAGAACAGTAAGCATACTGCAAGGTCAGGCTTTTTGTTTATAGTCCTACATAATTCCGCAAAAGCTTTAATACTCAAGCTAGAAAGTTCCTTTTTCCAGTTATTTTTCATCCAATTGATTTTCTATCGGCATTTTTTAAATTTTATTGACTACCTCTAAGCATGTAGAAGTCTTCATTTCAACGCTTTGCAAGAATTTTTGGATTTGTAAGTCAAACAAACATGTGGATGACTAAGCTTGCTCTTTCCAAATTTTGCGTGATATAGATCAAAGGAGTTCAGAATATCACTTCAACAATATATTCGTCGTAATTCCCTGAAATCATGTGCATTATCTACATTCACAAAAAGATGAGTGAAAAGTCAATCCAGTATTCTTACAGTATTTATTATTCAATTTTTTGTACAAAGCTATGATTCAACATGCTCGAAAGAACATACCGCAAACGGCGGTCGTGTGAAACAAGAGAAGCTTCAAGCGCAAAAAGAGGCTTGAGCAATGAAATAACGACAGCACTACCTAGGGAATTTGTACCATCAATAGCACAAATTATATCTCTTATCATTGACAAACATTTAAGAAAACATTTAAACAGCATACCAAAATATTCTCTCGAGAACAACACTACTTAAAAATTTGCAGAAAATTGTGATTTAAGTAGTGTGAAGAAGACATTAAAAGTTCATCAGAGGAGATGGAAAACAATGGTCACTTTTAAAATAAAGGGAGGGAAAAATGACAACTCCACTCGGAGAAAGATCAATTTCCATTATGAACAGGAATGTGAGCTCAGTCTTATCGTTGTCTCGCAAATTAGTTGCCCACAGACAAATCCAGAACACGGCACACTCTTAAAGATCCCTAATCCCATCTATATACAAGGGGAAGTGTATGTTCACTGGCGGTGGCTAGGAGGCTGATATTTGGATTGAGACACACTCTGATTGTGGTGAGGGTGTTGATGATGTTGTTGGAGATAGTCTGAAGTGGAGGAGGGTGCGGGGGAGGGGTCGGAAATGTGATATCCGCCAGGATGCGGATGCGGATGCTTGGCAGAGGCACAGGAGGCAGATCGAGAGGGAAGCGGAGACCGGGTATTCGCAGGTGTTAGACGGGCAAATCGACTGAGATGACAGCCGTGACAGAGGAGGTGGAGGGTCCCATCAACACCAGTGAGAGGATAACAGCGACGATCTTGTTCGTCCGTCAACTGAAGTTTGCAGTCCTGGAAGGAAATAAAACATTTGTAATATAGAATTATCTGTGTTAGTGTCCTACATAATATGTTGGCACAAATGACAAATGAACCTTTTCCAACATCCCCCCCCCTGAGAGCTTGTACGGTGCTGACTTAGTCATACTTTAGGGATGACACCTTTAGTCTGGGCGCTCTTACTACCGACTGCCACTGACACTTACGAGACTATGTATCATTGACCTCTGGGCCAAAAGATCGCTTAAACACTATGTCATGGAGACAGCAAAGTTAGGCAAAAGCATCACCGAACTTAATCTTAAATATCTAAGGAAAATTACAACTATTAAGTCATTAAAAGACATCAACAACCTTGATTCCCCGACCGGACTCGCCTGGACAACGAATCAAACTTGAAGTCCAAGGTGGAGACGAGGTTCTACCTAATTCATTAGCCTACGCATTTCATTGAAGTTAAATCAATTTAATCAGCTTCCAATATCTGATCTAAGCCCAACACCGATTCCGTTTTACCCTTCATTTTTCGAATAAAAGAGGAAGCTTCTCTTGACATAATTTATTATTCCTTGCATGAACCGCGTAATTATTCATCATCTCATATATTCGAATTGCATATATTTTGTGTTGATCTGCTGGTGTATATCATACATATTCGAATTATTGACACAACAGACAACGCATAAGTAACAAGTTTCAATCTCGCAACTGTTCATTTGAAATATGTTATCATTTGGTGTCTCAAAGGTGGTTTGCAGATATTTGTATTGGCAGCTTTTGTATTAAAGAAATATTATCATTCGGCTTGTATGTCCAAATTCTGGGGAAGTTATAGTAATTTCTACAAAAATCGTATTCATAAATACTTCTTAATGAACTGCAAGATAATCAAAATATGCATCGCTGTATGTAAGGAACTTCAATGTTTCTCCATATGCGATATATAAAAGATTGACAATCTCAGAAGTCACCGATCAGAATCATAGCTACATTCTATATTTCATTACAATTCATTTCCGACTGGTCATGAGGACTTGACTCTATCGAATACTACACTTTTCGCTGCTATTTATTTTTAGCACTGCAGCAAAGATAATATCTCGGACTATGTAGACATGATCTTGATGCTGATGACAATCAATTATTATTTATCAGAGCAGAAATGAAAGTATTACTTGTTGCTAAAGTAATTTCACAAATACTGGTATTAGATCTATTACTGCCAACCACAGTGTCATGTTCCTTTCAATACAAACTGAATACCCCTGGAAATTTTTGTTCAAGTATAATTCTTATCCAATTAGGATCAGGAGCGTGCAATGTACATGTTTTTCTGTTGCTGCAATATGCAAAAGCTAATTGCGTAGGGCCACTTACATGTAGGTGGTCAAAGAATACAATAGTGGTCTCCGTGGCACACTGGTTAAGTGCTTAACCTAGTGATCTTTGTGTGGAGAGGTCGAGCCCCGAAAGTGTAAATGGAAGTCGTCAGGAAGGACATCCGGACTAAAAGATCACAGCGCTCCAGATCAAAAGTCTGAATATGTCAGCACCGTCCAAGTACCCAGTATGGGGGAGTGGCGACGTTAAACCATCATCACATTTAAGAGTTCTAAACTAATCCGCTAGATCACAGTTATGATGAAGATAACTTTGATCAGAACTAACTATCTGGTCTGAACATCGTCTTCGACATATTCGTACTTGTTAGACCTCTCATGGATTGGGAACTTGATCGTTATCATATGTCATCGGGTACGTTAATTAATAATTCACGCGTGCGCTCTGCCAATCATTCAAAATCAAATCAGCTCTTGTAAAAGTCTACCTCATTGTGAAAGTTGCTCAACTCGTTTAATAGCTACTTTTATCACATCATTCGTGAGTTATTCGTAAGGTGCTTCAGCAGAAAGTTCACATAATGAATTTTGGCATTATACGAAACGTCTATACTCAGTTAAATGCTCTCCGGACTAGGACATCGCAGCTTTATCGTACATTCACCAACAGATTTTCATGTCACAGCGAGTGCGAACGTAACGGCAAATATCAAGTTGTCGCCTCTTCTCTGTTTGTCCTTGACTTCAGTCCTCTCGCAAATCTTAACAGTCAACATCTCTATCCCTCTTGCATCACTGAATAGATACATTCCTTATCCATTCAATTCTTCAGCATATTGTCATTTTAAGTCAAAGAGTTAAGCCTTCCAATCATGTCGGGCCTATTTGAGAAGTTGATATTTTTTGTCAATAAAATCATGTTGCACATTTGACAGTTTTGAAGATCAACAATAACACCAATAAGAGTCAGACAGATGTCTCTAAAAGCGTGCGCGCACCGAATGGCCTGGTAGCAGCGACCATGAAGATGTAAGACCAATTTAATTTCGAAATTAAAGATTACAGTTTGCTGCATTGCAAGAAGAAAACCATATAGCAGAATGAAAAAATGAGAAATTGACTACGTAGATTTGTTAATTGACAAACTGCACGAGGGAGTGCACATCGAGGGAAGATAGGGGCGAAAATTGAAAGACAAGCTAACCACTGTCTTCTCAGGAAGCTTTTTGTCCAAGGCGAAGAGAAGCAGAATAGGCGATGATGGCTTCAGATGTAGACCAACATGAGAGAAAGGAATATCGAAGTCTTTCTGAGTCTATCTTCGGAGACACGGAGATAGAAAATTTGCAACAAAAAAATAGCATTCGACAAGATTTTAGCTAATATAATGTGACTTAATATTTGACAATAAAGTCTCGTCGAATGCCCATTTAATTTAAATTCTTTTACGAGACAATCAGTGTTTCAAAATTTACAGCGATGGAATTTCTACTAATGCATTTATCAATGAACTTCCTTATAAATCAGAGCAACTTTGGTTGAAGCAGATGAAATGTGGAGGGAGTTTCTGCTGTCCTTGAGATGCAACCGTCGCTGTCTACATTAAGATATAATAATTTTTCAGAAAGCCGCAACTCAAGCAAATGCATAACTTGCTCGCGACAACAATTACTAAGCGCACGCTCTCTCTCTCACTCATTCTTAAACTTCGATATACATGTACATTGATATGTCATATAAACTGTATATATTGATGTATTGATACACATCATTTTTTTCAATAATTCATTCATGATTTCATTGTATAGTTTCGTTGGTAGCAACGACTAGATGATCACAATAGCCAAGCACGGGTAATGAGGAACGGATTCTTACTTTAATTATGAATACTGACAATTTCTACTGAATTCCATATCCTAGAGATCAATACATAAAAGTTCGCCATAAAAGTACTTAACAATAAAGTGGCTTTATGATAATAATAATAATAATAATAGTCATTTATTTTCAGACTAGCCTCAATACTGAAAATCGTGAGGCGTTTTACAAATCATTTACAGATATGATCATCGAAAAATTGTTTCATAACAACAGATAAAAAGAAAAAAAGTCAGAAAATAACACAGATTATTAACATTCAACATGCAAAACCACTGTTGTAGAGGCGTATCATCGACACTATGTATGAATTGCTTCTCAAGGCACTTTTACACACTGGCACACTGAATTTCTTAGAATATCGCAGACGTCTTGGAGTCAGGTGATGCAGTGGATGGTCACTGTCTTCAATCAATGATGAAAACATATTGAAGCCTATAATAGCACGGCGATAGTTCAATGGTATGAAATTACCACATGATGTTTGATGTTTGAGGATCCAACAATATTCTCTATGGCAGGTAATAATCATGCAGAAAATTTGATTGCTCACCTTCAATTTGACAAGTGAAAGGTCAATGACAGTCTCCAATAATCTTTGAAGCAATTTCTGACGTGACAATTGATTTCATTTGGTCTTGATTAATCTTGATAGAATTCAATTGAACCACAATTACAATGAATTAAATTATAGAGGCATGTAAGCTTACTTTGCTTTGAGAATTTCAGTCCTTCTATACAGGAAGCATATTAAGTGAGTTTCAGTTTCCGACAGCGTTAATCTGATCGACAATCTCATATTTACACTAACAACTCTTGAGTAATCGCTCCTGTCTGTATATTCAAGAGGTGTTCCACAAAGTAATGTTAGCTATTGCATCAAAGAATGTCTCGATACTTCTTAACTCAATTTCCGCTGACAGAATAACGCCTCCTCAAATGTCTTGTAAGTTACCACAATCATAGAAACCAATAGGCTACATAATGTTATACGTTTGAAAAACCGAAAATCTAGATTGTTGCAGTGCTTCAATTCAATGCGGCGGTCAAGCAGGCATGTGGTCGTTCTTATTTAGTGACTTTGAGATCCAAATTACGGAGCTACGAAATCGATTCAGTGACCCTGTGAATATTGAAAGGAGAAAGAAATATCGTCAACTGCATCGCTCAAATTCTCAACGTGACGAACAGCTAGACGTTTCAGCATCTGTTCTCAATCTACACGACATAGATCAGTGATGTATCTCGTGTGCCAGTGGTTCTTGCTGATATTTCATTTATTCAGTTTCCTTAAGAACTGAAGGAAAATAACTTCCAGACATATTAATATTTCAAGAGGAATGGACAATCAGAACGACGATTTCCAATTAAGGCATCTTATACAGGAAACAATGCGAGAGTCAACACCAAAACAATAGAATTGAAACAGGCAATACGGAAAGCTGCATACCTGCATTCACAATTATGTCGCCATTGTTCGCATATTGCATCACACAAAAAGCTGTGCGATGTCGCCTTGTGATCAATTCGTGTTAGGTCATGAGACAACGTTTATGCTAATTCAGTTTCCTGCATTGACTGATGATTTCAACGGGAAAGCTATCTGCACAAATTGAAACCATCGGGTGTCAGATTAAACATCACCTCAATCTCGTTGTCTTAACGATCAGATATTCTTCTAATTCTTCGATACCTCAGATACATCAATACATAGTCAATCTAACTATACAGTGCAACTGAAGTGTAGATATTGTGGTACTTCTATTCTTTTCCCCCCACATTTTTGTTGTTGACACCCGAGAGTTTTCCATCGTCTCTCGATGAACGATCTTCTCTTGCTCCTAAGGGCAGTCTCATTACTGTCGCAAAAGCGTTGAGTGTGTAAAATGAGCTTGTAGAACATTTACAGCCTCAGAACTAGACAACTGCTCGTCATTGTTTTGTATGTAGACAACAATCCCACGAAGTTCATGATCACAGCTGTACCTTGTATTCTGACTGAGTATCCAAGGGACCAATCCTTCATCCCAGGGTTCAAGCAAGAGTTCTCAGTGGTGCTGTACTGTTCTGTCACTCAGTGACAGATGAAGTCTATTCTAAATCCAATGTGACTTAAGTTTGAAGAAATTTGATGAATTTGGTAAAGTTGGAAAATGTGGGGGGAAAGAATAGAAGTAACAGATATTGTATATTCCTTCATGTTTATTGAATTAACTTCCTCCGATGAAAATATATAGAAAGGATGCATATTTTCATGAATGATGCATGAATTGACGTGAGTATATTTGAGTGGATCTAGAAAAATTCGATTCATTAATGAATTATTTTTTACAAAGTTTTAAAAGTCAACTTTTCAGTGCGAGGAGCGATATCATGACTTTTAAATAAGCAAAGGCAAGATTTTTTATCCGTGTCTTACTGTCTACTGTCGGCCATGGATACTTAGATGTTATCTGAATGTGCAAAAAGTCAACTATCATGCTTGAGGATCTATAAAAGCATGGAATAATGCACTTTATCATTATTTGAAACAAATTGCAATTCACACGAAGTCCATCACGCTCATTTTATTATTATAACACGTTGTAACCATTTGGATCATATTTAAATCATGATTGCAACTCTCGCGTTGAATATAAGGTCCTTTTGTAGCATAGACATACCAAACCTTCGACAATGCGAGACAAATAGCATTTTATACCAATATCAGCGCGGTCATGCATCATGTCAAATCTATAGAATGCTAACCAAGGATTGCAAACAGAGCAGGGCTGTTGATGTTAGGTACTACTGGTGCACAACTGAGGACTGTGAAAATGTCAACTTTTCAATTCAAGCATAGAAATAAGAGTACATCGTTTTGTTATTGCCTTAGAATTTCCGATGCCATTTGCGATTGTTGAAGGTCTCGTTATAAAAGTAAGAATAAAAGTATCTTTTGATAAAAATTGAATTAATGAATATATTTCCTTGTTTAACTCTCTCCTTATTACAGGTAGTGGACCCTATTTATATTCATTTAGTCAGTTATAAGATTTTTCATTCGTTATATTCAACATTTGCTTGGAGCATAATCACGTCCACCTTTTCACAGTCTCTCGAAGTTAAGTTGGCGAATAAATATAAACAACTTCGTATAGATATAAGCACTTTCGTAGTGTTTGATGCTAAATCTGCTTTAATCAATGAATAATTTAATTGAGACATCTAGGATTCATTTTGATATCATAAGCAGATACAGAGTCCAATACGAACATTTACTGCGTAAATATCACAAATTTCACTCTCTATCATCATAAATGATCCGACACACGCCAACGAAGTAGAATTCGTAAGATAATGCTAGCATCTGGCGTCATTAAGCAGGTAACTTATTCAAGTATGCACATGTAATTACTCACCTCGCATTTGTAGCAGTCGATGTGGAAATCCTTGTCCATAGCGACGACACGAACTACCTCATCGGAGCCCTAAAAAGAAGAAGAGAGTCGAGGGAGTCCAGAAAAATGTGTAAATTGCGGGGCTCGAGAGAGTCATCTTTGAGTCAAAATAATACCGAGCGGCAGCGAATCAACAAGAGCAAATTGACTTTTATGTTTCCATGTCACGTATGGAATGCAAGGCGCTGGCAGACAAACAAGAGAAAAAAGGCAAAACCGAGGAGGAAAGAATGGAATTTTCTATAACTCAGCTGTGGAGGAGGACTACAGACCTTTCCCGACATCAATTTGACAATTCCATGTGAGGCAGACCCTCACAAGGTGGCGCAACTATTTCAAATTCAAGAATTGTTTCTCCACATATTTTCATAATACTTTCATCCCTTTTTTTACTTGATTGATGGAATTTCCACAAAAACAGATCCCAGGGTTTTGATTGCACATCATTAAACTAACTATTCCAGATGTGTCAAATATTTCTCGGTTCATCGCTTTACATGAACTAAAAGGCGACAGAAATGTGTCAGAATCTGAATAACTGATACCAAGTCTACAAGTGACCCCAATCCTTCTGATTCCTCATCTCACTCGACTGATAATGTATCGAATCCCGCGCTAAACAATATCTCAACCTTATTATCTCGACCTGAGCGGCTGAGGTACGGTACACGCCGGTAAGCTCATTGGTCAGGAGAATGGGTTAGATGATTCAAATTTATCTAAGTCGTTTACAGACTTCGCACTTATATTTATTTGCTTTTGATATAAAACAACGAACTAGTTATGAGGCAGCTTTTGTAGATTAACAATTAAATTGAAGGTTATTGTCATAAGGACAGTGCTAATATGTTTTATCAAAACTTGAGGACAGAAGAAAAGACTATACGCCTAAGAAGTCTCTCCAAAGAAGATGAAATGTAAAGAAAATATAGTAGGGTATGATTAAGTAGAATATCTCTCCAAGCAGTTACTTTTACCTCGTAGACTTTCTGCACGTTTAGTCTCTCTATTCTATAGTATTTTTAAGTACTTCTTATATGTCCATGTTTCTAGGCAATCAAGAACACTTAAGACAGAGAAATACGGAATTAACGACTATGGTAGCTTTATCATTGACTGATGTAAATTTTGCGAATAGGTCAAGATAGTTGTGAAGGAGCTTGAGGTGAATGGACCCATTAAGACTATAGCACCAAATGTAATTTTATCAGGTGAACCAAGACATAACATTATCAGTGGCAAACTGCAGAACGGAACTGAACCTGACCATTTATAATGCTTTGGTAAAATTCGTGAATGTCTTCATTTTTCAGCTCGGTACTTTCAGCCGCAATTTATTTACTGAGTCGTGATGTTCTATGCAATCCTTGCAGTATGGTTTACTTTAATTTCTGTTATGACTGCATGAGTCGTCCGCAGTCATCATTTGTGTCTCTTTATATTGTCATGTGTTACATGTCAATCTCAAGTGTCATTCATGTGGAACATTTAACAACAGTGAGCTTGTATTATCTAAGTTTATTAAGTTCAATATCATTTCTCAATTAAAAATGAGAAAAGCGGACAGAAAGACAAATACTTCTATTTTACTCTGCATTTATGATCGTCTGTCAGACACTGACATCAGATGCAGGCGGATAATAAAAGGATCGCAATAATCTGTATTCTTGCACATGTTCCCCTTAGTCAGAATCAGTTTATTTCTGCAGTTTGATTGCCCGATAAACACGAAGCAGTAGCTGTCTCAATGTAATTAATTACAACATTTCTTAATTCATCGCAGTGTCAACAAGATGAGATCGAAACATTCTGAACGCCGATTTGAATTAATACCTAAATTTCGATATTCTTACGGCGTCTTTCTGAGTATTTCAACTAATTCCCTTCATACCTCAAGAATCATACAAAGCTCCATCAACTCATCTCTATACAGCGTGGACAGTTGATGCGCCATTCGACAAAATTCCAAGCATTCCAGGCGACTATTTTTATTGACATACCACTGCCCCTCCCAGATTCCTGATTCCGGAATTTCACGCCTCAATTCTCCCAAACCCGTTGGTCGGTAAACTCACTTCGATGGGGATAATGGGCAAGGCGCAGGAGGCACACTTGGGAGCATAGACTCGATGATAGTCTTGGATGCAATACACTTTATTGGCCATGTCCACCGTGAATGGAACACCGTCCAAACACTTCTTACAAACGGAGCACCGGAAGCAGCCTGGATGAAAGGATTTTCCTAAGGCGTTGAGGATCTGAAAAGGAGAAATGTCGCGGTCAAATTCAAGTTCCGTTTGAATAAAATTCAATACTGTAAATGCCGACAATAATCGTTACATCTACGTGTAATTTAAAGGAGATTCCGCCAATAAGATCTACCGACATTCGCAACAAAGCTCATTTTTCATCTGCGAAATTCACATTCTTATTAAAACATTGACGCTAACGGTCGGAGTTAGGAATTCGAAACTAAAAGCCCTTAACAGGAAGCAATGGTAACAACACAAGACGATACTCCGCGATTTCAAAGTAACTGTATCGTAGAATTGCAATCTACGACCCCGAACCCTTCTACTAGAGTTGACTATTGGCACCAACATGCCAACCATCTCATTCGCTTTGAAAAAAAACGATGGTGCCATTGAAATTCCTTCCATCCATACTTTGCCTTTCTTCTTCCTCATAAGAAAATGTCATTTTATTTTCACCAAATTCGTTACTGTCTGTAATTGTTCACACTGACATTTTCTCTTGTTGTGAAGAGCGAAGATCGCACATTCTTTTCGTATTTCATTAGAATTTGAAGAATGCAGACTCCTCCATTCAACTTTGATTACAGAAAATGAAAGAGAATTGAAGGGAGAAACTTGAGAAACAAAATTATTAAAAAGTTTAAATAATTGATTTCTTAAGTCTGCGTTCAGGATTCAAGAGCGCAGAGAATCCGTCACAAGTATTTTCTTTCGGGTTATCAGTAGGCGGGGATGATCATTTCATGCCGTAAGGGTAATGCTTGAACAAAATTAATTTTCATAGCTGTGTTAATTATATCATAGTTAGAAAGAATAATTTAGCTGATTCAAAGTGAATACATTCCATAGGAATTTAAGCATAATATCTTTGACATAGCCAATCTTAATTCTCATGCGATATTGAAAAAATGCAATTCTTATCAAATGAAGTTATCGAACAACGCAATCCTACTTAAGAGCACAGAAAACGTCTAGCAAACAGTGAGATCACAAACACAATTATATTGTATCAAGTGGATTAATCAGTTTTACGTTGACCCTGGCCACCTCTTTGTCAAACCAGTTTTTAAGATCTTTCTTGGAGTAACGAATTACAATGAAATAACGAAGATTTAACTTCATTATTCCCCATGCTGGAGGCTTGAACGGTGCTGACACATTCAGACTTTTGTGGTATTTTTAGTTTGGTAGCCCTGACTGCCGACTTCCGATGACACTTTCGGGGCCTGACCTCTACACCAAAAGATCGCTAGAGCAAGCACTTTGCCACTGAGCCATAGAGACTACTGAATTACCACACACCCCATCTGTAAATACTTGCAAAAATGGACTTTTGTAAAAATGGCTGCGGCAGTTATTTTCACGACGACTATCTGAATCAATATGTCGGTCATCAGTGAATCTGACAAGATTATATCATTGTTTGAGTACATTCTCTCGAAGTCATCGATCGGAATAGTAATATCGAAGAGAAAATGTAAAAATTTGAATATAATAGACCTTTCACAATGTGAATTGTGGAAGCAACAAATTAATGGCTTTTACAAACACGCGTAAACTTGTCTGTAAAAGTCACTTTTTTCAGATGTGCAATGCTTTTTGCATGGGTGAATCTACATGACACACTTTTTCTGCTGTTTGTACAATGCCACCATTTCTCTATTAACGCTAGCAGCATGCACTAAACTACATTTCACCGATAGTTAACCAGTCGCGATGTTGAAGGTACTGAAATCAGTAATCAAGGTCCATAAAAAAAGAAATGCTTTGAGTAAAAGAACAGTTTGCTGCAACTGTCAAAAGCCGAAGTCGGAAAATTAGTTTTATCTAGGAGTATTTTAACGCTTTCGATATAAACTCGAAGAGACACTTTTATGAAGAGAACTATTTTATATATTAGGAGGCATTAGAAAGATAAAAGCTACATTGTGGGAAACAAGAAACTGTCTCGATATAAAGATACCTGCCTGGGAATAGACCTACTCAAATAGTCACGAAGAGTGTTATCATAGCTGCGAGTATTTTATATCCTTTAGACTTGAAAACCATTAATTTCCTATCGCTATGATTATGGTGGCAAGAAAGGAATTCCAATAATTGATAACTTTTTGATAAGTCTTTACAGAAATATTCTACAAATGCTGATGTTAATCATACGATGGTATGTGGCGACCTACTTAGCCGATTGTGTCACTTCGTGAATATCAAAATCATTAAATGTAAGAATATTCTTATCAGTAGTTGAGTTTGTTGTTTCAAATGAGCAGTTAATTTGTTCACACGGTGGATTCTCGGACTACTTAAGTTTATTACTTTCTGAGCGTCGCTTCAAGTGTCGTTTCAGTTGTTATCAGTGCAGCTACTTGCCGTTGCCTCTCAACAGACCACTCCAATGGCGCCATATACTCTTCGTCGACGTCTGATTCTAGATAGGCCTTCTGTTCAAGTTTATTATCAATTATTCAGTCATTATTAACCCTGCTCAGCTCAACGAAATCTTGGCTAGTAAGTGCTAATGGAGATGGTTATTTTTATGAAGTATCACATGGTCGACATACCAGTCAACATCAACTCATTCTATTAACACAAATATTTGTCACTTTATCGAGAATTAAACAAAACTGATAGTAGAGAATCTAGTCAATCAATATCTCGTTTATCATTTCACACATTCTAGCGATGTATCTGCGGAAAGAATAGGCACATGAGGATAAGCTAATTGATTTCATCATCTGTCTGACTCCATGGATATTAAGTAACTTCAGTCACATATCAATGTGATGGTCCAGTTCAGCAGATAGAAGAAGGAAGCTTCCACCACCGAACTTCGAAATAAGGTCATCACTCAGCTAACCATCATCATAATTGTATGATGCTGTCCTTGAGATGTTTAAATGTATCATCCAGTTGCAGATAAAGATCAGGACTTGACCTACTTTCATCGGATCATTGTGGCTCCCAACCCTGTGCAAATATCCGTCAGATCACACTAAGACTCATTCAACCTTAAAATCTTCTTATTGAAAAGCTTGGACATACGGTTAACTTGGGTAGACCCAAAGGCACCAAAAGACGCAAATTTCCATCATTTTCATCTCTCGTGGAAAGCACTGATGTCGAAGTACCGATAAAGGCTTTATGCTCCACCAGCAAGATACTGCGAAGAAACACATGGTTTCAATGGGAAGTATGCCTTCAGAGTTAATTGGTCAACTTCGTTCCGCAAGCATTATGATTTCAATATATCTCTGGAAAAATGTCACCAACTGTTAGCATATCATGGATTAATACGAGCTGGCTATGTTGTCAACCCATCTGATATCGATTTTTATAGTTTTGATGTTCGCATTGGGACCCAGACCTTTTACATTTCAAGGCAGAGCATCCTGCTCATTTGACAAGGGAAACCACAATACACATCCCATAACTTTTTATATAGGAGCAGATGCATGCACTATGGCAAATATCAAATTGCCAACTAATTCGTTTGAAGGAGCATTTAATTTCTTATTTGTACTTGTAGATTTCGATAGAAGAGAAAGTACCCGGTTGACTTTCTTTCGGAGTTCTCTTGCAAGATACTAGTACATGAACCCGCCGTCTACAGCTTCACGCACGTAGTTAAAAGATGTGAATTATTCAACTGCACTTTCAACAGTAACGTTGCTATTTCTGAAGAAGATTCGGTAACAGTCGTCAACATCTGTTATCAGTGGGTGGTCCTTCGTCGAAGAATTCCTATGACTGACTCATCGACATTCCTCGGACTGACCTATATTACGTCAGTGATTCACTGCCTTTGCCTCAGGAAGTTGAGTTCTTAGCTTCGTTAAATGTTAACATTGAAATTTCGTGAGTCAGCGGTAATGACGTCAATGTAATGCTAGCTGGAGAGGACCATTTCCGTCCAGTTATCCCGTTCCCTCCTCGTGTAACCGCAAGACATTGACATTCCTAACGCTGTTATCCCACCTGAAGCAAAGATAGGCGACACAAGGCGGGTTGGAGATTTGGCACGCAAAGAATGTGACCTTGGCTTACCGCCACATGTGGAGGACTTACCATATCTGTGATGATGTGGCCGCACGCTTCGCACTTCTCTGCCGTGTGTTGGAAGCCACAATACTGAAAGGATAAAATGAGAAATTAATATTCATGCGTTAATGAAGACAATTGAGAAAATTAAATTCACGTCTCAAACACTCCCAACTTCATCATTAGGTTACACAAGCAAACTAAGTCACCATGCTGATCAAAGCGAACTTGCAATGAAATGAAAATGGACGAAATACTTATTTACGCAAGGTGCATTATTGCTTCTTTACAGCATTCCACGAGTTAGATATCTTGAATGCCCGAACCCGTCGGGTGAGGACCATTTAAATCTGACGAGTTCGAATGCTATGATGAAGCAATCTCATGCATGAGTTGCGTAGCGAATTTTATTTGGCGACGTGCTATGATGATCAAGGAAGAATTGTGATTGATGTCCATGATTATCAAGAATACTTAAAGAGAAACTAAGCCATCACTTCACAAAATCTGGTCTGTGTGTAAGATAGCTTACTGGTTTGAGGAGTTATACAAATATCAATCTACGAGTGCGAAGGACGAGTAGATTGATATGGTATAACTCTAAAAATCAGTAAGCTATGTTAATATCTACTACGACCATAGCATTTTATAGAATTACTATGTCCTGTTTCAGCTTCGCTTTAGTGCAGGCCATGGAGATATGCCTCAGGGGATACCGCTCAAGGCGAGGACAACCAGTCAACAATACATCAGCGGTCCCTGCCATGGTGGTCAACGCCGAGGCAAGAGGAGACTTTTTTGAATTTTTTGACTTTCACTTATTACTTTTTGTCATACTTTTTTAGAGCGTGTATTAAACGATGTTATTATTTTTGTTTTGTATTCAATTTAAATAAATTAGTTGATGAAAAAATAAAACTTACTATGTCCTGTTACCTTCTCTATTCAAGGACGTCTATTATATCATGGAAATAGCCTACATAGCAATCAGTCAAAGATTTCTGTGCTTTTTCAATAGCATAGAGCTACTTGGCAAGTCAGAGCAGAAGATTATACACCTCAAGAGCAGTAGATTATACGCTTCTGCACAGCAGTAGATTATACGATTTCAAACTACCGGCATTTTCCTAGTAATCTATCTAAGGGAGTAGTAGATACTAAAGCAGGACAAGAGCACCCATAATTTGCCATAGATCATGTCCTTCCAGTGCAGTAAATATCATCTCCCGCGCGGGAGATAATCTGCTTTAAAAGTCAAATAAAGCGATAGGAAATCTACATTACATGCACGGAGACAATAAAGACTGTTTATTGCACTCCTTGAAATTTATACAGTCTTTGGAAAGCATAAACTTGATTATGGAAGCAATAATCATAGAGATTATTGCACTGTAAAATATAAACTAAATTCACTTATCAAACACTCCCAACCTCATCATCAGGCTACACAAGCAAAATAAGTCACCATGCTAATCAAAGTGACCTTGTAATGAAATATAAATAGATGAAAATGAATTTCATTCAATTAATAAAAGAATAGTGAAAAAAATGTAAATCCCTGCTATGAAATTCCGATTCGTAAATAACAAATATACACATCAAGAAAAAATATAAACAGTCTACCAAATCACGAAATGCTGCTAAAAAGGAATTTTGATATTTCGTAAAAACATCTTTTATCTGCCAAAAAACGAGCAGACAGCGCATTCAAGCCGACAGAAACAGCTTTGAATAATGTAGTGCATACATGTAGAAAAAACATACTTAAACAACGGCTTGCGGAATTCCAAAGTCATTTTTTTCAACGATCGCGAGTGAAAATATTCAACAGACAATTCTGCTAACCATACCAACAGAATTTTCAAATGGCACGACTATTTCTATTTTCAGGGCTTGATTCTCGTTGATTGTGTCGCTGGTGGGGAGGGAAACAGGAATATTCCCTCTTGTGTTCTCAGATCATCAACTAACTGTGACAAGAAGAATACTTAAACATTCTCGAAATGAGACATTACTGATGGATTTATCATTCGTATTGTTAAGTCAATTGCAGCACCCACTGCATGCGGCCACCAGATGTTTATCTCATTAGCCAGTTTAGTTACAATTTTGGTTTGTCATATGATGATTGGATTTTTTTCTATCGTATGTTTACATGATGTCCGATCAAACATCAGACAAGCTCGCTTTTCATTGTATTGTAAACAAGTGGAAAAAAGTAATAATAAGTTCAAAATAGCAATTTTCTTTTTAAAGCGAGCAGACAGGAGCGATAGGAATATAATAAGTTACATCTTGGTAGTTCTAGCTTTTTCTAGGATTCAAAATCACCCATTTTAGATACAGAAAGTGTCGATTCTCAATGTCATCAGGATTTTAATAAGATGTCCTGATGATGGCACACAATAATAATGACAAGCGTACTTCCATTCCAGCAAAACATTTCTAGACGGATCTTTATCATGTATATAGGTCCCCTTGCATACATTAATGTGTATGATAAGAGTGGAATCTCGTACTTGATTTGACTAAAATTGAAATCTATACCCATCTTGAAGTTTCGACGGTCCTATCAGAGGAGCTGCTACACTCTGTGGTCCCTTTCGCTAACCATATGCTTGTCAGGCTGATCACTTGAAACCGGATGATATCCAAACAAACTTTCTTCCGTATGATGGATGTGCATTCCTACAGCTTCTTTTTAATCATCTTCATCCACTGCGATTATCATTTTTGTTAAGCAGAGTTTGGTAAGATCCAATTAAGCTGACAACAGGAAGGCCTGCCCACTGCCTACTTTAACCAAACTTCCACTGTTGATTGCTCATAAAGAATGCGTCATAGTCATCGCAACAGATCGCAACAGATGACCAACTATTTAGTCAAGAAAACGGTCATCTGATAGCCTTCCGTATTAAATGGAAAACTTTCTCTTTTTTACATTTACGAACTGAAATATATCGTCACTCCCGAGCAAGAAAAGAAAGAAAATAAACTTTGAGACATCAATTATTTTTACCATCAAACCTCTTAGCATCGAAATAATGACACGCAGCAAAGCATTCTTTCACAAATACTTCCGTACATCAGGGATGCACCTGACATTCATTGAGCATCTTGAGGCATCGTCAAATCTCCCAACAACTGCAACAATGCAGTGGGGAGGTAATCCACTTTATCCCAAACAAGTTATCGACAACATTAAGAACCCGATGCGATGCAGGGCGCTACACAAACTTGCAGTATTCGAGGAATGTACGTGTCCTTTATCTCTAAACTTTCCAAGACCACGCCCAAGTGAGCAAGACCTTTGTGTCTCATCTGGCAATACTCAATACGCCAGAATTATACCCGGGAGGACAGAAAGACAAGTTGTAGCGGGTGCAAAACTTTTTCATTTCTCCATTCCTCCTCCATATCAAGTGAAAATCGAGTTCACAAACGAAACATTCTTCTGCAATTCACAATCACGACACATTTATGGGTGCATGCGCACACTCAGTGACATGAAACTATCGAATTATTGAATCCCATCCGAGCGACAAGATGAGCCGAAAGGCATGCGGAAACGAGAGAAAGCTGAGGAAACATATATACTAAGGCGCTTATTATCATTTTAACAGCTATACTTCTTCAAGTAACATTTTACAAAAGCCAATAACATTTACAAGCTTGAGCGCAGATGTTGTAATGGTCAACCATGTGCCATTAAAGTATCATGTAGAACATGTGGAGCAGAAGGAGACATCCACAGAAAGTACTGCTTGATTATCAGCGTTTCCAAATGTGAAACAACGGAGCCATACAGTACATGCTCCATCTCGGAAGCCACTTAGCCTCAGATTTGGCCGCTGAGACGTACATATTATGTGGGACCGATTGAGGCCGGATTCTTTTGTTTTATGTAAAGAGAGTGAAAAATAAACCAAAGCTGCAAAGAGTACTTATTTCTCTACATTTCGCACATTAGTCTTTGTTGAAAATTTATCTGTTGAGAAGGCCAGTTGACAAAATATAATGAAATAAGTTACGAATATATTCTCAGCTATTTCGGACTATTTTTTTGGTTTACTGATAATGAATATTAATTTGCATACTTGTGTTGTAAGCTTGATGTATTTGATCAAACTTACAATATTAATTTAAATATCGGCAGCTTATCATTCTGCATTCAAGTGATTCGTCATGATGTTATAATTAGCAGACAAAAATATTTAAATACAGCACAAAATTTTTAACACAACTTTGATGCACCTGCTGAATGCTGTTGGATATTCATTCAATTGTAAAGAATTGTAATGAAGCTGAATAGTTCATTAGGAATTCAGCGAACACTCTTGCGTCTTGGTCCTACAAATCAACGAATTGCACTTTGACCTTGTGAAATCACAATGATAAATATGCGGAACTCTCCGGTTCATATGCAGACATGTAGTAATCAAGTCCATTCAATTCCCTTACAGTTATAGGCTACAAGAAACTCGACACTTCAGAAATTACGCCTACATTTGATTATTCACTTGATATCAAGTATCTGTTTCCGATCATCGCAAAGACCAGGAGAATGAACTCCTTTACGGCCACCGATTAGTTAGTGCATCTTAAAATTATCGGCGATGGCGACAGTTATATCATCTGCACATGTGATTTTCGTGTCGAAAATTTTCAAAAGAATGGACAATAGTAAAATGAGAATGAGACTTATAAAGTGGGGTCTACGCCGGATTTTTTCACTCAAACAAAATCATTGCTATTCATTCTTGTCATTCATCATAAGCTACTCCACTCGACCACAATTAAAAGGTCTTATTTTGCGTGGTCTGGTGTTCCATCACGGAAATCGGTAGTCAGCCGAATTTGGTGTACTCGGGTTGATCTAGTTGAGTTTTTGTGAGTGACAAGAATAGTTTGTTATTCTTCCGCTTGAGTGAAAAAAATCCGGGTAGACTATACTCAAAGGTCTCATTTCGCATGGTCTGATATCGACTGGTTTTCTGATTAGTGATCTGGTTTTGCTATTTATACCCCAAAAGAATGCATTCAAATATTTCAATAATTTTGACAAAGAGAAATTCAAATGAGATAAATATAAACAATTCTACCCTCAGATACGCTGTTAGAACAAACGTAGGAGAATGACTGTAAAATCTCGGCAAATGAGTGGAGCAAACATTTTCTCCCGACTGCATCAATAAAGGCTGTACTTCTCCTATGAATTCCAAGAGGTGCATCACATTCCACATTGCGCAACGATATTAGGTCATTGACATTCCACAACTTTACACCCTCCCTCTCTCTCTGCTGCACGGCGACAGCAGCAGCAGATTTCCCCCTTTAGTCCAGAAGTTGATCAGTCTGCTATTCTGTTCGTATCCGGGGCAGTTGAAATCAGACTGCTGCGTCGTTCCGATTGTCGCATATCTACTTCAGCTCCGACGAGGCCACACTGCAGGCTAAATGACGCGCGCATTTTGTCAGGAATTCAAGTGAACATCAACTGTTGCCATCTAAGCATTCCAGTGAGACAACATTAAACAGAAAGCAAAGACACTGATACAAAGCATTGAAGATGAGAGCGAAACAAGTATTTCTGCTATGCCAGAGCTGCATTCTTGGTACAGACTTTACTTCTCATTCCTCAGGAGGGGAGGCGCCAGGTACAGTCCCTGATAACAGCCACCAAGCGTCGCCACTCTTGATCAAGTTCAGACCGAATTCTTGAGAGAAATACCTGAATTTTCATTCCTAATGAATTTCAGTAAAAACTCCGCTTCCTCCTTCAACCAATTCGACATCACAATCACTGACATTTGAAAACATATTTTCGTGTCATCTTTTCAACAATGAAAAACTACTATTCCAACTATGAGTATCATACAGCCGCATGTGTCATTTCGATCATTCTGCGGTATATTTCCATATCTTCAGGTGCGCAGATGTCCTAATTTTCAAATTCCAGTGAATTCCAGCAAATGCCACATTCCAGTGTACAACTTAGGGCCTATTTATAGAGAGGCATTTCAGGAACGGATTTTGCGATGATTTCTGATAACAATAGCGAATCAAAATTCGGGTATTCATCGCTACAGAATAGAGAGATTTTGATATGTACTGCAACCGAAGCGTCATCGCTCCCAGAAGTTAAAGATGAATATCCATCCGGGATGTGTTGGATGTCTTTTTATGTACATCGAATATTAGTGGATGATGGGCCATGTCGCCATCTCACTGCTTCTGTTTTGAAATAGCGACTTATATTTTCTTGGTTGATATGCGTGTCATTCAGAATTTGATTAAGATGTTGTTCCTCATCGGGATATTTAGAAATGACGAATAAAATAGATCCATGAACGATTTTACAAACACCGAAGTGAGATGTTTTTTCGATTCCCATCACATCATTTGCTCTATCGCTTAATGCCATAGATAGAAATTGCAGATTACATAGAGAATGCAATCGGATGCACGGTCATCTATGTACACATTTGTACACATTTTTTCTTACTGATGTTGCAAAATGTCGGATTTGAGATTGAAATAGATCAATTGCCCTGGAGGTGGATATCATTCATAAATCTACCGATTCCTCTCTTAAAGAAAAGAAAAACTATCATTGATGCCAAATTGAGAACGTTTAACCAAAAAGCATTTTACTGATTGCATTTATTTTCATTTTTGAAAATAATCGAACGTAAAAGACAAATTCAAAATCACAATAGAGATCTATCGAGAATTTTTTACCGAAATTTAATGCTCTCATTATTTTGATGTCGGCATCACAAAGGACAAATCCCATGACAACTTTAAAGGCACTAGTTGCAGCATAACACTTATACTAATAAATACGTAGATAGTAGACGACCAAGTTTCACCGATACGCATCGCACATCGTGACTTTGACATATCACTTACAGATAAGCACAATAAGTGTCATGCTCACTTGGTATTAGATGACATGTGTACTACTTCTCTTTATGAATTTTGACAATAATGACGAAAAACACAAGTTTGTTCGAGTATACCTGAGTCTAGCTTCGCCAAAACATGAATGATACATGTATATACTTGAAAATAGAGTGTGTGTGGACACCTCGTGAAGTATTTAAATTTGTTGGGACACGTACAAAATAATAAATCATTCAATTCATAATCATATTACCATGAACTTGTATCAATGAGAAAGGTACTGAAAAGTGGTTGCATTTCTGTGTTTATGCATGATCGCTTCTGTAATTGAAACCCACATTCACGTGAATCGAACCAAACATACGCTCGTATTCATCAAATGGGCTTTGGACTTGACCTGTATCATTGTCCACTCAATAAACTTAACTATGATCCACGTGTTGACTGTGGAAAAATTTTAACAAAGAAGCGATTCTGACAATTAAATACTTGATGTCTGCGAGTCTACAAAATGAGTTAAATCGCCAAAATTAAGTCAAAGCATGAAATTTACTCATTTTGTACAGGGTCTCAAACATCAAATACTGAATCATGTGACTCACTTCAACTTTTATAGTGAAGTTTATGATCTGAACTCAGTCATGTTCCAAATTTCATGGTATTCTGATAAATAGTTTCTTTTCTGCGGAGGAAAATGTGCGAAAACTGCAAAGTGTTTCACAATCCATAGATATTTCTTGAATATTACCATTGGATTCTAATGGGAATCCTTCAACCTTATCTATAACCGAAAGCGATTGGCTGTGACACTTAAGAATTTGACTTTTGTATTCAGCGCTTCCAGATCTTCGAATCTATGCTATTAAGCCCTTTGTGCGCGAATTTAAGAAGAAATTGTCAGCAGCTCCCGGATTATTATAGCAGGAGAGCAGCGCGCGTATTCAGGCACGGCAATGAGATGAAACCTCCCATATTTATGGCAATGTTAACTTCTATGACAATTCTCTTAGGTAAATTTCTTTGACAATCAGTGATCAAAGCGCGTTGTTTTAAATTCAAAATTAAAACAACAAGAGATCACTCTTCTATCATTTTTCTTCAAATATCTATTGATCAGTCATCACTGGGCGAATATTTGCATTTGCTGGAAGTGTCGACGATATGTTGTGTTACTTTTACCTTTCTCCGCATTTGATTTCCTTCTTCGCTAATAGTCCTCACTTCCTTTGTTCCGACATTCTTCGGCACTGACTGTTTCTGCTAAGAAACTTGAAAGGTACGCCAAGAATGTGAAACATGTCTCATTTGCTTTTTCCGTTTTCAGTCCAACCTCATTCTAGCCTTGCGGCCGCGACTCATCAACCGCTCAAGGGAGCTAACGCTTGACACGTTAGATTTCAATATAATCCAATCGAGCATGCGCGCCGATGTGTCTATTTTGTGCTCTTTTTTGTCTACTCACCTGCTGCTAGATCACCGGAAGGAAGGTTAGTTGCTGAATCGGTTCCATTACCTCAATCATCTATTCTCCGACAAACAAAACGAATGATTTCGCGGTACAACAATTAAATCACACCATTTACCTCCAGGCCATTCTCTCCTTTCACCGCCTTACCCCATACACTGTTGCATTGACTGTTGTACAAAAGGAAATTTAATCACGGGAGTAGGAAGCGATTATTAAGAGGTTAACGGGCGTCCCACTCCCGACAGGATAGGTCTTTGGTATTACGCTGTTTGTCGCCTCTTTCTGATACTCATAACATCGTCTACTACGATATTGTCGCCTAGTTTAGGAAATCTCTATAGGGTGGCAATTTCAGCTGATCAAACGCCGACGCTTGAATTCCTTAACTAATCACGTTCTACATATTTCCTTTTCTCTTTAAAGCCCGCCGTGGAAAAACAAATAACTCATAGTCGACCATTTGAAAAAATATTTCCCAATATAAGTAAACACATTCCATTTCAAAATAGGAATAACTCGCAAGCAATGAAAAATCTTTAAAACTCATGTCTATATCTATGTCACAAAACAGTTGGCAAATAATCGTCTGTCACTTGATACAATGAACAGGAATTCGACGAATCAATTAACTTTTGATTCATCATTCTACACTTCAAATTCTGACGTTTAAAAAGGAGTGACATAGACATAGAAAGAACAAACACAATAAAAAAGACCGCTGGAGAAATAAGCGAAAACAATAAACGATTAAATCTTGTAGACACACACACGCACGTCTTTCTCACTGTGTGAGACTTTAGAAAAAAGGAAATTTTGAGGAAGGGCTAATCTTCTCTCACACCCCATCACACGCACACACACAGTTTGTAGTTACCATATAATCTTCTTCGCAGTAAATTTTCCCGTGGTCGTTGTAGAAAATTTTTCCGCGAAGCGTTTTACCTGGAATGAATGGAGAATGGAATGCGATTGATGTGCCCCCAGAGGTATGAGGATCGGAATGCAGGAAAAGTCAGAATGGAATGTCAAAGCCAAATATCTCCATTTGTTTTCCCCCTGGCATTTAGTTATAAAAACGAGAGGCATGCCGAAGGTCATTGCCCCATGATGCTCCAAGAGAAAAAGAAATTCCACAGATTAAATGACGGTATTTGCTTCGCGAGACTCAAAACCGCTTCGCTGGCTCACGCCCTATTCCAATGACCAATGCAACAATGTCACGCCAACTTGTCGAGTTTTTGTAGCTAGAGGTGAAAATCCCCCTCTTTCTCACTCATCCTGATAGTTAAAAACAGTCAAAGCGCAAACAAACTTCCCACTTCTTCGAAGCAGGCCAAACATACACAGACAGTCATGAAGAATGTGAGAAGGAATTTCGGGGTAAAAACAAAGGAAATGAACTGAGGTGACAGGTGGCAAGCAGGGGATGCATCATCTGAGACAAAAACAACTCTTTTGAGCTATCACGACGTCAATTACATCAGATGGCCTGTCGCTATAAAACAAAGAGCAGCGAAAAATTTACTTGTTTTCAAGTCTGATCTAATTAACGATTGAAGAAAAGATGAATTGCATCGAATCGTGAAAAGACTTCATTCATCGATCATTCTGTCTCAAATGCACCTCATTCAAACTCTTGTTAAACAGCAATGCTAAAAACCAAGGAAGTTTCCCAGTTCGTAGAAAAATGAGTGCGATGACAGATTTAGACATCAGCATTCACCCTTATTTCAGTATCATGCTATAGCGGGTCAAACATGTGAAGCAATATTGTGAAAAATGATTTTAGATTCTAACGCCTCGAGATACGGAGGCTAATATCTAAATTCACGGAATTCAAAAAATTCAAAACAAGTTAATTGAAAGAAAGATAATGCAGCTACTAATTTTTCATGTGTACTTTATCAGGACAATCATTAACGTACTAAGCATGCAGAACGAGCACGTTTTCAGTTAAATAAGTCTTTGGTGTTGATTAGGCTATTACTCTCTTTAGAATAATAATATCAAGCACTAGCCACAATTATGACTATCACAAAGCATTATGTCCTATAAAAGAATTGCAGCCATTCCGCTTATTTTCTCATTTAGACAATACGTATTATAATTGACTGATACTCACAATATGCGCAAACTGACCCAAAAGATTGTTACATTGTTAACAACACGTCAGGTAAAATTTTTGTTATTAAAATCGCGTTCTATCTGATGATAATGTAATCAGGAGCAATCAGCTATTAATAATTGAAAATTGATCAATGAAAATCCCTCTATAATTGAGTCTCGCAAGCGAAATATGAGATCGAATCCAGCCGAGAGTGAAAAGCAAAAATGTACAGAAGATCAGTACCATTCAGGTCTCCATTAAGAGCGGGCAAATAATAAGAAAAAGTTACAGGAATGTTTCTGTCATTCAAGAAAACGACTGAGATTTTACAATTTGCAAACAATCATAGTAAATATCCATGGATGTGAAATTATTTAGATTGTCATGAGTTTCAAAATACAACGTTAAATAATCTTGAACAACGGTTTCTTTTCATAGATCTGAACGAATTAGAGCGAATCAGCACCATTTCTTCGTCACATTAACAGTTTCTAATTATAAAAATCCATTTTCCAACACTTACCGCGGAAGTTATCATCATTAAACGATAATGCATTTCTCTTCGAACTGTTGCACGATGCAAATTCTAACTTACAACAACTAACTTCATAATGAATCGTCCTTAATGAAGCCGATACTGCAGAGGCGTAAACACAATCTCCTCCATTTTAACTCTCCATCAAGCTTCCTTCCTCCGTCTTAAATCAAAGCTACCTGTAGAGACAAACTGGTTTACCTTGGAATTATTATCCCACCCAAACTGTTTACACGAATCTAGTCGACTAAGAACAGGTTGAGGTACAACTACCACCAAAAAATCGGCGCCTTAATGCCATGTCTTATGAGATTCACAATCTAGCCATGTCCGACTATTTCATCTAAACAGCAAGCATTCCGGCGTCACTTTCGACTGTCTGTCAACTAACTTAGCAGAAAAGTTTGCAAGTTGATGGCGTACACAAAAACTCTTACACGCAAAATTTCTTCAAAATTCTCTATTCAATTATTTCCATTTTTTGTTTTCTTATTCCCACATCGTCATCCTTGGTGGGAATTTTGATCTTAAAAACATACAGCTCCTCTAGGCAATTCCCGGCGGCATCCTTTTCGCCCTCGACGACCCAACGGTGACAATCAAAGCGTCGTTTTCAAACTGCAACACTTGGCGATGTGATATGGTAAGCGAAGTCGGCCAGTAATCGCAACCCGAGATGAAATGTCCTCTATGAAGATGATTCTGGTTGCCAGTGCGGTGGGATAAATCGTTCCCAATGTAAAAAAAATGACATTAAGATCATTGTCCAAACTTGACACCGTGTCTGTCTTGAGGACAAAAGGTGAGACTGTGACTTATCGTCTTCAATGAGGGGCGACATGACTCATCCGGTAGCTCCCAAGTATCTGCTGTGCAGCACACAACTACGTCAGCATCCCCATGCTGAATCACAAAGCGTTCGTGTCGTCAACTCTGCTGGACAGACCTTCTAGGCCTCGTCTGGTTTACAGATGAATCATCGACATTCTTTACATCAGCTGATCGACAAAACTACAATTGGGGAGGAATTTCCGCCTAATAGCAAACAAGGAGCAAGCAAGCACCATTCCGATAGAAAAAGTCGCTCTCGTTGAAACAAACAACAAGTACACGCCACTACCGAGTGACATTTCAAATACCCGTCTTCCTTCGTGTTTCAGTTAAAGGTAAACAAAGAGATGATGAAAATAGTAGTGTTAACCTTATTACTGATTAATTAAAAACCCACGCCAATCTCCCTGTGAGTTTGTCATTTGAATTGAAGTTGATATGAAGACAAAGAGCTATAGAATTACAAATGAAATTGAAATTAATAAAGCTTGATCAACTAAACATGTAGTTTTAAACCAATGTCATAGATATCAAATTGCAAAAAGATCATTTGAATGCAGATAATTAGAATCTCAAATGTCTATCATTACGCATTCTATGTAACTCACATTAACGGATGGATGCGGATATATAAAAAGTGCATGAAATCAAAATTCGCATTAAAGAATATGCTCAATGTATGCGAGAATATGTACAATATGCAACTTCAGTAGGGCTATTGGAATGTGGACACTGACACAGTGATTGGACAAGATTTCAACTATATTTATATCCGAAGAAATGGATTTAATGCATCCTAAACTTTTGAATTCAGAAGGAACTTTGCAAAATTGCATTTCGTTTTTAAAGGTAATGCTGATCCTTCAAATGCATATTGGAGTAGAGATTAAATCACTTTCAATACAAATATTTGTCTTGTCGACATAAGAGAGTCCAATACAAAATAATCCCCTCATTTGCTTCACTGCATACTTTTGGGGGTATGGAGACACACATAAATTCATAACTGACTGATTAATTCTTTCAGGAAATAGAGGGCTAGGAATATTGTTTTCCATGACTGCGGGAAGCCCAAAACGACGATCTTTGCGTATTACTATATATACGAGGCCTTTCGGACGTCACCGACGACCATCGTCAGGCACAGGAAAAATGATTAATTCTGTTAGAATAACGGATTCAAAAAAATCATTTGCATAACTGATAGGTTTCTGTTGATTATTTTCCTCACTTATCCCTTATCTGAGTTTCACAATTTGCTCGCAAATATGGATGCGCATGAAATTCCTTTCGAAACTCGATTATAAAACTCTTGGTCAATTGTATCGCACGGAAAGCATTTTAAATGGTGGTCAAAGATAGGCATATCTCTCTCTCTCTCTCTCTCTCAAAGTAGAGCTTATTCAGATCAATGAATGCATACCAGACATTTTTCACAATAATTGTTGACAACGCTTGAACATATGATCTCTAAAATGACTTCAATCATCTACATTCATGACGCCATCGCATTGATGAAATCTTATCAGGAAAACAGTTTATTAGCAGGTATAGCACGACTTTCTCTGAAGTTGGTAATTCAAAAATGAAATTATGAAGATAATAAGATTCAGCCATTATCTAGAGACCTTATGCCTGAAATGTTTACTTCAAACATTGAATTAATGAATGAGTCATCAGTCTGTGATGGGGAGAAGGACCATATAACTGTCATAGGTTACCAATGTCACATGACCCCCTCGATGCCCCAACGAATGAAAAATCTTAGGTAAGTATTGCAATGACCGCTTGTGTATTATCGTCTTAACAATGCAACCACTTACAGCGCTGGTGCAACAAAAGACAAATTCCTGAAATTAATGAGACGTGGATTGTGTATTGCAGCGTCGCGCTACAGCAATGAAGGGTGTGCACGTAGACAAAGCGAGGGTTGTTGTGTAGTGCGTGCTGCACATTCCATCAGATTGCGATACAGTAGCTCACAGTAGAGGGCCGATTCTTTAACTACAACAGAAGTAGTGATTAACGTTCCCCGTCATCATCCACTGTTCCAGAAAAAATGCACAAACATTCATGCTTAAAAGTGTTCGCAATGCTTTATTGTAATCTTTGCCCGGAGGTTTCAAACACAACTGCGGGGCTGTCTTGTATTGGACACAGCACCTAAACAGGGACCTAAAGCGATAAGAGCGAGGTGGAATGCGATTTTGACCGGTCGAACTGCACTGGTCTATCTTCAGCCCATCTAAATGGATGTGCTTTGTAAACGCATACAAAGTATTTCTGCATACCATCCGAGCTGGCTTGTCAGACTAAGTAAAGTCATAATGGTCCATCATGTGACAATAGCGACTGAATAATCACTATGGAATGTCGATGCAAAACGGGCTTGGAAAAGCAATTGAGTCACACCTAGCCCCTTCCTACCACATACTTGGGTCTGCGCTCATCTACAAACAGCATCAACAGTATCAAATAGTTAAAATATCATAGCACTTGAAATTTATTAGTAACGTAGCGCTTTAATTTATCACATGACAAAAATCTGAGATAAAATGAGCAATTCTAATTGACAACTTATTAATGAAATTAATGATCGATTACTTGTCCAAGTAACATGCAAATGTTTGAAAGAGAATAATTGCCAACATCTGGAAATAGCTTCTACTTCAAAGTCGACATAAACCTTTCCAAACCGATAGCGTCAAATGAATGTAAACAAGTCTTTTCATTGACGTTTGCTTTTGTGTCACAACCAAAGCTCACAATTTTCAAATTCACAGTTTCCGCCAAGTGTTCAACCACTCGGAAGATTCAATCAATTACAAATGCTGTCACTGCATTCCTCATGGTACTTAGAAGGTATTATGTTTGATGAGAATCATAGTTGACACAAAACACCAAAAATGGTGGAGAGAAGCGTTCTAACTCTTTTGTTGACCCCATCGTCTCTCAACCGTATCGACTGCAGTCAGGACCATTGACTGAGCGAAAACGAGGGAACAGTACACAATAATCTTATCGATAGACGCATAGCTAAGTTGTAAATGTCGATGCCACTGTTAATGACACTTATTGAACGATGATACATTCCAATGCAATGAGTCATAAAATCGAGGAATGCAGCAATGGGGGCAATCACTAAACATTTGATCGAACGAAGTGTAAAACGCCGAGTCTGATCGTGAGTAAATCTATCGAAATGTAACGAGACGGGCAAAAGAATACCTGTAATCTAAAGAAGTATTCTCAAGATAAGCATCATTGCAACGTTGCTGCATTCGGTTGAAAATTCTACTCATTGGACCGTGTGAGATATGGATAGTGTTAGGAATGTTTGATTAGCTCTTACATGGAGCACGTAAACAATCACTGTACAGGTAAAAAAAGGACGTCATAACGGCTATGAGGAGATAGTGGAAGGAAATCTTTAAATTTGTCGTCAGCTGACGATAATTGCGTTTACTGACGGCAATAAACAATAGTTACCCTAGTTGGTTCTTGATTTAAACGATAAATCTCCGAATGACTCAATGCGGATGAGGAGTACAATGACGAGACATCGAACTTCCGGTCTCTTCACAGATATAAAATTCAGCAGTGCAAATGAATTCATTAGCCGATAGCAGCGATGAAATGAAATTGTCAAATTTTAACAGGTTCATCTTTCTTTCTGAATACTGAGGCAATTATTCAAACTTATGTGCATTAAACAGAAATCCCAACAATCGCATGGGATGAACTTGGAAAGCGTAATTGTTACATATGTAGTTGAGACAAGCTTCGATTTAATTATGCAAGCCCACACCATTGTTCAATTCACCTCCACAATTTTTGGAAAACCCAATCGTTGTACATATGCATGGCCTATAACACAGATTTAGACAAATTTAGACCTCAAGTCTTGAAAAAATACGGACTGAACTGGACCAGGTTCTACAGCTGTCTCAACACATTACATTTTTGGAAAGGATTTATTTCAAATATGAACCTGCAACTTTCGTTTGGCCTTCCGACAATCTATCTGCTGCCAACGCGAACACCATTTCTGTAAGAAAGTCCGATCTGTGGTTGTAAAAAGGCTACAAGTACTATGCATACCTAAGGAATGCACTCGTCATCTATGCCTCGTTTAGCCTGGGCGAAGTCTTAAAGCAGTTGCTACTTTTGTATTATACATTCAACAGAAACGTGGATGTCGCCGTAGCAAGCATTGCTGCGTTACATAATGTGAGGAATGTTCCTTCAACAAATGGGTTAAGCCCGGCCCTCAAATGCAACCAGATTGAGACAAACTACTAAGGATTTCCCCTGCTGGCAAGCATTATTTACCAATTCTGACTCCAGCAATCATTCATAACCGATTCTAATTCGACTGTGATCCCTTTTGATAAAAAACTCAATTACAGGGAATTCATTAAGAAAGTTTCAGACACACTAGCCGACGTGAAAATATCAGCAGTTTTTCTACTGTCTGAAGACAATGTGATTTCCTAATACTAACTGCATTCTCTTGACGATTGATATACTTTCATGGAATGTGAGAAATGTAAAGAAGAGTTAACCGAAAAGTAACAAGAAGCGAATATTCTACTTAAATAAATACTGCTATGGAAATGACGCACGCTTCAAATCCTGACAAATATTCATATAACGGAATTCTCGTGTTATCTCACATGTGAAAATAACTTCGTCAGAATATGAGGCTCAGTTTAAGCAAATAAATCCGAATTCCTAAAATGCGGAGCCACTTTTAATGTTGATAGCGAGCTATAAATGCGATGTTAAGTCAACGCGTAAGATTACATTTTCACTGATAAGGGAAATGTTTTCGCAAAATTGATGATCCAGCACTTGAAACTACAATATTAGTCTACAAATTAAATGTTAACGGAATTATATCATGGCCAACAATCAAGTTATATAATATGTTTCCATCATGTCTATTATCCTACTATGGTCGTAAAGCATGACATGACGTTAATTGCGCATTTCTACCCTGTTTTACTGCATACTGAACGTACAACAGATTTTCAAACACTGATTGACCAATTAATCTTTCAACCTGTCTGGCAGAAAAGATCGAAGTGCTCGAGCATCATTATCTGTTGTATAACTTATGTTGCTAAAAGTATGCAACTTATTTATTCACACAATTTCTCATTTATCATAGAGCACATAACCCCGCATGCGATCTGTCTGTAGTAACAATTTTGTACACTACATGTATTGGAGGCATCAATCTTATGAATAAAAAATATGTCACTGCTTCACGTCATGTCACTGATTCAAAGGAGCACATACAGGAATGCAGATATGGAATTCTGAACTATTTGTATAAATTATTCCACAAATTTTGCATGATTTATATAATTATTTTCATTTCATATTTTATAATTTTTAGTTGCTATGCAACTTGAAGATTACCGCAAACAATTGATGGTTTTCTCGTATCTTCAACATTTGATAAACTGCTGCGAATAACATGAGCAAAATTATCAAGGAAAAGTGAATGCTTAGAAAGTTCGATAAAATCGAGATATCATAGAACGTTAACGTTTTCAATAATGAAGATTTGATGACTTTGAGACACAAGTTCCATCAGTATGTCGTTGATATGGAGCAGAGCACATTCCAAGTGAAGAGTGCAACATCAGTTTAACCAATTCAGTGCACATTTCTATTTACATGGTCATTCATCAGCTACGGACAGATAGCAATGCTGTGTTTATATTCAAGATTGTCGGATTCGCATGAATGCCATTTGACTATAGCCATACCAGATTCTTCGCCGTTGTAACATCAAAGATAGGAATCCATACAGACTGCGTCGACTTAGTTGTGTCCGACGCTCATAGAGCTTAGACTGATCCCTTAGCATCACGCTGGCGAGCAGGCTACACATTCCACATTACATTATCAACCAAGCGTGTGAGATTAACTCTGCAACACTATTAAGTAGAGCCTAAAATGGCATCAATCTAATGAATGCAAGGTATTTTGTTAATTGTGTATCAGAGATGACCGACTGTCATGTCAACGTGAAACATTTGTTGAAGTTTGAAGTTTCTATTGCATACATTCCGAAGATTAGGGTGAGGGAAAAATCATTTCAACGTCCATTCATCAGAATCACCCGGGAATCGGGTTTTCGGTCAGGAGATAGATGCACGACTTGGCAATGATGGCTCTTCCTTGACCCTTACGATGAATTCCCAAATAAACAAGATTCATGGGATGGAAACGCCGCCAATTCCCAGGAGAGATGAGATCACCAGAAAAGAGAAATGTAAATCGGAAATATGAATTTTTCATAGAATGCCGCACAGTGACTCATAAGCCGAATCCGTTTCAAAGAAAATGGCCGCCGAAATAACTTCCTATCTACTGAAATTCTAGATACCCTCATATTTGACATTCTTTCCAACTTTTGAGACATTTCTTCATTCATTTCAATCTCTGGGTTGGACATGACAGGTGTCTGCTCACCGCTTATCTTCTCTAACACTTAGCTTGACATCACATTCCTTAGAGTCGGCTTCTGCCTCAATCTCTAACTGGAATGCGAACACATGGGCGATAACTAGCCGCTCTTCGACGGCTTACGAGGTGGATAAGCGGAATGAGGGGCGCAGATCAAGTTATCCAACTCGATTTTAACGAGAGGAGATCGCACGCACGTAGAGGAGAGAAGAACTGACAAGCCCTGTTTACGCTTGACGCAGCTTGAGGAATGCAGTGCGGTCAGACCGCCTCAAGCCTCTCTTCCTCTCCACATTCCTTTCCATCCAAATCTCGCATGCCTCAACCGACGTCACTGAGCGCCGCAAATGACTGGTCAGGAGAGAGACGACGCAGTTCGGCCATGTCACAACGGACAAGAAGGCGTGCTAGCGTGACCTCAGGCCAGAGACACGCAATAGTTTATGACTTTCCTTTCCTGTTTATAATGTCAGCAAAATTGACCGAACGGAGACGGAAAATAGTTGTGCACGCATGCGAAATGAACCATTTTAACATCCTACTCATTACCTGCTACTCAACTATTCAACGCCTTTTCATTTTATTTTCACATCAAGTACAATGCCGTCAAAAGCCAATAAAAATTTTGAGCAAGTTTATGACTGAGAAAAGATTTACGATAATCGTCAGAAAATTCTAATATCTTCCTGAGCACAATGAACGGCCAATTTTTCATTTATGCAGTCCATTCCCAGATGTTCAGAAACACGTGCAATAAAAGATAGCAATATCATCACCTACATTCGTCTATTAAGTGGCATTAGAGGAGTTATGATTTGCTCAATGATAAGGAAATTAATTAATTATTTACACTACTTTAAATAAACAAAAGAAAGAATCAGATATTGCAAGCTTATTGAAGTGTCTTCTGAGAAACCTGAACGTATCGAGAATGTATTGGTCAGGAAATAAAAGTGATCAGGATCATGCCAAAGCTGCGCTGTACGAACCAAAAAGCTTTTCGAGTGACGTACGCTCTGTGTCTCGAAACATATAATGTTCTGCATCAGTTGGTAATATATATGCTGCAAATTAAAGGAGCGAAGACATCGCTAGTTAACCTTATGCGCAATTGTCGGAGGATATTCAAAAGTTCCGTGACTTCTCCACGTTCAGGACTTAATTTCTAACATCTTTCTGACAGACATGCTAATAACTATTTAGTGAAATCTTAGCTTCAAATATCGCGAACTTGGCCAATTGAGCAAGAGGCATAAGAATTGCAGATGTGAGTTGCTCAAGTTCACCTAGAAAACAAAGCCGATAAGTGATCGCAGTTGTGCACACAAATGACATGACTTGATATATCTCAGTTCATCGCTATTTCAAAAACTTGTAATTCCCACGTTCTAAATCATGTTGGCATTTTTTCTTCAGCTTAAACTTTGACAGAATTTCCTTCAATTTTTACAAGCGAACTTTCTAATCTCGCCGCTTTAAGTTCACATGCCAAATTGAGTCTGTCAGCTTCATCATCAACGTTATATCTAAGAGTTTCGCATTATATTTCGACATCAAACACAACGTGATATCACGCAATGAACTATTCTGACCAGGTAAATAAGCTTAGAAGGATTTCACATCCACTCGATGCAACGCGCCCCACATCAACTCATAATCGTTACTTACGGCATGGATAAGCTCTCTAGCCGCGTCACACAGTCTATGTTTAAAATGTGTATCAGTCTTTAACTATTATTCAATATGCACGATGAAATAAGCACCAGTGTCCTAAATGGTATCCATCACATCTCTCTTGCTACTCTCAGGAACGACGCAATACTGCGGACTGTTCCCACACAGGTCTCGATCATAGTGAATGAATTGTCTCTACATCACCAACATTCCTGTGCTGCACACAGTTAGACAGTGAAATTAACCCACGTACACACATCTAATAATTGATGGCGCACCATTGTTAATTATTGTCTTTACAAAGTTAGAAACAAAAGGAGTTTGAAAGTGATTGCGATTGCTTCCTTGATAACTTAATTTCCTTTAACGACAATCAATGATAGGCGGGAGCTGACAATCTCCATTGTACTTGACAATCAACTTCCGTCAGCAAGCTATCGCGAAAGCCGGTCATCAACTGATGATGCTCTATCACTGTTAGAAAACAGTTAACAAATTCCTAACTCAACATTGAGTGCGCAATAACGTCGAGATGAAAATCAACGTAGGTAAGGCTTCCGAAATAAGACTTAGGTTCGCTCAGCGGATGTAAGCTCTATTATTCCAGTTGTTAATAATACAACATGAATTCTCACGTGCATTCATGATGCATTATCTTCCCCGATGGATTAGACCTCTTCTATTGCACCTAAATATTGGATGACTTCAGTTCAAGTTAAATAAATTTGTTGTCATGGTCTTCGTGTCACAATGGTTTACGCTTGGCCTAGCGATCTCTTGGTTCACAGGTAGAGTCCCGAAAGTGTCATTGGCAGTCAGCAGGAAGAGGCGATCTGAATCAAAAGTAACACAACTCCCCATTGTGGGAATAGTGACTTTAAGGCTTCATGAAAAACTTTTGTTGATGAAATGACATCATAATTCAAAATTTTGAAAATGCTTTGTTATGATTTATCTTTCTATTAAGAGAGAAGGCTTAAGTCTTCGACCGCTTATATTGCTAAAATAAATCTGACGTTTCGCCACTGGCTTGATCACAGACTGAAGTAAAGAGTCAGTTTTGGACATTTATATCAGGCCTGTTTGAACAGATCTCACCTGATTCCACCTTGCGACGGTGATGATAACTCCTCAGGTTGCGTAGCATCACTGACCATTGAATATCAGTCACATCTGGGCTGTTTTATCTTTCTATGCCTGTTAAGATTTCAGTGTTATGATTCATCTTTCTATGCCTGTTAAGATTTCTATTATCTGTGACTTCATACTTATGTCTTTGCCTTATATGTTGCTATGATAAATTCAAATCTTCTGAAAAGACAGGTTGATTACTAGTGTGCCTTAATAGATACTTGATCATCAAGGAAGTCGTTCTCTCATAATGAGTCCTACTGGAACCACAAATGGCGCGAACACTACAGGTTTCACTGTAAAGTCAAATCATCGTCTTATCTACAGGTGCCAATGCCTAATAAGATAATCTTTAAAAGTTTGGCATGTTACTGAATTATTAAAGGAAATTTGAATTTTTTCAATTTTCAGCATTTTCACACATGAGTAATCAATATCCCTAAAAGCTAGCTTAATTTATGAATTGCGATAAAAAGATACTTGATAGCTAATTTTTGTTCGGATGCCTTTCCCGCCGGCTTCCAATGACACTTTCGGGGCTCGATTTCTAGACCAAGCCACTATGCCAAAGAGACCACTTATTATAATGCACATCCTTGATATTCCAATATTGCATATTCACTCCTAATTCGCTAGAATTCTGTTTGCAATTAAACTCTCCCATTCCAAGTGCATCATGCGAAATCTGTTTATGCATTACACAAAAACTTCTTTTAACTGATAGATCAGATCATTCATAGCACGTCATATTAAGAATATGCCGCATCATAGCCGGAGACATGTAAATGATGGACAAAGTAAAAGAGATGTCGAAGATTTCTTAATTGATAAAATCATCAAGACTTTTTACTTGTTAAGAATTTATCAGTTTATAAAAAGAATTACGATCAAATACGCGGGACGAATAAGCGCCTATTCAATAGTGTATCATTGTATCAGCGAATCATTCAACTTTCCCATAAAAATGAATACTCTACTCATAAATACCTTTTCATGAAAAACAGTAAACTTTGAATTTTATGTTCCACTACTGATTTTCCTCGAACATCGCGGAATCTTCAAATAAATAGAAGCATGAAGACACCTTTATATTCGATGCTTGTAGGCACTTTATATTCATTAAGATTTGGCATCTCAAAACGATTTTTCTTGGCGCTATCTTTTGAAGTAGAATCTCCTCACACGCGGCACCTCTTCAGACGAGTGAAATCAAGGATCATATGCACCTCCTGTTTTCATCTTCGTCTTTACCGTTAGACTTTCTTCGTTTCAATGTGTTATATACCTGAAGCGAGTCCTAGTTAACACACGTGCACCATCTGGAATATTTCTTTTCACGTCTTGACTATAATCAACCACATCAAACACTAAAGGTTTCGGCGTGACAGTAATTTGCTTTACATGTCACCGACGGCAGATTACTCATCGAATTCATGTTCAAGTGAAGTTTCAACGTCACTACCCAACTGACGGTGGGAGAAGAGGTTCTCTTGGACGGTCCCATATATTGAATGTTACTACTTGCACTGACCAATTGCCCATCCTGCCGATGGCCAAGTTCGGCAACTCCTCGGGGAGACTCGACAAAATAATCAATTGATTTGGAGGCCTACCCATCAGCCACAACAAGGGCCGCTATAGTTTTCTAGGCTCGAGGGCCTGCAAGTCAGTTTTCTACACCTGCGGGCCTAGTGAGGTGAAATATACGTCACTTGATTTTAAAGGAGAGTCAGTTGAAATACGATCACATGACAAGATCGGAGATAGGCAAGGAGAATCGTCATCAGTCACGTGATTTCTATGCTAGCAGGCAGTCAGCATACATGGGCCTACTTTAAATATGCATTAGGTCGATGTTTGTTACAGACACCATAACTGTCTCAGTTCACCTCAATCATGCACTTGATAGAATTAGGCCCTAAGCAATTAGACGCTTTTAAACATATGTCGTCTAGGGCCTACCGTATGCATGCATAGGTTATGTAGCGGCCTATAGCAGCCTGTACATGCAAAAGTTGATTACCTAGAAATATGAATCTCCCAGGACCAGCATGGTCGCATGGGCTCAATCCTGCATAGCCTCTTCTTAAAGCGTATCTGAAGTCAAAAAGTCAAATTCTACTTTTGCGGCTAAAAAATAATGGCGCGGGCATTTGCAGACTGCAAGCTAGCAATGCGGGCCGCGGCATGGTCTTCTGTGGAGCGGGCCCGGAAATCCGGTCCGCATCCAACTCTGGGTCATCAAGTGTGTTCGTGAGCCTTGTTCACGTTACAACAGGTGACCAACCTTCTACTAACACCAACTTACTTTCCTCGTCGTTCTTTGTTACTGAGTGCCTGGTGAGAGGAAATAGAAAAGCAATTTGCCTACGGTTTGATCACATCCTAGATCCCTGGCCTGAGTGCAAAAGCTATCGCAAGGTCACAGTACTGCTTAAATGAGGCGCACTCAAAGACCTCCACATTTATGTTTCATTACAGATTGCCCGATAATGTATTCACGTGAAATACATGAATAGGAGGAAAGGAATGCAAGGATCTGTGAGAACAGTGAAATGGTCTGGTGGTCAAATTCATTGTACGTCTATTAAACTGTTTCCCACAAAACCGCGCATTGTTCAACTAACAGTCACTCAATGACAATCACAAAGAATGTCAGTTGCGAACAGATATCAGAAACAATGGAGCCAGCATGTACCCGCACCACAATCACCATAAGGACCATGATTACCACCATTCAATCAAAACTTATTATCTAATTCATCATCTGCGCAATGGAATTTGAAAAATTGAAAAAATTGTTTACATTTCCAACTGAACGTAAGAAGTGGACAGACAGGAAACAAAGGCTACCTATCGACCGGCGCGGTGGGGAGGAGGGGAGATGAATGAGTTCTCTAAGAATTCGATTAAAAATGGAGACAGGTCAACGGTTCGCTGAGTGTCCACATCATAGGCTAACTGGCAGTGAGACATTCTCATCCTCATCCCCTGGATGAGTAACTGCCGAGAGGCGGTGCGCATAGGTAAAGAAAATCTCGTGTCCACCGATTTATGATCAACCACTTGGCCGATTCCTTTCCCGTGTTAGAGGTAAGAAGGTGACTTGGCTCGTGTTGAACACTCCTTCTCTGCTACGAACTGAATTCGTTTACAGGATGATCAATTTGACAGGATAAACTGAATCAGCGACAAAGACCCTTCTTTACTTTCCAATGAAAAGGGGATCGGGCAACAAGGTTCAGATGTTAGTTTCCTTTTCTTTTTGTCTTTGTTGTTGATGCTGAGACAACAAAAGTCTTCAGTCGATATTTAATTCTTCCCTTGTCTATTGTTGCCTTTGAAACTTGAAATCAAAGATAAGAACGCCGTTCGGAGAAAGGAATGTGAGAAGTAATCAAGACAAACGAACAATGGAATAAGTCACACCAATTCATATCTCAAATCCAACTTGGCTACGAACAATTTTGATTGACGGCAAAAAAAAGAAAATTGAAGATAAAACAATGATTCCATTCAATTTACACATTCTCCCCTACACAATGCCTTTGAAGGATCGGCACGAAAAGCTCGAAGACAAGTATTCGCGTCCATATCTCTCTCTACGCCTATTAAGTCGCAGTTATTTCGTGTACGCGAAATATCTCAAATTCTCTCAACTGAATCTGTCGAAGTAAAGCATTCTAAAAGCAAACTATTTCTACTTAATAAGAACTACACCCAAAAATATTTCAATTTCAGTTCACAAAAATTCTTCGCGTAACAGGAAGTATTACAGTCTGAGGAAATATTTTTGTCACATAATAAAACAGCAACCAAACGCAATCAAAGACGAATAGGAATGCGATAGTATTGCCTGTTCTCTTATCTTACAATTCAAGTTTGCTAACTGTTTTGAAATTCAAAAGACAACATCTTATAGAAGTGGCAAAAGTTAGGAAAGAATGGAATACAGCACTGATAAATATTAATTCGCGAGACGTGCACCTAAAGAATTCCTTTCTGAACTTAATGAAGTGATTCAGTGAAAGACAGTGCATCTATCGGACACATTGTCATTGAATAAGTCAAATTGTTTACTTATTTGGTGGCATCAGAAGAGAATTTTTTCCAAGGTGAGGGATTATATACTTAGATAACGGCATGTTCGTTCAAGTGTCACAACCAACAAAATCATCAAAACGATTCTTTTGTAAGAAAAATGGAAGATAATAACTTCGATGAGAAATTTAGATAATGAAAGTTAAATTTATATAGGCCTACTGTAAGTTATTGACCATCATCCATCCTGAACTCTGCATAGATGTCTTACCGAAGGGAATGCTACTTTGAGAGATTTTATTTTCAGGGTTGTAGTACATCACTGCGTAACTGCTCACCACTCACCAGTCATTATGCTATATATTTATATATAGCACATCTATATATTATATATTATACGAAGTAAAATATAATCAGACCAAATAATGAACAAGCACAGACTTCTGAAAGATTCAGAGACCACATAGACTTCCAGTTCAGCCAAAAAAGACCGAAACTACACCAAACTCATCAACTTGAGTGTAGCACAGAATTCTCAGATGAGAAATGAACGAAAAGAAACAGAAGATATAAATTAGCAATTAAAAGATCGATTATCAATGACAAGAAAGTAAGAGATGGAAATTCCAATAATGTTCAAGTAGGAAGTACTTCGGCAGCATTGTCACTTCAAATTGCAGAATTATGAGAAATGAAGGAAAAGTAGAAGAAAGTTCAATTAGAAACATCATCTTAATCGACACATCAACAAAAAGATGGAAAATCCCACAAAACTGCAAGCCCATGTAATGCTTGCCAACTCTGCTGTCAGACTAATAAATTGAATTTTAGCGAGCTGACAAAATGCCGATAATATCTAACTTCAACCAAAAAATTGCACAAATCCATAGAAATGTAATTCAACGGCTAAACACGTACATCTACCAGCCATAAGTACTATAGACATTCTAAATACCGAAAATTTGGCAGCAATAACAATAAACAATTCAAAAAAATACAATTAAATATAAAAACTTTACTATGCGAGATCGACTGGGTAAAGCATTTGCATCCACGTTCTAACAATCAATCGAATTCAAAACAAATGTTCATTTTCATTTGGTGAGAAATTTTCGCAAAATCAAATTTTGAATGGATTGATAAAAAACATCGATAAATGGAATGAACTCTCCTCATATGTGTAATCATCGCTTTATGGAATCATATTCAGTGCACTGATAATCGGCCATTGCCTTCCCAATAATGCTTCAGCCAAAAGAAAACTAAGGGCGGCAGTTTGCATCAAACAAATGATGTGTATCCCGAGGCATGACACGAAAGATATCGTTAAAAATACAAATAATCGTTTATACAGTTTCTTCGAGGCAATAATAACACGCTCTTACCAAGGCAGAATCGAAGGAAATCAGTTATCATCAGGTGCACTTGTTTCGAGAAGTCTCCATGATAGACAAGCATTCGTTTTGTAATAATCCGAATAAATTGCCGCATGCACTTGTACTTTTAATTCCAACGTTCTTTCATTAAATGTTGACTTTTTCCTGGATCCCTATTTACGACGAAGCTGCAATCATTTTTTCTTTCCCAACTCCATTCCTTTTATCAACTCATTCATTGATTTGAACAGACAATTTGACATGCACGAGGAAAGGCAATTCGTAATGTTGGCAACGTCAATCTAGCATGAAAATCTTGCCGCTCTATAGACACTGAGACTGGCAAGAAAACAGTGGTTTTGTCAAATGGCCAATTTGAATTTGAAGAAAATTAATCATTTTCCGTTTAATTTTGAAGAGATAATGGCTTTGGTATCAAATTTCTAATTTTCTCGACTTGCGATTGTATTTAAATTGTCATTTTGAATGAGAATTAATTCTGTGAAAATGATAGCTAGAGCTAAATTTCTCTCAAAACCCTCGTCGCTTCCATAACTGCGGATTAAGCGTCTCCTCATCATCCTCAAGATTTGGTTAGTAACGAACTTAAACGAAACAATGTACTCGAGCTAACAATTGGATTCCATGAAAGAGAAAAGTTTCCCAGAACAAACTCGCAACATTCAATAATTGCTCAACAAAGAAAATAATAGCCCCTCACTCCAGCAACCAAAATGCAGCGGACACTTAGTGCGTTGTTGCTGGGACATCATTAACATTCGAAAAGTCACGGAATGCACCACGAATAAAAGTTTGCAATCTACATACTGAGTAGAATATTCACCATTCATTGTTTTACAATTATTGAACTTTTGACTCAAATTTTATCCATGAAAAGGAAAACTTGTGGTCTAAGGCAAAAGTAATATTCCGATTAAGTGCTCGCATATTTAGATTCTCGCTGATGTCCGATACCAGGCGCTTATTTCATCTTGCAAGTGTAGAATTTGCAAAGAAAAATAGAAATACAGGCACTCAAGATCTGCAGTAACTCTCAATACGACCACAATGCCACGTTCACACACATCCAAGTTAGATCATGCACCTGATCAAAGATACGCAAGATAACGAATACTTTTTTGAATCAGTAATGATTTCATTTTGGCTTGTTGCTCACGTTGTGTCCAGGCAGCTATACAATGCGGTCTTGAATCAGTCATAAGCTAAGCAATATAGTGAAGTCAACTCATCATGAATAATATATCTACAGTCTACTTATTATCTCCCAGTAGCAAATATTTTTCTACTGTAAATACCGCCGAGATAGATTGTCGAAAGATGACTTTCATCTCTTTATCTGCAGGTACTTAGGAATTACCTAAGCAATGAAGATTCCTCCAACAAGATTAACTTGGTTTAAAAAGTTCGTGGAGGTGTTGAGGTTGAGCCCAACTAGTTTGGAAAGAGATTTACCGAGCCAGTATACTGATATCAGTAAAACTGAGTGTGTTCAACTGCCCATTACAAAAGCCTATCTCAACGATACTGAGTATTTAACAGAAATCGATTAGTCTTTTCTCCTTTTGTGTAACTTCACAGTTGCCCCCACACTTCAAGGGTCATCAATATTTTCCCACGACCACATGTTCTACAATTCTAAGACAATCTTCTGATTGACCTACAAACTGTGTTCTACAAGAGAAAGGAAATTTCAGATTAGTACATTATAAGGGTTGGCTGAAATGAGATATATCCTCACCATTAACACATGATGGATTATTTAAACAAAAGCAATTTGTGAATGACTATCGCTTACTCAGGTCTTCCGCTCGTACTCTACAGATAACGCACATACGAGAGCAGATGTTCTGTAAACATTCCCCTCATTTGTACTTCTTGTTCATCTCATTACATTTACTCACGCTAGCACAATTACCTACCCCAGAGACATTACAATGTGCCAAGGAACATCTCCATACATCAAAGAGTGTCACGCAATCGGCAGCCTTAGCTCGGATGATTCATCAACAATGAAACACTTCCTTTCTTGGTATTATCAACTTCGTCACAGGTCTGTGGCAGTAATACATAAAATTTCATCATTAGTAGCTTAATCCTCGTGTAAGTAAGCAAACATAGACTTCAACATGAAAAGTTTACTTTTGTCATTCATTTAGACTTATCTTTAAGCTTCGTTACTTCATTATCAATTGGAATGAGTCAAAGAATGTTATTGACAGATATTTGCAGCAAACATAGTGTCACCTTATGTATGCACATGGATGGTATGCATCAATAATGCTTGGAATTGTGAAACCATCCACTGATAATCATCATCGTCACTCATTCACATCATAATCGTCAATGTCAGCGGGAAGTGATTGTTGATACAAAATTCTATGGAATCTGTGATATTCACTGTATGGCCCTAAATTATTATTACCTGCAGTCAGGTTTTGACTGAGGCAGTTTAAATGACAGAATTTCAGACGCTCTACAGTGGATGTACACATATGATTGAGTGATTAATATGCAACCATCTCTGCGTGACCTCAGTGCTCATAATGATCAATTTTTTTAGAAGCACATTATCTCGAAAGTAGATGCTCGCTTTAAGTGCCGTGACGTAATATTCGCGGGTTTTTCAACAAGAACATCACTATTAGACTTAAAACTGATCTGATAGATCCATTGTCACATGATGACTTTTCAAATTGCGAAATTAGTAATATTTTGAAGTTTAAATTAGTCCTGAAATAACATGGCTTTATCATAAAAGTCAAAACATCAGGATTCCAAAGCCAACAATTAGGTAGCTATTTGTCAACACATGCATTCTGATGACCTGTCAATTGGACAAACTAATCAATTGGATATTACCAGCTACAGCATCTGAATGCATTTCATATTGATAGAACATGCCTGAATATTGACTTGATTCTATACGGAACATTGCAAAAATATCGTGGAAATAGTAATTGAGAGAACTATCCATACGCAGTGGAAAGTGTGCTACATGGAGACATTTAGCTGCTTCTTTGTTATTTTGTGATATATTTGAATGTATAATGGTCTAGTACTAAAATTTCCACCATAATTAATGCCTTCAATTCGATAGGAAGATATTTATTACAAAATAAAACGATAATTTTGTCAAGTGAAGGCTTAGAAAATTCATTAAAATGTGCTCTTCTATTCAACTTTTAAAAACAGTTAACATACACAAAGTCGTGACCCCAAGCACACAGTGAAACAAAGGAAGAAATAGAGAAAATGGAAAATGAATGGAGACTCAAATCGAAGGGACAAGAACATAGCACATAAATATATATCTATCATAAGTTAGGCAAAATCAAGGTAAGTATTGCCAGAAACGGTGAGGCAAATAGGTACAAATTGATGAAGAAAAATTATACCAAGTTCAAAATAATAATCAATATCGACTTACCACAGCAGCAGCAAGTGAAGCAATTGTTGTGATAGATATTGCCCATGGCGGAGCAGGCATCCTCCACGCTGACGATTTTCTGATGACACACCTTACACACACCTGCAAAGAGGTAAGATTCGTGTGGAGTTGGCCTCGTAGGGGTAGTTGGTTGGTAGATGGAACCGGTCAAAGGAGGACTCCCTGGCGAAGGCGTTAAAGCGAGGGAGCTAGAGCCTGAAGGGCTACTGGCCGACGGTGAGAGTTCGGCCTTCATTCAAATGATAGTATTTCCGGTCGTTAAACAATTCAGGTGACACGTCGAGGATTTCAGCGAGTGAAGGTAAAGTTCGGTTGATCATACGAACAGCTAGTTACACGTTGGTTGTCTGAAGACTGTGTTCAGACGTGTTCGTCCTGTGACTGGTAGAGAATAAAACATATGTAGCGCGCTTTGAACGCCAACTTCCAGCTCGCTGTTACCCTGTCATGTGCTTGCCTTCGTCCGCTCGCTTGCTCGCTATTAGGTTGCTGTTACTTTCCCTTCCCCATTCCCTATTCCTAACATCTCTTTCACTCTTAACTCGTCCATAACCCGCCAGATCAGTGTCATGCTGCACAGACGGTCGCTGTAGTGGCGTCTTCGCCTTTCCTACCATGCACATGTCTCTGTGCGCGTTCGCATAGAAGATACAGGCGAGGCGTTTACTATCATAATACAGTCGAACTGATGGTGATCGGTAAGCTAGGTCACACCACGTCCGTGGTCACACACATACATACTGCACATGCAGTGAGGTACTAGCAGAATGGAATACAGAAGCGTGCATCACTTGTGGTAAGCAGAGAAAGGAATGGTTAAAAGATAGCCACTATCCCCCATTTTCGACCAACAGATAGCAGCAGAGGAGGTACTCTGTAGGACTGAGGTTCACACATTCGATAGCTAAATCGTGAAAGTGAGATGAGAGATGACAGAAGGTGGAGGACGATGAAAAAAGACACAAGCCAGAGGGAAAATCAGATGGAATGAAGACATGAGGAAATGCAGTGACAAATCCATAATTTTGTCATATGCCGTTGCAGATACATGAATATCATTGACCAGTTGTGTCCACTAGTGAAGAACGAACGTGTCATAATTGAAACACCGATTTAAGTGTTGACTGACTAAATATGACTTCCACGTGATTATATTATTATTTTGACCATGTGTCGAAGTAAAATCAGATGTTGAAATGGCATGCGGACAACGCGGAAACATATTACACATATGGAGAGCGTTTGCATATTTCAAACTATATTTCTTAATAATGTCAGCACCGCTCACATTCCGATGATCGTCAATTCTTCAGAGACTAAATGAAGTCAGTAAGTCAACTAAGAAAGAGAAGACTTCGTCTCAGTGTGAAACTTGTAGCTCATCAAGTAATTGTTAAGAAACCCAGAAACGGCGATACTTATTAACTTGAGCATTTTCTTCTATGAATCAGCAATCACAACATTTCACAGTTGCTATTAAAGTACAACTTTCGTTCGTATCGCAACACAAAATAATCAAGAGATTCTTTTTCTCTTAGCTCGATTACTGAATAAAAAAAGTACACACATCTCACAAAGAGGAAGGAAAGAGATTCATCACATGCAAATATTGTCAGGGCACTCACGGGAAGCTTCCTTCTTTATTTGAATGAATAAAATGTTCCAAGGAAATGAATCAACTCTTAAATCAGTGATTTCGCTATCAAATCACAGCTTATTTGCATCAACAAAACGTTTGAATCACTAAGTCGATTACTTTTGTATACGAACATCCGCAACGTGATGAATAAAAAAATAATAAATAGCTGATCACAATTGCATCGACTATAATTTAAGACAATTCATAATAATAATATACTGTACATCAGACAATAACCTATCATCTTAAATACATGTATGTACGCAGTAACGCATATCGTGAATCTTTATGGTTTATCAAATAGCATAAATGCAGACTTAGATAACTTCTTACTTCTTAACTTAGAGAGAAACTTGCATATTTCGCATGGCTTGCTCATTATGTAATCACCCAGTCAATATTTTGATGAGAATAACCTCGTGAACAGATCAGAGGAAAAAATGAATAATTCTGAACATGAACGGGAAGCTAGGCCTTCTACTTACTGCTTCCAAATTAACGAAGGGCATTTGGTCTGCAAACCTACGTGGAAACGTTTCCGAAGAATAACACGACTTCTTCGATATATTCATCTCATCTTTTAGCTACTAGTATCATTTGGAGTGTCAGTGAAACGAAAGGTTTCTACTGTTGAAGTGCAAAATCCGACAACATGAAGCATACATGACCCCCTGTCCCAAAAAAATTTCAGCATAGCGGACATGTCAATGAAAGATAAAATACTAAGTAAATTTACATCAATTCAACAATCACTATCCACCAGAATGATGATGGATGCGTTCAAAAATGTGCTTCGAATATGTAATATACTAAAAGTACCACACTGAATTTAAAAAGATTAAGTCAAAGTCACGACGTTTCGGGTGATGGTACACCTAATAATGGTTGCACTATCACCCGAAACGTCGTGACTTTAACTTCATCTTTGTAGAATTTTCAATGATCTTCTAATTCAGTTACACCACCTGAATGAATTTTCGATTATCACATTCCACACCCGTGAATGATACATGTAAAAATGCTGCATCTAATCGATTGAATGAATACATCTGGATCATCTAGTGTTTTGTACTATTTCATCGCATGTGGGATTGAACATGGGATAACTAATCGAAACAGGTTCGCTAATTATGCTGAACAGCGTCTGGCCACAAAAATCAAATATTCACATGTAAGCAGATTCATTTGTTTACCTACTTAAACCAGAAATTTACACGCATGATTATCTGAGCTTCATGTGACTCTCGTTGCACCATAAATTTACATGGACAAAGCAATCCTTTGTGCAATGCAACCAACAAAGTAGTTCTCAAATGCAATTATCAGGTTACAAAGCTTTCATTGACGATAACCAGTAAAAGTACAGAGCACATTCATTGTTATAACTGCAATTTATCTATAGAGTCAAGTCAGACGACATTGTCTTTCGATGCTTGATGCACTCCCTTACTTTTGTGTCAGTAAACTGTGACTTACATAAAAATAAGAATTCGGAACTTCAGATTTCATAAGATGACTAACTACACATAATACATCAACAACGAAATATTTATAATTCGATGCACCTGTTAATTCTAAGCAATCAAATTACAAAGACAAAGCAAAGTAATTATTTTTGCATACAGAAACTAAGACTACAACTGCATAGACACAAAAAAGAGAATATTCAATGAATGGAAATCTACATGGTTATTGATAAACCAATGAAGAATGCATAATATTACCTGCACAAACTCGAGGCAGAGGGCGCTGCACAGGAGTTGACTCTGTACTCATCACATCAGAGGATCCACCGCCAGATGAATGATTTCCGCTGCTATTACTGGCACAGCTTGACAGAGTAAGACCTCGGTTCAATTGACGGGATAGAGAAGTGAGTTCCAATAGAACAGTATCGGTCATCTCCTTCGTCGTCGATATTTCTTGGTCACCTTCGCGAGTCAATGTGGAGCGACGAGAAATCGATTCAGCCGTACTGCCGTTGCTTCCAATAACCCGATCGGGGGCAGACCCACCATTGCCTGTCATCCGCAAAAGCTTCAAAGCCGAAAGTGTGGCAGCTGCGTTGGTCTGAATTTGTTGTTGGACAGGTTCATCCGTCTGCGTTTCAACGGAGTGTTTTTGATTACTAATGACACTATTGGTGCTAGAATTCGAAGGACAAGCAGTACTTGGGGGTGTATTGACATATAACACATTATGATACGCAGTGTAAGGAGGAGGGGGTGGGGGAGGAGGACCACTTCGAGAAAGTTTAGGGCCGGAGATAGAGCTCACTTTCCCCCCGGAAGTCGTCGAATTTCCGGCATTGGCTGCAGCGGCAGCAGCTATGCCCTCCATAGTATGCTGCTCGTCGTACAGAGGATTATGACACAGTCTTTGCGGACCTGAGGAATTCATAGCATTCATCGTAGGCATGCCCGACGACATGGGAGATTGTGAATGTACAGATGTCTGAATACTATGAATTTGGCTTAATCGTGATGATTGTTGGTTTTGTTGAGGAATAAACATTTGCTGTTGTTGAGAAGAATGATGATGGTGGTGATGATGATGACTCGGAGAAGGTTGCAGATGATGATGATGCTGATTATTATATTGGCCGTGAACATTCTTTTGATACTGTTGATGGGGGATATGTTGTGGTTGACACAGTTCAGATTTCACAGGTTGAGAAGGAGAACCGAGGCCACCTCCGTAACCATTAAACATAGTTCTTTGTTGACTATTTTGAGTTGACAGACTAACACCACTATCTACTGTCCGACTTTCGGTATCGTTGGATGATATGGAGCAACTATCCATGTATCCGGTATCACCGTAAGGCATAAACATATAGCCGTTAGAAACAGGGCGCATTGAGGTTGGGGGATGGCGATTGCTTCCTAATACTCGGGGATTTTGATCCATATCCTTAAAACCGGGATTTATTGTTCCGCGTGTGAAAACCTGAAAAGATTCCAGGGATTAAAATGCGTCGGAAATTAAAAGTGAAACAGCACTTGCATTAAATGTCGAAAGCTTTAAAATTTAGAGAAACAGTTCAATGCAACGTATCGGTTGACGATGCGAAAATATTTCGTATTTATAATAGAAAACGTCGCTGAAATCGGGCAATACAAAAACAAATTTTAATATAAATATATTCATTAAATGTCGAAAGACCTACAAACCATTATATAATTCAAATGGCAATATAGGCCTACGTACATTATAATCCGTAACTGTGACTGATGGAAATCTTATTGATCCATACTTCAAAATTTCTCTTATTGGATTGTGGAGTTAGGCTGAGTAAATTTCCTTCAAATCGAGAACCACATTTCTTCGAATACAGTAATCGCGAGTACTATGTGGAGCTTTACTGCGACTTCTATTCATGGCATTTAATGTGATCATGTAATTAGCATTTAATTACATCTTGAGTGCCATGACTAAATGTACAGTCCGTCGCAGAAAGTCATTAGTAAAGCTGTTCAACTTGATGATATGGCACTCATACAAGACGCCATCGTAAAAGTCGTATACATACAAATACAAAAAAGACGAGTGTTGAAAGTGCAATTTATCGAGACACATTATGCGTACACATAGCTGAATAAAGTTCCAAGCAAGACAACAACTTTATGTCCATAACTTTATACCCGTTGGCTCTTGACTAATATTACAATCAGGCAGATATTACTTTTAGTATAATGGCAGTGATAGCTACTCGAGCATGGCTGCTACTACCAACTTTTACCATGAGATGTAGACCACACCAATAGAAGGCGGTCTCTCATTGAAATATGGCAATCCAAACCGCAGCTTAATCATCGAATGTCCAAAAGCTTTTGTAGAAATTTAACCTGTCTTTTTCAATAATATTTTCTCCATATGGAGGGGAATTCCAGTTCACCTTTGACTGATCTCTTCCTGGCTTATGGGGAGTTCAGATCCGTGACGGGTCTTCTTGCTACCATGAAATTTGGCTTAGCCAAACTACTCTAAAGCACTACCAGGTATGTCGACTTAAGTATCTTAAATTACAAGCATTTCGATAAAATCATTCCAATAATCTATCCAATCTACCTCTTGGCTAGTAAAAGCGTTAACAATAACAAATACGTGAATTATTTGGACATTAAGATCAAGATCCAAAGTAGTGAGTGGCCTTTTCACCACGGAGGCCTACCATTAAGTTGTTGATTCAGCTTTCCAGTGGTTCAACATACTTTCTGGAAAGCATTATATCCATTAATACTGGCTTGAACTTCTTTGCTGCCCAACTCATCAGTTTCGCTACAATTTCTTCGGATCCTTCCGCCTTCATATCCAGAGATAAAGGAATTTTCAATTTCTTCAAGGATAGGGTTATTAGGTAAATCCACCATCGAATTCCTGCATAAAATCCTTCTTAATAAACATGCTTCTTGTCTACAAGTTTGATTGTTCTTCATCTCGCAACCTTCAATCATAGGAATGTTTGACTAACCGCTATGATCCTTATGTTTTCTTGCATCCAAAATTTAATTGGCGATTATGTTTTAGCTATGTTTCTTCATGCTTTTAGAGTATTTAGAGACCGAAACATTGTTTCATGGTTTTCTTCATTTATAATTTTTGGTTGACTTCTCGTCATACTTCATACCGAGCTCTCATATTTAGTTTATAGATATCATTTTTTTATACTCGTATATTTCCCGTCTCCTTAAAAGTTGGGTCGACTATCCTTTTGTACGTGTGATATATCCTACTCTGTAGGCCTAGATTTGGGGTAGATTTCCAACGTTTGCTTTCTTCCGCTTCATGGATTCCTCGAATTTTTTAGCAGCACCGTGATTTACTTAATTCACATCATCTGCTACAAGATATGGTGATAGAAATTCGATTGGCATCGCGTGACAATGTCAGTTGAATAAATCGTGAAAATTAATTGAATAAATCAAATTGTACCTACATATATATCAAATCAAAAATATCAAGCAGCATTGCAAACATATGCTGAATGGAAAATGGAACAAAAACAAATAAATCAGGCGTAATATTGGTATAGTAACTCAATAGTAACGCAATAAATACTGAAATACTTTGTATTTGAATTTCAGCCAATCTATCATTTTACATGCAAGTTCCATAAGTGTTTATTTGTTTCAGAGTAATCTCGGAAATGAAAGTAAATGAACCTCACTTAACGATAAGTCATTGTGTCTCGAGAAAGGCGACCGCCGAAACGTCGACAGACTGTTTTATTTATACATACTTAATTTTATTTTAATTATACGGTCGTGAAACATTTTCTTTTTCTTGACGTTCAACCTAAATGTAAAATATAATACAAATTATTTCATCTAGCTTTATAAATTAGCTTAATAATCTATTTTCAATCAACTAATATTTAAAAACTGCAGATGAACTCCATGGACATCTGTCAGTGATACAAACACTGCTGCGCCACAAATGGCATTCAAATCCGTGATGAGCACATGTATAGAATTTGGCATTCTCAACACCAAATGCAGGGCTGAAGATGAGGCAACGGAATCTCTTATTTCAAGGGGACATAGATCAAAAAATAAAGAATGCATTCTAGACTTATTGGAGCCCTCGAAAAATTCCGAGAATCAGTGGGAATTCTCACACCTGATGAAAATGTCTTAAAATATAACAAGGGTGTCGTTATGTAACTTTCTGATACTTCCGGCAGTAATTTTTCTTTCTTGAAGATGCTGTAGATGCACATCTTTGTGAAACTAGGAACTGAGACTGCAACGGAATTGCGGCAAAGATGGCATGAGCTTATGTTGCATCCTTGCCACAATTAGGACATGGTTTGATTATCGGTTTGATTTATTGAAAGTTAAACTTGCAGAATTCAGGGGAGGATGACCAAATAATGACACAAAATTCAGAATACAAAATTCAGATAGAAATCAGAGTAGGTGAAAAAGAAAAAAAAAAAGGCACACCTTATAGTCAGTTCAAAGCGGTTGTGTTACAGTGAATTTGGAAAATCTCAACATGAAATTCTGCGGTAAAGTGAAAAGTCAGAATGCTTTCTTTTGTATTTAATTACTCTTCAGAAAGATACCGCATCCAAAAAGGTACGAAAATTTTTGATCTAAGCTCGAAGGAAAAAGACTAGCTTATAAAAAATTCGGTTATCAAAGACAAAGAAACTAAAATTCGAAATTTGAAAATAGGAGAGTGGTGAAGAAATACCGCATGTAAAATTCACAACGGCACAACAAAGTAGGCTGATGACAGAAACAATGAAAGCATGGTGCAGAAAGTAAATAGAAAAATATGGCATTTGCAATGATCTATATAGGCTAAGCAAGAGCTGATACTGTCTCAGTTTTAGGGCAGAGCATGAAATAACGAAAAATATTATTGAAAAACAAGCTGTCACAACAGGCATTTTGGACAAAGAAGCTCTGTATAGAAATCAACGGAAGCTCATTGAAGGCCCTCTTGAGTGTTTCTTGATAATTGAACTTGCAAAACAAGTTTCACTTTTTTGTTCCTTGCCTATAACTAAGAAGAGTATAAGTGTCATATTGCAGGATCAGAAATTTGGATATTTATTATAATGAACAATAAAATTCACATTATGGTACGTCACAACGCACAACACAGACGAATGAGATTTAATCTGGATTGATGCAAAAAAAGTTGACGGAATCGAGTCTCAACACGAAATATAAACGGGTCAACTACGACGGCTTTGTCACCAGACAGCTGTATTGCACGAGTAGAAGTTGAACTTAAAAGTAGCAGCGCCTTTGTAAATAGTTAATATATATTTGATGCATCTTAACAAATATATATAATACACTTTCTTGAACTAGAATTGGATGAACGACATTATTATGAATATTTCATTCGCATCAGTAATTGCATGGAGCTGAGTGGAATCAAAGCAAGAATGCAAGCAGGGTAACATGAATAACCATGAGATTGCACACTTCAGTCGAATCACACATGAGTTTATTTGAGAGTTTCAGAATCTGAATTCTAATCCTTTCTCAATTCGAAATTTATGTCTAATTCCTAAGCAGGGAAGCAAGCCAATTCAACAGCTTCTAGTACATCTATTTGGTTCCTGAAGTGCATGCATTTCATTTACATCGTACAATATATGTGAGGTTGTCAACAAAGTGAAGACTTTCTTGTAAACTATGTGCATAGATGACTATGTGCATGGCAAAATCCATATAATTAATCATGTTGAATTAGCAAGATTTGGTCTGCCTCATGGATTGGACTTTGACAGCTTCTATGGTTTCTGTTGTGATATTAATGAATCTAGGTCATTTTCTAGATCTGTCTAGATCGAACAATTCATACTGAAATGTCATAATTGCCATTTTGCAAACATGACACAAATACTAACATTTTGAACTTTTTGCACATCGGCTCTTTTTTGATTTTTTGCTCTTGCCAGCACATACTCGTTGATTTGTCAGCATTAATTTGTTAGTAATTTTAGTTTTATCATTATTCACTTTTCTAAAGTGACTTCTTTTTTGTTCTTTTTTTTCTTAAAGTTTACTTCTTTTTGAACTTTAATATATTATCTTTGATTTTCACCTTCTTATGATACAGCATTATGACTTCCTCTGTCTTAGTCCGATTCAAAAGCAGCCATTGCCCTCTGTAATTCAGTATTAATCTTGATATCAGTCTTCGACAGCTTGTATTCTTGATTGCATATGTGTTTCATGCGTCACAAAATGCATGCATCGACTTTCGTCAAATTGTGCTTGTTTGTGTAAAATTGCATTGTTTTATCCTCTGTCCAACGTCTCATTTGTAGGAGAACTGCCCGAAGCATGTTGTACCAATTAAATCTAGAATCAAATGTGGCCTTTCATTTTATTTATAAAATTTGAGCTTTTTTCGCAATTTGTTTATAACACCTGTTCATATTTTCAGTGAGCGTTCATGCATTCCGAAAATCCGTCGCCAGTTGGAAACAGTTTTGACAAATATTATGGCAACCTACCTAGACTTGTCGAAGGTTAAGCTTCTTTGCTCATGTGATCGGCAGCAGGTTCTATCGAGGCTGTATTTCTGTAGGCATTGTTACAAGTTAAGATGCGGAGGTTGCGTAAATCATGAGGTGAGTTGTCTCGTAGTGAAAAAAGTACGAGCTCATAACCTGTGCAACTGTAAATTCTCAAACTTCAGCTTAAATTACAATTGAAGAGTGTGTAAGCAGTTATGAACCGATGTGTGGAATTTTGCCTGTATTTTTTCTGGCAAAATATTGAACATCGTCACTGCCGACGTGTTTTTTGACATTCCTTGGCCGTGCACCATGGCTAGTGCAAGACATGTATATGTACATGCTGATGTAGACCTACTCAGCCTTCACACTACTTCTTTGTTTTAGAGCGCTCATGATATTAAAGTTGCAATACTACCTTGTGACATTTTTATCTAACACATCTTTTCTTTAATTGATAGGCCTGAATGTTTGTAATTGTCAAATTATATGTCCATGATCATTTACATCTAAATAATTGGAAATCTGGTTCTTGAACAAAATGAATTCGTTTTCGCATTCTTTTCGCGAATGTTTAGTGGAACATTTCCAGTTTACTTTCCGTCATTCGAATAGACTTCTCTTACATCCATCGATCAAAGAAAAAGTCAAGTCAAAATGGAAAATAAAATCCTAATCGACAGCTAGAATTTTGTCAATATCTATAATGTTAGTGGGTTAATGATAGTTATTGTGCAATATATAAATAGTGTCACGCTTCCTTGTCATGAATTCAAAAGGTTCTCCGACTTATTTTCCCCGGTATAATCAAATGGATATCATTCACCAGAACAGCATTTGAATCTTCACTAAAAATTTATTATTTAGAAGTACCGGTATCATTTTCAAAAAAGGCCTATGCGCATTTCTAAAATCACTTATGTTGAGAAAATAATCGGTATTTCTTACAGATAGCGGCAGATATATTGGCGCATCCTTATGTATGACATCCTATATGTGATCTCAAAAGTTAGGATTATGTAGGCCTATTTAGTCCTTCACATTTTAATGCATGCTATCCCACGATAATAATAAAAGTATCTCTTTTTTGCTACACGCCCGCAAATCTTTCAATTTTTTAAGGTCGGTTCCATCACATGGACTTGGGAGACCTACCGGGACTCCTCAAGTGAATTGAAATCATCTACATTTTTTATTTTTGTAAATGCAGGATTGCAATTTATGCAAGCAATCAGGCTTTGACGTAAGAACAAAATTCAATGTTTTTTTTGTTGTATTGGTTTTTACAACATAGAGTGGTTTCCTGTGACGCATTTTGGTTATTTTTCGCAACATTAGTTGGGAATTGTAATGATGAAAAGGTTTTGGATAGTACTGGTCATGCAGTGAATTGTGTGGTTGAATGATAATAACATACAATTTTTCTGCATGATTTTTCCGGCGAAGACTCAAGGAAGCTAGCGAAAAGAAAATCGACATTATTTGTTGTAGATAACCTTGTGATAGTGTTTTCGCATTTGGTCAATGCAATATGAGCTCGATTACTCAAGCCACAAATACTTCAGCATTCCACTGAAGAATGAATCCTATACAATTGCTAAGCACTACATTCTTGAGTAAGATATGGTCTTCAATGCTCGAAGAAAGTATACACGTTGATCAACTTTCCTACAAATGTGGTATGTGTGCGATGTCCATTTGAGCTCTTGATCACATGCAGTGACCGAAAACCAATGACGTTACGCCCAAATGCCCGAATACCCAAACTTATTCTTCAGAAAATGCTTGAATGCCTGGACTTTTCCTTCTGAAAAGCGCCCCAGTGTCTTTACTATCTCCTCTTAAAATCACTCGAATGCCCGAAAATAATCTTAAGTATTTTGAAGGACCTACATGCATTTGACTTTTGCGGGTACTTCGATCGCAATATTATCACATTGACTTTTCCCTCATTGTATGTATTTAATTTGTAGTCTTAATACATGTTTACGTAGATTCGCATCCTGTGTTGTTGTGTTTGTCTGTTGCTGGAACAACGTAGGCGACAGTTGTTATGCAAGAAAGAGGTTATATCGATTTTCGCACCATGCATCCATTGCTTCTTCTGAATCTTGAAAGTTTGGTGCTCTGAAGACAGAAATAAGTCGCAAATAAATTCTGTCTATTGTTTGCAGTTTTGAATATGAAAAATAGTTTGATATAACAAACTATTTCAAACTATTATCAAAAATATCAAAACATCAAAAATAGTTTCGATGTAAAAAGTAACATATATTTTTCAATTGATCAATCAAGAATTGTTTTGAATGCGTGCATGAATTCGGCAGATGTTTGTATTTTATTATAGTATGTGTGGAGCCTCCATTTCACTTGTGCCTTTCCTCATTGCCCACATCTCCATCCTTTTCCTCATGAATTTCAGCAAGACAATTGGTTGGTTGTTCCTTCTTCGGTACCGGTGCTACCGTTCCTTCGAACTTCAATAGGAACTCATTGGAATCGTGCTTTCAAATGTTGTAGGCCTATATATTGCAGTTTGTCCTGTACATCCGCTGATACGAAATAAAACAGATGGAAGTTGATGTTGATACATGATGAAGTTGATGCATTACAGAAGGTCGAGGTTTCAAAAGTGCTTTACTTTCGAAAGACATCAGAAGATAAGAAGAAAGAAATCACGATATAAATTTGGCGACTGTGTGCGTTCAATGCGCTGTTAATTATTTAGTTCGTCAGATTTCAGTCTTGAATTTGCATTGGGAAAGTTGATCAATGGAAAGTTGATCTTCTTGCCCCTCGGGACTTGTTCTAAGCATGACCATCAGTATGAAGAAATGTCATCTCTTAACCCAAGCACGCAGACAAAGTAATTATCTCCGTGTGTCATTAGTTCAAAACGAACACTACGTAGCATTCTACAGTATGTTTTCGTTACCGGTTCCGATTCAGATTTATTTTCAATTAGCGTCAGAGACAATTAGTCACTAAAATTGAACTTAATAGTTGAAGATGAGGTACGGTACCTTACTCGAGGAAAGGCACTCAAAAATATTATATATTCGCACATTGGGATATTTGAAGTACTCGAAATATGTATATTCGCAATTTTATACGTTATATATTATATGTTCGATAAAAATTACGATTTAGAAAAAATGCTCGAAATTTTTTCCGATGCACGAGTTTTTTTGAGAAATGCAAGTTGAAGCACTGCATATGTTCACCAAGAAGCTTAATTTAGGAACATTCAGTAATGGACAAACTTGATGAAGTGGTAGCATTTGACTTTCGAAAACACAAATTATTCGTCTTATTCTTATTGAGTACAGGTTCAATTAGCAGCGAACCAATGTGCGGTTATTCAACTTAATACCGTATTCCATTTGATGTTTAAAAGTCTGTCAACCATCATTGCCCTTTCGCAGTTGTTGTAACCCTTGATAAAGGTCAAGACGAACGAAACGTTGGGTTTGATTGTACTTTTTCATTTAGCCTTGAATATATTTGAATTTTCGGTTTTAAAAAGAGCTTAACATTCCCGATTTCTTCGCTCAATGAAACCGAAAGGTCAGGATCACTTTTATCTTGCATCAACAATGCTACGTCATCTGCATACTTAATCAGGCTTGTTGAATTTGACCTCGGAGTCAAAGAACCCACAACCGCTTCGAAAAAATACGACCCTAGAATGGAGCCTTGTGTTACTCAAGACGTCAAGCGAATATGCTGACTCATGAATTCATCTATAGCAACATGATGTGTGCGATCTTCAAAATAGCTCTTATTCGAAGCCACAATAATGGATGCGTCCATTATTCAGGAGGTTGGGCAGTTTTTCATGATTTAGTTGATCTAGTTCGCGTTATGTCGAATGATAATAATACAACATCGTTGATGCATTATTTATCCAACAGACGAGTAAAAAATCATGAAACCTGACAGGTAGAAGACCCTGGTTGATTTGGCCAATAGAGCGATACTAAATGATGTTTGACTGAGCTGAAAGTTACACCCTCGAATAATTTGGCCATAACGGAAAGTAGAGAAATGAATATCGGTCACACTTTGATCTTTACATTTAGGAACTGACATAACTTTTGCACATCTGCATTGTCGCGGTACGCTGATGCTTTTCCTGTTGTATTGAGAGGTTAAATAGGAGTGTAAGCGGTCTACAGAGACTATCACTAGCATCTATCAGTAGTTTTTATGGAATCTCATTACAACCAGTGACTTTCCGAGAATTTATTCCTTCCAAAGAACTTTTTCTACAATCGGCACTTATATCGACGTGCCAACAGACATTATTTTGTCTTGAGGGTTGTCATCAAGAGACTTCACACATTTAAATGGATCTAAGTCTACTTGTGATTGTTGAACTTATGTCGTTCACTACTATATTTCGGTAGATTTATGTCAAATTACCATAACAAAGGCTGTTATTTTGTTGTAAGTCTATGTTAAGATTTTTTTGATGTCCAACAAGGACTTCTTAAGTAGGCTACATATATGTAGTGCTATAATTGATCCACGTTCAGAAACAAAAATGGCTTATTTCATGTAATGTATTACAAAAAATAACATCAAATTTAGGCCCTGAATATCGTAAACGTTTCTCGCTCTTTCTGGACGTAGAGCCTTTCTTTTGACTGACCAAAACTGTCTCTTTTGTTTCTAATCGATCGAAATCCTTGAACTTGAACCTAGTGTTGGATCTTTAGCATTGTGCATAATCATCGCTTGAAAAATCTATGATCTCAAAATATGTTGGTGACGATTTTGTTGACAGTTTATATTAGAAAGTGTAGCGATAGAAGTGCAGAAGAAACTTGTGCGATAAAAAATCAAACGTTGGAGCTTCGTCGCAATCATCCCGATGGGCCATGTCGCATTTACCCCGGACCTATTTTACACTACCTAAAACGATCGAGCTTTGTAACTGATGAAGAGGGATTCGATCGAAGCCGCTATTTCGTGTGGATGAACTTGACATCTTAGTAATACTGAAACGTCGCCCGTGGTTAATTATAGCACTCTTCACTTGACAGCAAAATAAATTTGTTGCGCAAACAATTAGACCCAATTTTCAAAGGCTGCCAAATCTGTCATAAAGTGTCAAGGTTTCAGTTTGCAATTCTTTTGCGAAACAAAATGTCTTAGAGATCAGCTATTGATGTTGGTGCGTTTACATATGTACATACGGATGCAAAATGAAACGCTAGCGGATTTTTTATTATAACATTTAGAAAATTGTCGCATTTACTCCAAACTACTCTATAACAAAGCCACTGCACTCTGTGTTGTAGCGGAATATGAAAATGACTGTTAGCAAATCACATAGGCAGACCGTAAATACATTGGCCACTGTAACTCCTCCAAAAGTTTCTACAATCTACATCTTCCTAAAAGACCGTAATATTTAGGTCTGTTTCCATTCTTCAACTGAGGATGCAGCTCAATATTTAACTATTCTATTTACCTTGTCTTTGCAGAAAAGCATCATTTGTCAATTATTGCAGACACACTAACTTAGGCGATTTGCCAGTGGTGTGTTTAAAGTGACATTTAATGAATGCCAGGCGAAATTTCACCAACTTGCTAATTGCAGGTCTCTTATTGAAATTGTTTTCAATTCTTATTGTTATTTCATAAGCAAGCATTTGCTCTTTAGTTGTCATATTGATGCATAATTTCCACTAAGAAACATATTCGCATGAAACTAGTTCCACTAGATCAATGTCTATTTTTTATCCTTCATATTTTAGATTATACAGCATTATTATATTTTTGAATACTCATCTACATTTTTAGGTTGATTCACATTACTGTCCCAACTGCATGGAAAACATGCCATCACCGGAGGCAAAAATGAAGAAAAATCGATGTGCGAATTGTTTTGATTGTCCTAGCTGTGGTCATACATTATCTGTCCGTGCGACAGGAATCGCTGTTCCCAGCCCGGACGATCCATCAAAAACGATACACCAGAAGGTGTTCTACATGGCTTGCGGTTACTGTCGTTGGTCGACTCGGGATGGAGGAATACCTGATCAGAAGACATCATCCGGATCATGGCCTGAAATCAAGTATGATTATGCTGAACGGGTGAGTATAGCCTATTTTGACATCTTGTCAATGATGAACATAAGCTTATATGAAGTCAGAGCTGTGATAAGCAATCTCATGGAAGACGTGCATTAACCATAAGGACCACTTCTTTCCTTCATTAAACTTACTAAAGTTCTTAACGTAGTATATCATTGAACATTGATGAATGAAACTAAAGATCAAGTTTTCGTTGTGAGCACTTTACGTAAACAAACGAATTTCGTCGGCTTCGATAGCATGCAGCAATGAAGTCAAACAACACTTCAAATTTAATATGAAATTTCAACAATTGGCCCACTCACGCAACATAGATAGCTCCAGATGATAGACAAGTCAAGTTGACAAGAAGCAGATACTTCTTGCTGGGATAAGTAGGACTTTTTGTCACTAGTTTGCAAGTATGAGCAATTGATTGGAAACATGCAAAACAAATACATTGATCATCTTTTTTGCACCTACATATAATGATCCGCGGACTTAAAATTACATATAATTTTGACTAGATCACCAGATTTCTTCAGTCATTTTCCTGGATGGCATTTATTCTTTTGTTGTTGAGGTACTAGTGGTGTCTGTGCACTACCCTCTAGAGGTTTCGTGCCGAGTTGAGTTTTCCCATTCGTGATGTGCTTGCTCTTTTACAATTAGAATCGTGTTGACAATGATTAGTTGTAAACTTATATAGCATAAGATGGATGGATAACTTACTGTTCTAGCTAGAGACTCTACTCAGAATCTATTTTATTTCACAACGAAGGATAAATCATCAATATTCTTTCATCGCACTTGCACTGATTGATCGGCTAGTCTCACAACGTGTTACTGATTTTGTTAAAACCTCGAGGTCAGTTTAGTTTCCAGCTATTGGGCACACGCACACCGTTGTATTCAGGTTCTCAGGTAATTGGGTCAAGGATCGCACTTTCTTCAGTATGATTTTGCAGAGGGTTCACGGTTCGAATCAATCATCAATCGGTTCAGCCGACTGTTCGAGGCTTCGACCTTCTGGTGGTGAGGCATGAAAGAGGTATAAAAAATATGCCACCTCTGACTGTGTGAAATATTTCAGACGATAGCAAATTTTGCCAAATTTTATTATGCTTTAAATGAGTTCACCGATAGTAAAATTGTCCGACCTACAAATTTGCTATAAGCACGCAGTAAGACGACACTGCCAACGAATTATAAATGAACTCCAAGAGCTATCTAACTACCCTCGTCGAATTAAGTGCATGCTGTATACCGAAGAGGATGTCTGAAATGTCACTAGAGAACTCGGAGAATCAAGGGTGTTGGTGTCTTTTTATTGACTTCATCGTTGTCACTCTCTAGATAACCATTTTTTATTTATTTATTGTATTTTATTTGTTAATTGTATATATTTATTATATTTCAACTTCGTAAGCAAGGTTATCTTCAAGTTAACTGAAGAAAAGAATAGTAATGAAATCTTAAACCTGAAAACACCCTTGTTTATCAAGCTGGAATATATTGCAACAAATTTAAAAAAATTAAAGAAATTACCCAACTACGTCTAAAATTATGTTGAGTCAAAGCATCCATTGATGTGGAAATTTTGTTGTTTATTAAATAAATTACTTGCAAAAATAAGAACGCTGAAATTTTGCCACGTTATGCATGGATTTGCTCATTTCTGATCGGACACTATCTAGACAGTGCGACCCATGGAGAAAATCAGAGTAGTGAGCGGACCTCAGAGCAGAAAGCTACTCCATGTAAAAATGTTCATCTTATAACACAACTGATTTTCACCTGTCAATAATTACCCGTGTACTGACACTATATTCACATTCTTAGTCTTAGTCTAGACATCATATTCACATCCGTAATAGCGTGTGCGCACTAAACGGCCAAGTCGCGACTACCATGGCCGCTTCGACCAGAGAAATACGCGGCCGTGGAGGCGGCTGCGACAGCGGCCACTTTACAATATTTTTGGAATTAAAGAGGAAAATTGAGCTAAATAGTTTAATAGATCATCAATTATAAGAAAGTGGTCAACTGCACATCAAACAGTTTGAAAAACAAGGAAATGCATGTTTACAAGGAAATATATCCGTTGATGTACATGTGCGACTATGTCAGATGGCAAGATGTTTGATGGTGAGATAGTTGTCAGTAAGCTAAGCTTTGTGAATTGCTAAACCTAAGACTACTTGAATTGCCTTCGTTCATATTTCAGATATCTGCTTTGATTGAAAGCTTTCGTTCGTTGGCGTTAAAGGAGAAGGTAGATAAAGAAAGAAAGAAATACGCCAAGCGACGCAGTTTCTTTTCATTTGATCGATATGGATTGACTCCATCTGCTGTAGCATTTCGTCGACGCAGTCTTGCTTCGATGGGTGGATTCAAGTAAGTGACAATATGCCCTTCTCATAAAACACAGACGTACTTCATCTCATTGATGCCGCTAGTTTTGAACATAGTGCAAACTACTGCTAATAAGTCAACGAATGCCCATTCCCAAAATACTTGATTTTGAAATACTGATCTGATAAACTTTGAATAGCATGTAATCTGATGAAATAGCTCGACGATTAATGAGGAGTTGGATAAGATATACAGTCACTACAGTGTGCTCCGGATAAGCGGCAGAGAAGGTAGGAGGCATTTTCCAACAAATATGGGCGAAATCCGCCCAGATAAGTGGGAAAGAGGTCTCGATCCCTAACCGTCACTACCTCTCTCCCTATCTGGAATACCATGTTCTTAAAGGAAACTTGTCATGTTTATGCCATGCAGCTAGCTTACTTCAGTGTAGATGTGTAGATGCAATTCAAAAAAATTGATGAAAATTATCGATTCATAATGCGTTATGATATCTGACAAAGTGTGAACGAATGAATTTGTAGTTGAGTCTCCCTTTCCGCTTGCAACCAGTGCATGACGATAAATGAGTGAGTTCGATGAGTGATAAATGAGTGAATTGATCAGCATGCAATCTCAGATAGCTACGTATGCGCACTACAGTTTAACCTGTTGGGAACATGTTATAACTGCCGAGTTGTGGAACTCAAAAAAAGTCTCAAGTTCCGAGCGCGAGTTGTGCCCCGTCCTATTTATATTGAATCAGCTCCAACTCAGTAATTGCGGAAGTTAATCGTCGTCGGCTCTTGATACTGATCAAAATTGTTAACCCTTCCTCAAGAGATGCTTTTTTCATATCCAATCATTACCGATCAGATTTCAATGACGAACAGCCAATGCATATTCACAAACAACTTGAAGGTATAAGTGGTATGAGAAGGAGATAATCATTCATTTTGCTTTCATATTCAATCATATTATCATTCTCACTTTCATGCAACTTAAAAATGTGTTCTACAAACCATTTTGGATTCATATAAGCACTTTCAAAGTTGGAAATGATTTGCTTATTTTCTTGCTATATATTGTTTTAGGAGATTGAAAGTGCCACAAGGCTCCATCGTTCCCCTTGATGAAGTAATTGACAATTTTAAGAGGTATAAATCTGATTTTGCACTAACAAAACTGAAGTTGATGTGAAATATCTGATTTCAAGTGACAGACAACCTTAAATTCTTAACATTTATTATAATCGATTTAACATCTTGTATATCCATTATTTACTTCTTTACTTGTGTTTGGAGCGGGATGTCTGCTTTCACTGACAAAACCGCATAGTTGATAAATTTTCACTAAATTGATAATTCCTCTTATTATTAAAAATTCACATACTAATTTTTCTGTCCTATAATATCTTTTATCTTTATGACCAGAAAACTAGGTTTCTTGCATTGCGGCTCGAGAGGCCGGTCAAAGCTACTTTTGCAATATTGTGATGAAGAATTGCTGCAGTACTCTTATTAAAATTGAAATGTGTAATCTGGCATGTATACTCCAGTTTATCAGAACTACGTAGAGGGGTTTTGTGAAGTACTGGTGCTGTTGATCCTTCGTAAGATAAAACATTCTCATTATGAGATGACCTACTGTTGAAAATGAAAACCGACAGTAAGCAACAATCAGCTCATCTGGTATTTCAGCAATTAATCGTGAAAATGCTCGCAAGATACTCGATATTCACACAACCCTGTCATTTGAATGTGCAATTGTACAGGATATAGGGCCTATCTACACTAGAAATGTTTATCCTTTGTTTCAGAGGAAATCCCTGAGCCCGATGTTGGCAATCAAAACTAATTTGAAGGCTCCGAGTACTAGTTGATTTGTACAGAAAGCGTATCATACAGACACAAGCAGATGAGCAGAGAGATCCTCTTATTAAAAATAAGATTCAGGTTTCGACCGATTGGGTGTCATCAGTTGTGATCGTTGGTAGAAAGTTTGAACCAGTTACCTCGGATTGAAGCATTGAAGCATTTCCAATCACAGTATGCAGGCCTTAATGATTCATGAAGGTCTGCTATATACAAGACTGTCTGACAACTGACGAGACTTAATATGTTGAAATATGTCTCGCGCGCGGGGGCCTCTGCAAAACATTATTGCCTCCTAAACTTTAGAGGAATTAATTTGGATTGGCATGTCCAATTCTTGAATCAAGTTGCTAAAATGTTGTCATCATAGAAAATCTGTCAAGTTATTGCATTACAGCTCTTGTAGCTACTGTGAGCCTGTGCAGTCAAATGAAATGTAAGCATGTACCTTGTCTGTAGATGAATTTATCCCTTTTTTACTAGTAAACGGCTCTGCACCAAAATATCCGCCATGTTTTTAAAGCGTGTTTTTTCAAGCAGTCCCTTTTGTGAGGAATGTGTGGTGTACGAGAAGCCTAAAGTGATGAGCGTGTGTGTGATATCTAATTCTCAATTGTTGAGGGCAAATAGTTGCTTCAATAAATCTTACTTCATGAATATAATTCAGTGGATTGAGATAAGGGAAATCAAATGTTCGGTGAAATTGAAAGCATTACTTTATTCTGAAAGTGCAGCGCCAAATATTGTTTTTATCTTGCCGAACTTTTGGTTCCTCTGTTTTCGTTCATTGAATTATGACCAGTGAAAAAATTAATGAGTCAAAAAAGTTACTTATGTTGCAAATTAAATGAAACGATTACTTTAATGCCAAAGAGACTGCTTAGTGTCACGTGTTATATTCTGTTTCTTCCAGACATCGGACAATTTCAATTAAGTAGTCTAATCCGATAAGCTGATAGAATTCTGAGGAATTAAAATCACTTTTATGTGATTGAAGTCCATTTTGTTGATAAGTATGTGTTTTTCAATGTCCAGATTAACTCGTGGAGCACTAACATTTTGTGATCAATGTCAGATGTATTAGTCAGTAAATATTTTGTACAAACAACATTTATTTCCATGGTGAGAGGAAACGAAGCCCGAGAACCAGATTTTTCTTAGCTTAAGTTTATACATTTATGGCACTACATTTTCAAGTTTAAAGACATTTCGCCTGATGATGATTGAATAGCTTTGTCGAAGGACCTCCTGCTTTGAATGGAATGCCTACAGACCAGATATGACTCAAATCAGAAATCAATAAAAAAATGTGATGCTAATAATTCGACCTCGATGGCTTGCTTGATGCAAAGCAATGGCCAGCTTTCAGATTTCTGTGTACACAAGCACAATTTGTTTGATTAGGTGGTTTCAATCACGAAAATCACACGGCTTGCCTTTGTCTGCTTCTATTTGAAATTTCGGCATTATTATACATTGCACGTAAATGATATGTATCAACAAGATTACTATGGATGATCTCACCTGAAGCGTGATTAGGTACGAACCTGAATGGAATGTAACTCTTAATTTGACGGACAGTTAATATAATTTTGAATCAGTGGGTTCAATTTTCAAAATTTCTATCTTAGGAAATTAATAGTTGGAAAATGTTTCCATATGCATTGCTATCCAATGCTATTCTGAGCACAAGAGGAAAAGATGCTAGTAACAGAAATGAAAATGCTTCGATGGTCGTTGGGCCTGATAAAGTTGGACAAAGTAAGAAATGAGAACATCCGTAAGCGAGTTCAGATTTGCGAGTTCAAAAGTAAAGTCAGAGAGACACGACTAAGATGGCTGGGGTACGTGGCGAGGAGAGAGATGGATTATGTGGGGAGAAGAGTGAGAGAAATGGAGATTAGGAAATGAAAGAGAGGGAGGCCAAAGAGGAGATGGAAATATTGCACGAAAGAGGATATGATGACCACGGGATTGACGGAAGCAGCTGAGAAGGACAGGAAGCGATGGAGAAATGGAATCCGGAGTTCGAGTGATATCCGCACCGGCGACCGTACATGAAGTGGGAACAAAGCCCGAGGAGGAGGAAGAAGAAGAATTAATGCTATTCTGATTGGTTGTTGGTTGATCTTGTACTTGCCACGAATGGTCAATTTCACAATAATGCTGCTGTTCATGATCACACAATTTTGCATTCAGTTGTGTATTGCATCATTAATAAAATTCTCTTGCTTATTAATCCAAACTTTGTATCTAACCGAATGCGATTTGTCGAAAAATGTGGGATTAACTCATTGATTTATACTGGTCGACTTAACACTTACATTTCAAAAGCTTATCGATCTAGACTGGGACTTATGGTATTGTCCGATGTCTGTGGTAACTTACAATCTTCCGTGTTTTACTATTAAATTATCATGTGTTCTCATGCTCTCAATTATTAGATATTTATTACTTATTTTGTAGTGCGTCACTGTTTTGTTCACTTTCAGCTGTCAGTATTATTTTTTTCTCTTGGTATCCATCTATTTATCCCATAACTGTTTTTGTTTATTATTTAGTTGTTTGTAGTCACTTTAGATCTAATAACCAATGATGTCCTGTGTATTAGTGATTGCCATAGTGTCATTATCGCTACATGTCATGGTAAGTGAATTTGGTGTAGAAAATTCGAAATTCTTGAGTATTAAGTTGCTTTACTTCAATCATGCGCTTAACGAAGTAAGGAAATTGACATTCTATGCAAGCCTGTAAGTAAATGGAAGTGACCACTTAAATGCGCGTAAATAGGAATAATTCAAATATATTTGCCAATTAGTACTTCTCAAATATGACCTTCTAGTACTTCCTTTTAGTAATGCATGCAGTGTAATAATTCATATTTTTGAACGTTGAAGTTGGAATTTCATTTTTTATTCATATGCAAATATCAGACATATATGACAAGTATTACATGTATTATGAAATCATTTTGAGGGAAAACATCAGACCTTTAAAGATGCCTTCAAGTTTCAATGAAATATTCTCGCAGAAATACATGCTTATGGAGAAGTTCGAATATTGGTAAACCTGCATTTTATTTCAGATGTCACAGTAAAACTCATATCTGAAGAAAAATTCACTGTATATAAAATTGCTCTCGGTAGTATTTTGATATCTGATCACCAACATCAGTAAATACCTATGCATTGCATTTCAATAGGAATATGCGACATGTATGTACATTTAAGCTGTATTGCAACAGCAGTATAGTTCTTGTGTCGCTTGATAGGATCACCATTGATTGTTGCCCACCATGCTCCAAAAAAATCATTATAAATCACAGTAATATGACAAATTTTGGGAACCCATGCTTTGGTTTGTCAAATAATTGAGTTTATGAACCAAGCCTACGTTGATGATTAGCATATATGTATATGTATGTAAAAAAATATTGACACTAGTCATTTTGAATTCAAAGTAAGTGATAAGTGTCTGCTTCGGCATGTGCTCCACTACCTATCACAGAATTTTTCTTCAGCATTCAATCATTTTCCGTATATTTATGCACAGAAATACTCAATACCATGCCATCCTGCTTTATGCAATGTTGAAAAGAGAGGGATATCGGACTAAAATAAACAATCATATAAAAATCATACAAGATGTTGTGAATTCATAATATGCTTAAATTAGGAATCGAGAATGTATGCGCGTTTACCATGTAGGTGATCTATGTTTCATAAAGGAGAGAGATTTTTCAACCAGTAAGTTTCTATTTTTCAGAATTATTATTCGACGCAAGTTGGATTCTGACGGGAGTGATGAAGAGTAAAATATTCTATTTTAATGCACGAGTAGTGTTTGAACTACATGAATTGGTGACGATTTTTCCTCTTTAATCATCAAACGGAACTTAACTGATTAAGTATGGTTGATTTCCAAAAATTCCTTGTTGGATTTCTAAGATTTGATGATAATCAATCCTATTGATAAATATTCGAAAAGCAAGAAATGTTGTCTATTGTCTCGAAATAAATTATGGCTTTGAGCAGCTATAGCATCACGCAATGTCTGATAATGTTATGAAAGACCAAAGCTACAGTACACTCCTGTCTCTGGACATGATAAGTTGCTTTCTTCAAATTATGAATAGTAAACACAGTGACGATTTGAGAATTAGGTATTTTTTCATGAAACTTTTCATGTCAGAACTTAATCATCGAGTAATGAGACTATGAAATTAGCTTTCTCGAAGACAGTCACTATTATTTTGTTAGTTACAGTAGAATTTGCATTTATCGGCGCCTCAAGGGACAAGGGAGAAGCACCGTATACCAGAAGCATCAGTATATTCGCACTGCAGTGTTGCGCAAACCATCCATATTTTGTCATAATTTAAGTACTTCTAGCCCATGGTTTGATCATTATGCGATGCGAACACTATAAGATTGGATAGGAAAACTTAGATTTCATATATTTTGTGAATACTTGGATAGAAATACAGTTCAGCTTATAATTATAATGACATCGTCAGTATGCAAGCTTATATGCATAGCATTTTCGCGTGTACGCTTGAGCTCTACTCGTGTTATTCAATTTTATAGTACTTCTAGCTGTCATCCTTTTTCTCTCTGACTTGCAATATCTCACAGTATTCCGATAATCTAGCAACTTCAAACTTAGGTCGCTCACTGCTCATGACACGAATTTGGTGGGGAGGATTCGGGGTTTGCATTTTACCGGTCACTAGCGCCTCTCACACTCTGATCGTTCGAGTTCAGTTCACGATGATAGAAGATCCGACTTTGAAAGTCAATTACAATTCCGCCATCTAGATATGTCTGAGATTATTTCCCCATTGCAAAACAATAGAGGTCTTGGGAAGTTTTGCGCACCCACTGTGACAGTGGCAAATGGCAAGAAAATGAAGCTGAACTCAGGAAAACCAGCGATTGCAATGAAAAGTGGGTTGAAGAATAAAAGTACCTTTTAATGTAACAACCTTTTGATGATTGTCCAAGCAATTGCTCACATTCTACACGAGCACCGGTGCTATTGTGCCCTTTCTCCCCCAATGTGAATTGCTGATCGCACAAAAAGTATCACAAAGCCAGGTTTAATCCCTCACCCCCATTAATTTACCTCTATGAAAAGGAGGTGCAAGTAAATTCTTCTCGAAGCAGGAAGCCACCTAGAAGTCTAGAAGTCTCCTAGAAGCCACAGGCCTCGATATCTCAGTTTCGTTTCTTATATTGAACACTAGTAGACATGGAAGGCGAAATATACCTTAGGGAAGAAGAAAAAGGTGGTAGATTGATATCAACTCTATAATCATTGGTCGTCCTAGAAGCAATTGTAATCAACCTTAGAAATCCGCCTGAAAAAAGAACTATTGGGAGAACGTGTCGTATAACACCGGAAATGCTCCCGTTTCACAAATCCATGATCAAGTTTGACTGCTGCCACTTCTACCGGTAATTTGAAGTATTTTTAAATTTACACCGACTAGTGGATTATTGTCGAGACAAAGGGAACAGCATTGATTAAGACGAACTGTCGACACCTGCGAATTCTACTCTAGATTTGAAAACACAGCAACTTTTTTTGTACTGTCATGATAACAGCCATTTGTAAAAATATTTATGAACTGATAAGTGTATAAAGTCAGCCAGTGTAAACAAGATCAACCTAGAGGCGAACGTATAGGCCTACATAATTGCTTAAAGAGGTTGTGGCAAAATGCAACTAAGGTTCAGTCTTGTGCTCTTGGAGTTAATTTCCTGATAACGAAATGAATGTCTTATGATAGAGCAGTGATAGTGAATAGTGATGCTAACAACCTGTTCTTCAAAGATAAGCTGGATTCGTCAGTTATAAAACTTTGATGCTAATAGACGGATATTACACCCGATTTGCACCTGATGTTGCCTAAAAAGTAAACAAAAGGGTAATAGTGGCGTAAATATTGCTGCATGCATGCTCAATGGTGTTTGTTTTCTATGACTTATATCAAATCACCTTTTGTATTACATTAAAATAATGAATTTTGACGCGCTGCGTTCAATAATGAAATTCAAAGAGAAATTATGCAACGTGTGTTCGAAAATTCTTATGAAATTTACTGTCTCTGTCTGTAAATTAAATGTCATTGTTTCCATGATTAATTCGCATGTTAGAATCTCTGACATATTTTGTGTCAGTTGTACGTGTTTGTGAAGCTGATTTTCGTTTGTGTTTGATAAATGGAATGCGTCATTTTCCGTTTACGGTACGTTGATTTTATCAGCGAATCGCTCAGGATTTTGTAATTGTTCTTTTGAGCGTTCTAATAAGCAATATGTATTGAATTTCACCCAGGGATCGCAATTTTCCCTTTTCCCGTCTTTTCCGTTTTGTGTGCGAATTTAGTCTAATGTAAATATTTCAAATTTATGCACTAAAACCCCGATTTTCCGTTTTTTTCATGGTTGAATTGCGATCCCTGGTTTCATCCGAAGGTTCGCATAACTAGTTAATAAAAGAACACACATATTTTACTGTGACGCTTTTCTGATTCACCCCAATTAAAGTCGTAGGTTGTATCCATCTTGATGATATTTATTATGTAAATTGATGGAAAATTATGGTAGGACATTCGCATCAATAAATGCATGTAGAGCAAATATATAAATAAATATAATATATAATATAGTATGATAACAATTATATATACAGGGTGATTCAGTTCAGCCCGCCGGTAATAAAATGAATGGCGTTTAGACATAGGTATTGCTATTTATTAGCATATATTCCAAAAACTTACAAAAATGTATTATTAACAAAGTTAGAATCATTTTCTGCTCACGAAGTCACAACAAGTGTTTGAAATGAGCCCCCTGTACTGATACACATGCTTCACAGCGCTTGAAGAAATTGGTGTACACGCGTCTTATCGTATTCTTGTCAATGGAATCCAACACTGTTTCAATTCGATCTCTCAGCTCATGTATGGATTCTGGCCTTGGAGATTTGTAGATATGATCCCGGGCGTATCCCCATAACCAAAAATCGTTCATCGCTAAGTCAGGACTACGAGATGGCCAATTCCGTGGACCACCTCTACCAATCCAGCGATCTTGAAGATTTTTGTTCAACAGTGCTCTTGCAGCGTGACTGAAATAAGCCGGAGCTCCGTCTTGTTGGTAAATCAATGTCCGCTTTCTCCGAAGGAGTGGGATAACAGTTTGTTGAAGGAGATCACAATAATTTTCACTAGTTACTGTTCCATCAATGACTTGATGAACAAGGCCATAGTCAAAAGTAATCATTGCCCAAAAACAAATTGATGGAGATTTGAGGGGCTTTGCGCATGTCTTATGTGGGTTCTCCATTGCATAATAAAAACAAATATGCAGATTTACTTGTCCATTTAAATGAAAAACTGCTTCATCACTAAATGCAATCTTTCGATACCAGCCAGGATTTTCGTTGTTCATCTGCAAAACGGTGCGGCAGAAATTCAACCGAGGCTCGAAATCCATTTCCTTCAGTTCTTGCACTCGACTAAATTTGAATGGTTTAATCTTATTATTGCATAATACTCTTTGCACCGATGATTGGGACGTGTCGAGCTGCGCCGCAACTTTCCGCTGTGAATTACACGGATTGTCTCCAAACGCTTCAACAATTTCTTTTTGTTTTTCTTCAGATAGTCGACTCTTACCAGGACCACCAGAATGCTTCATAGGAAGCACACTAAGAGTTTGATTAAACCGCATTCTCCAATCTCGAATGGTTCTCACAGGTGGGGCTTCTTTTCTATATTTTTCATTGAATGCTCTTCGTGCTGCTTCGCAATTATCAAACGCAATAGAACATGACACAACATAAGCGATTTCTTCATAACTGAAGCCAGGATAATTCATCTCGCATAGACAGAAATGACTTTTGTACTGAATTATGAAGAAATGCTATTTAATAACAGCTTGCCCGAGACAGCTATCTATGCAAGTATCAATTTGAAATCAATGCAGCATTATCTCATTGCCAAGTCAATATCGTGATGACGTTTTCTTGTAGTCAGAAACTTACATAGATATCGAATAACCATCAAAGACCACTTATTTTATTACCGGCGGGCTGAACTGAATCACCCTGTATATAACAATAATAATATATAATATAATATATAGTATGTACAATGAAAAATAAATCACAAGTTCGTGAAATATATACGTAACAACTGAACTTCCGTCCATGTTGTTGCTTGTTATGAGAAAATTAGATAGGGCAACATTTTTGAAGTTTTCTCTCTAATTGGCTCTACCTTTTTTGTAGAAGCATTTCAAGTTCCGCTTTCGTTACTCTGTATTATTTATGGAAGTAATCATAAAAGTTAATCAGTGTCTGATGATTGTATTGCATTTAATGACTGCTTGATTGTCATAACTTTTCGTAATCATGCTAAAGACATGCATTTATCTTTGCCAGGAGGAGGTGAGTTAACTCAATATCATTAACCGCCTAAAAGCTAGGAAACGACCCTGTTATTCACAGTTCTATTGTTCCGTTTGCGATTGTTCCGATATACTTTAACAACTAAAATCCACGCTAAGGTTGTGCTTAACTGCTTATAATAAAAATAAGTCATCTAGATGCTCGAATTATATGCGTACAAATACCCATACTCTGGCCATGTTTCTGGAAATCTGTAACAGTTGTCGTTGACGTAGGAAGCCGGCAGTTATTGAAGTATAATTTTGACAGAGCAAATATTCCCATCGCTTAAACCGCGAAGCTCCGAAAGTCATAAACCCTCTAGCTGAAGTTGATTGCTGAAACTTCACTGTGGGAGAGACGTTTCCGCTTCAACTCACAAAATATTCTCAAGTGATAATCATCAAAATGTGAAACGCTATCACCAGTGCTGTCAAATGTACGACGTTCGGTCTTGAGATGATATATTTTTGACGTCAGACGAGCTCTAAAGAGTCAAAACTTACTTTTCTCTCTAGTCTAAGCGCAAGACTAGTCATTGTCTTCTGATATTGAGCTATTGTCTCACTCATTGACGAGTGAAGTCGGTTGAAGCTTAGCTCCCAAGCTGCCATAGAAATCGATGCCACATTCGATCAAAGTTCGAAACTTTGAAAAATCTAGCCAACCTGCAGTAAAATTCAAATAGAATTGATGTGATGATGATCTAACCAACATGATTTGTGTTAACTATGTTCACATCTGTTCGTTGAAACATGGCATTCTCCGGGATAGAATGGTGATACATTCTTAAATATACTTAGCAGAACAATGGCATGAGATATGCTTCATCATTGCTTCTTTTATACAGCCTGTCTGGTCGTGTGGATAGACCACTTGTTTAGCTTTCTGGTTGACCTGTGGACGAATCCTGGTCACACGGTTTGTGATCTGGAAGATAGGCTGTTATCGTCCATTTGAACTTAATGCGTAATATCTTTGTTGGTCATCAGTCATCACATAACCCAACAACAACTGTTCGCTGTTAATTCTAAGCGTTTGCCCTTGTAAACTTGTCTCAGCTAAATATTGAATGACCTTGGTGTGGATTTTGACCTTAGTTATTTCTCAAGACTACTTTTTAACCATTGGTAACCCTTCCCATGTTCTACGTTTATTTATTAGCTCATAGAATTTTACTTTTCTAAATGAGTGTGAATAATCGATACCACTTGTTGGCTAGAAGTTGCACGCATTACGAAGTTAGGTGTTGGTGAATGATATGATAACCAAACAGCGATATGTCGATTGAATTTCAAAAGATAACAAAATTTATTTGTTGCATTATTTTGTACCAAGTGTTTTTTGACATGGAAATTAGGAAAATATTTCAGATGTGAAAGAGCTAATCTGCATGAGAAACAATAAATATTTCTCCATCTGTTTGAGCAATTGACATCATTGAACGAGTTATAGCCTGTTTTAAATGCTAGTGTTGAAAAAGAAATTAAATGAGTTGTGTTACATGCTCATAGTCAATATGTAGAACATGTTTTGCGAAAATCACACATCTAAACTATTCATTTTCTTCAATGGTGTTTTGAAGTTGACCGTTTATGTAAATCGATCACTGTTGGTAGAAAAAATTATTAATCGAGTGAATTCAGGTTATTATTAAAATGTAAGGCATGATGTACTAAAATTTAGGCATTTATTAAAATGCTTTTCTGAAACACAGTCTTCTCATGTATTTGAAAATAGATAGAAAGTATTGGCTCAGTTACTTGCTTCGTCGAATAACAAAGCTGAAATATCCGAATTTTATCTATATGCTTAGTGTAACCTGCGGTGTGTTTATCATTTCTATGCAGGATTGAAAGACTGACGGGAAAGATCAATGAACACCGAAATTATCAATAAAGAAATAATTCACACAATCATTGAAATTTTCGTAGTTTCTTCACATTATTAGAATATTGCAATTTATAACATACATGTATGTCTATATGCATATTATACGCAACGTTAGTATACATAGAACAGTTATATACATTTAATGTATAATTTAAGGTTCAATCATAATTACTTTTAAACTTCATTTAGAAGTAACTAAGATGACATTTTTTAATGTTTCTGATATAATTTATTTTTCGCTAGTTCAGTATGAAGTCTCTCCTTAGGCGCTTTTCTTCCAGTCAAAAAGCTCCTGTGGATTTGCCTTGTAACACTACTCCCGATTTATTACCTCTGAGGTTTTTATCCATGCGTACTGTTTTGACAGCATAGGCATGAGAATGTGATGTATCTGACAAGCAATGAATAACACTCAAAAGGCATGATGCAGCATGCTCAAAAGTGACATTGGATAGATAATAATGAGAATCCTGAATTATAAGATGCCACAGTCAGGCAGCACTTATCTTACAGAAAAAATAAAGACTATAGATTATTTGAACACCATTTGAACAGTCTATTAAAATACTGTTATTCAACCTCGTTCAAATCATTGAGTTGAAGCAAATCAAAGACGATAAGCATAAGGTAGTTCTTACGGTTTCTGCACAAACTAATGCCACAGAGATTCATTCGAGTACTTCGTTAGTTTTAATGTGGAGTAGCATGAACAAATTTTTAATTGTTTTGTTGTCAAATTTAATATTGATATCCTTAATCGATATTTTAGATCGTATTTAAAACATTTCCAAATTTTTTGTCGGCCATATGACTCCTCGGAGCAGTATTCACACTTGATGAGGAGAACAGCCTCCGCCTTCATGCGCATTCCCTTTTTTAATGTCTATTAAATAAGTTACTAGACCTTCTCATGAATAAATTGTTTTCTGCTTGTTGGGAAATGTTATAATCAACTAACAAAACGAGATTCCTAATGGTTCTTCTCATATTTTCTGCACATGATTGTAGACAATCAATTTCTCTTCCTTTACAGTCCTAATCAAGAACCGGAGTCATCCGAGCCAGTGCCGGCAGCCGAGGCATCAAGTGAAGTGGAGCCTTTGGATGAAAGCTATTATACTCAACCGCTGTGCATTGAAAAAAGTGCGTCTGAATAGATTTCAATCTGTGTGAAAGTATTTGTTTAGAATTTGCGTATTCTTAGTTTTCACTACTTATTCTAAAATAATACAAAAAACAAGTGAACCTTGTTTATGCTCGTAAGCACGTTGGGCGGCGACACGCCTCTTCCATTTGGTCGAGTTTCATTTGTCCCTGTCTCCCTTCCACTCTGAGCAATAATGCAAATTGTACCTGCTTCACCCTATTGTACCATACCGCAAGTCCACTGCGTCGGTTGGGTCAGAGCTTGGCAGAATAGGGTGTGTACTTGTTCTACGAAAGAACTCATTCTGTCAACCGAGTGCGTGCGGTAATACCTGCAGTCTGTTTCTTTGTCCGAGATTCAGTTAGAGATTCGGCGCTAGTATGACTCTGGAAGTGTGATACTTATGCTAACTGGGACCCAAGATGTGTTGCTTATTCTCGTGCCTTTTAATTTTGTAGTCCATGTAATCATTAACTCCTGGAATCCCCTTTTTTAGCTGAAAGTATGTTGCGAGATTCTCTTCCACCTTCTTCGATTGATCTCACTGTTGATCGTCAACCACGAGCTTGCTTCAGTGACTATGAATGGATTCCATCTTAGCAACATAATCACTTCTATCGATGATCATCGATAGCGCTGTGATCATTGATAAAAGTTATTATGTTGCCAGAAGTGTGTTTCATCAATTTCATAAATGCGCACCTAATTTTCAATGTACAGCTCAGCTTTAGGAAGGGAAATTTTGGAAACAATGATTGATGCGAAGATTTCAAATGGCAACAGCTACACCATTGGCATCCTGATAACTTATTGGAAGTTTTGCGTTCAACTTACTGTTGAACTGTCACACAGCCATTCATCATGGTGTTCTGTTAGTTGGGCAAAAAATACGTGGCCACATTCGAGGACCGAAATCGATCAGTTGAAAATATGTTCGATCAAATTACATATTTGTATGAAGTAGCCACTAGGAATGAGATTTCCCAGAGTATTGTAGATCAAATGTCCACTGTTACTGATACTGAGGATCATATTTTCTTGTGTGAAAATTTATTACCGGTATTCGGATTTAGGAACTTCTTTCTAACATGTTTTCAAATTTCACTGTAATTTTGTGAACTCTTCTTTTTCACAGAGACAACAATTGCTCAACGTTTGATGTCTCCAGAAATTCAGCCGGAAAACATGCGGAATTTGCATCCAAGACACAAACATCTGCTGATTAAGAGATCGTTGAGATGCAAGGTGAGCCTTTCAGATAGTTCGTCTCGTGTGAAGTTTAGTAGTGATGAATGATGATTAAATGATGATATTTATGATGAACAGGATCTCTTTTCCTTTTACAACATTCCATCTACATCTTTCAATGGAATTTTAAGTAAATACACAGTTGCGTGTTATTAGAAGACATCGTCGCATCAGAACAACTTCATGAGATTCTGTCTCACCTTCAGAACATACTAAATATTTCCAGTCGTGTGACAGTTGAAGAAGGTTTACAAAACAATTGAAGAAAGTCATGAATTGCCTTGCTTTGGATGCATTCTTACAGTAAACGCATCGAAGTGATTCAGAAACCTCCCTTGGTTTTTATCAATTCATTGTTCATCAACATCACTGATGTCATAATGTATCTTCCTCAGAGAGGGATATCGAAACTTATTATTATTAGGTTGACGCATGATGAACCCAGCAACGATTTCATAATGGTTCACAGATAACTCAACACCACAAGTCGACAAATAGTTAGAACGCAATAAAATTCACCTTTTGTGCTCATGTGAAGATCGCATGAAGTATACATCTTTAATGAAATTAGCAATTGCTAGTTGCTATAGAGAACAGGCAATCCGAGTTGCAGAGGTTGAGGCTCTTTCTGCTCGCTGGGCATGTACTTGATTATAGAAGCAAAGCTTATAAAGTCGGCTCAATAACAGCGACAGTTGTCGATTAATAATATTTTGATTTTGTTCCTAAATTCTTCACAACGACGATGTCTTCTTTCCAGATTCTTTGACTCTTGATTAATATCAGTCTAAAATCATTATTTTGCGTCCCGGTCTATATCATTGAAAAGAATTGCATTATAAAATGGTCATTCTAGAAATAGAATATCTTTGTGGTAAAGCTGCATTTTCTCAGGAAGTAATATAAATTTATTGTAATCACTTGATGCTCGACATCATAAATCTCATTCATCTTTGTTCTCATCTCATTCATAAACGTCACTTTTTCAGGAATGCGAACACAATCTCAGCAAACCTGAATTTAACCCAAATTCCATCAAATTCAAGATTATATCTGGGGCATTTAACAATGTCCCTGAAATCCGGATCAAGGAGATCCCTAAGTTTCAATTCAATCAGGTAAACCGTAGAGTTTTGTTATCTTTCTGATAAATTTTACCAATATTTGACTCTTGCAGACTGCGCGTGCCATTTTGACTTTATATAATCCTCTCCATCGCGTAACTACGGTCAGTTTCAGTCCTGTGTCTGGAACGCCTGATGAGTATTCCACTGCTAAAGTGAGTTATTGCGTCACTGTAGTTTTTGAATAACTACGGAATGCTCGCTGAGAAATTTATCAGAATGCTCCGCACCTATGTATTGATGAGAAAATGTTTGTATATTTGGTGCAGACATCGTTTCATATGCACATCGAAAGAAATGCAGGTGTTCGCGATCTTCTTTCGGATTTTTATTAATAATATTAGGGTGAATACCACTGCGCATTGAACAGAGTTGCTATGGACAAATGACTTAATGCAAATATGCCTGCACTCGACGAAAAAGAGTGCCATCAATGAACAAGTTTGAGTTTTATTTAATTAAATTATACAATATCAATCATATGGAATGGAGCGCATTGGTTGCTTTGTTGGACGTTAGCCATGCTTTTCTGTGTTGAATGCAAAATTTTCTATCTGGTCTCGTCCTAGAGGTGACTGAGATTGCTTCAGATGCCACTTTTGTGATAACATGATCGTGAGAAGCTCAGACGTGGTGAAAATTCCGAACCATTGTTCTGTGGTCTCATCTTACCTTACGGTTGGATAAGTTGCCAGGTAATGGAGGAAGAAGTCAATGTAGAACGGCACAAAGTACTTCCACTCAAGACACAGTTATGAAATCGAACACGGATGCACCAGTAGGATGGCACAGGGTGAGCTCCAGACATCAAAATTGAAGAATCATTTGATTGATCAGTATAAGCCTATTCCCTTTTCTCTAAAAAGCATAGACGTTCCCCTGTTGGACTTCTGGGTATGGAGCCAGACGCGAAATTGTGGTTAATATACACCGTACCTAAAAAACATTTGCATGAACTGAAACGAGGACTAACATTATTAATTGGACAACAGAAACACAGATTAAGTAAAGATGTGGTTAATTAATTATCGTGCTTAAAAGCACTTTGTCATGCGCCGTGAGCCTTGCATACTCTGTAATATAAGTCACATGGAACTCGCTTTAGCAAAGGTATTCAGTGGACTTTGACTTTTGGTTCTTTAAACATTGTAAAAACCTATGTAATGTTGCATAATTACAACCTGTAAAAATCCGCAAGATCGCGAACCGCCTGTATATAAGAAAAAGGGGGTTCCAATGAAGGGTGACGCATGACCTGAACGGATTTGCCTGCCATCATTCTTTGAAGGCGATCATTTTATAGAAAATCGACGCAAAGACGAACATTCTACGAACGTTCTATCACATCCGCGAGAATTTTGAAGAGTTCGATAAAGGAATTGGAAAGAGACAGCCTGATCAGCTACAGTGCTGCTCATAGAAACGGGCCACCTATCATAGTCTCTCTCCTGGTCTTTTGACGAGCAACGCATTAAAAATGCTTAGAATGTACCCTTCTTCCTCACACTTAGTTCGATCATCACACTCACATAGTTGACCAGTCGTCGGGAGATCATTTTGTCTTCAAAAAAATGTTTTGGTCGATAAGTTATTTAATAATAACTAACTAGTTATTTAACAAATAACGGACAATATAGTCGGTCCGTTGTTTGTAATCATCCTTGTAACTAAGTTGTCACCATGCTTTCTGCTGCTTTGTTTCTGTGAAAAGGGTCACTCCCACTGTTCATTTTAGCAAGTTTCTATGGACTGTATCTAAGCTTCACTCGCTAATTTGTTGATTAACTCCTCTGCTGATTAAAACGTTGCATTTTCTGAGCATGGTAGTGAGTGGCATTTAATGCGGCTTTTAGCTGAAGGAATACTCCCATGACTGCTCTTTTTTGCGTAGATAAATATTCTCTGACTTGTTAAGCAAACAGACTAACAGAAAATTTAACTATCGCACGTATGTCAGCAAATAACGGACATTATATGTCGACGTACTGTTGTCGTCACAGAATGTGATTCCAGCACGAGCGCCTCTGCTAGCCGAGGCCAAAGCTGAATGACCTAAAATATCACACTTGTCTAATCGGTTGCTGCGAGAGATTATTTCATTCATTGAATGAAATCACGCCAGATTGGTCAGATAGCTGCAAAAGGTGTCAATGAAATTTATGTCAGCTACTGTTGCGTCGGCTGAACAATCAGATAAAGCCATCACAGATTACGCGTGTACATAGTATTCTGTAGCTGAAAACTAATCGCTTAAAATTGCAACTTTTGGTGAATATATCATGTATCGTAATACAACTCACGATTATGTTGTAAAAAGAAATATACTGTTTATCTGAAGTGGAATTGAACTTGACTCAAATTCTAGGCATGCGGGGGTGGTACTAAGTTGGGGCATTAATCACCAATGATGAGTTTAGACTTGCACCTGTGACTGATTCTAACCAAATGATGCAGTCGTTGACAAGTACCTCTGAGTGAAAAAGCATGTCTTTTTGTACCACTACTGTGTATTGCATGAGGCTGAACTTTTATTCTAGGGGTTTATTCTTGTCGATTTCTATGACATAGTGCATGTGAAGAATATGAGGATATTTTGATGTGTTGAGGCATGCATATAATGGCTTGAATTACATGTACATACGAGTTTTCCTGAAAATGTTTTTTATGTTCTGAAAGGCCAAATCACAATGTATTCAGAGCAACAGCGAATCTATAAAGATTCACTGAAATTGTATGAACGGAATTGAAAAATGCGTTAGGGATATCTTTTCCTTGTTGATCATCTTGATACAGACATTGTCGTTTACATCCAGGTTGATGCTTCTTATGTTGTGATGAAAGATTGAAATATATTACTAGTGTATCATCGGTTCACTAATGCAAAAGATATCCAAATATCCATGGGGTTATCAAAAATCAATCGCAATTATTTGATGGGAGTCATCAATTAATTGCAGTTAAAAAAAATATATAAGTGAACCTTTTTTTACTCTCGAAAGCACATTAGGCAGGAGCCTTCAATGTGGTCGAGTTGTCATTTACCAATTCTCATTCTTTTTGTGCTGAGTGTTCAGTAAGAATGCAGTGTGCCTATCTTGAAAGTATTAGGTTTAACCCGACCAAGGTTTGAACCAGGGTCTCCCGGACTTAGAGCAAACACTCTTTCACAAGGCCACAGCGCCGGTTAGTTGGTGTTATCAATCAAATAACTGCAATTATTCATCATCGCCTTAGAATAGAGTAATTGTTGATTTTGAATTATTCACTCTTTGTTTCAATGTAACAAATTAGGCTACATGAACCTACTTGCTTTACAAATCGCATAGGAGCTCAATCTCACTTTGGATAGTGACTTGAAAGCACCCTTTACATGAAATACTCGTACATATACCTATATTCTTAAGTGGATGTGAATATTGATGTATTTATTGCAACCTTGAGTTCATGCATCATAATTATAGTGATAATGAATTGTTGGAAAAAGTGTGTGAATGATCACTTGTATCTATGATAGAGCGATAGAACTTAAAATAGTTTTAAATGTCGTCCTAAAAGTATTGTAAGATGCTATGCACCAAAGTTCCTGATAAGAATCCTGAATCTCACATCTCACATAGAAATCACTTAAGTTATGATGTTTTCCCCACGACGATGAGTGGTGACTGCACTGCAAGCAATTCCGACCCCACTTCATTGCAAATCAAACAATTAATTGCAATGCATTTAATTTTCGATAACCCCTGCAATGCAAATATCTGCAAACAGTTAAGCGAAAAGCAATTCATGCCTGATTGACCGCTGTGATGATGAATGATGTGTATTCTTGCCGGAAACTCATCCCCAGTGAAGCATTGGACAAGAAGAAGGGCATGCTGCCTTTTATGAAATTTGAAGTCATTATCTTCATTTGATAATACTGATAACAGTGTTTTCAATATTAGGATGGGAAATTTCATTATTTTGAATGAACACTTTCATAAATATCAATCACATGAAAATTCCATATATTTGCCGTTTTTGTCATTACTTGAGTAACTTCGTATATTCTGTTTGTTGAGAAATTAAAGAGTCAAGGTTGGCATAAAATCCTTCAAATTCACAGAACACACTACAGTTATGTCAACCTTTTGCGCATTACTTATTTTGATAATTTGAATTAAAACATTCAGCTGAAGGTGCGGCGTGAAATTAGATCGCTTCAGTGGTGAAAATGAAGTCATAATCGTCACATGAGAAGCAATCGTGTATATTGATTTCGTCACCATAGAAATTGATTATGTTCCTCAGCGGTTTTGTGTGGGTCGGAATGCCGATGAGCTCTCTTATTGACAGGGTGATAGAAATAGAAAATGTGATTCGCAGCAGATTAAAGTAAAGAACTCCGTCCGAATCGAAGCAGTGTTAAAGTCTTGGTTACTGAAATAAATCAAGACTAATAATCTTGAGTGGTATGCCACAGAGCAATTATCTCGCATTGAAAAAAAGCTTTCCATCAATTCAAATCATGATCACAAGGACGATAAATTCATAAGAAGGAAATAACACAAACAATGTGCTGTTATGCACAATGTTCCTACCACATGATCCTCTACTGCAAGGGATGTGATTTCTAGGAATCCCGGCTTCTGGAAACAATGGATGCTCACGTCAGTATTTATTTCTGTTTGCACTCATCGCAACCCAGTATCGCGGAAATCGCAACCCAGTATAGGAGAAATCGCAACCCTATATTACGAATCCCAGCCAAATTATAGTGACTGTAATTCAATAAGCAAATGTAAACACGATATGCTTTAATAAATTCGAAGAATCCTGGAAAGGGAAGAGAGTTCAAGTTAGAATACTATAATGGAAATTCCTAAAATAAATTGGATTAGATTATTAAAAGTCCAGTGCGTGTAAATACTAATAATGCCTAAGACATAAAGATCCATACCCTGATGTAGAGAAAGATTCATAATACCTATAAAGGCTAGCCGAAACAAAACTTAAGTTGAAGGGAAAATAAATCAAAACTAATAAATCATTATATTTTTATAATCTAAGACGTCATAAATCATGACGAAATGCTGGCCAAATTTACAAATGAAGATATACACAAAACTGAAGAAAGTCAAAATTATGTAGCCATGTAAGTAGTCATCAGGGAGGAATCATGTGGCTGTATAAGGACACAAGGTTATAACCTTCAACCTGAAGAAAATGGCCGACAAAATCGATTGCGCGAATAGAAAGGCGTCTTCATTCATGAGGGAGATATGTTGATCTAGAAAATATGTTTGAAACTTATTTTGGACATTTGTCAACATAAGGATAAGATCAGTCAAGCACACCTATGATGGAAGGTATTTGGTGAGGTGAGAACAACAAAACTTGTGGACGATGCACCTATTTCTTGAGAAGGATTTAATGCAGGAATTCTCAAGTGGATTAACTTTATAACCCCTATTCTTGAAAGCATTGAAAATACCGCTAGCTCTAGATAAGAAGCTATTGATCATTATTCATTTCTCTCAACTCTAATTTTAAGATCTCTCACTCTATCAAAAAATCTGAAATTTTTATTTTAAGCCACCGCTACATGCTTTTGGCAATCTGGCAACATAGATATTTGCCATCGTCAAATCGAAGTTGATTTATAGTTACGGTATTTTTAGGCATGTCTCAATCTAAGAAGTTGCAAGAGGAGAAGTTACGTAATTGAGTCTGCCACTCAGATCAGTTCCATGATGGAAGATGCAGCTATGTTAAAATGTGATTGAAGAACTTTTCGGTCTTAATATGCAGATAAATAATTTGTAGTGGAGCAAATTTGTGTGATTTTGAGTTCCTCACAACTTTTGAAGATTGATGTATCATAGGATAATTTTTACCACAATTCGGTCATAAAATTAGAATTCAAGATTTCTATAACCTAAGAGAACCTTCGTTGTAGAGAATTAGTTCCTCAATTAAGTTTTTAAGGTTTATCAAATCACACAAATAGGCTTCGCTTTTAATTTTGTACAAATCGGCCCAAAGTTTGGGTGAATGAAAGCCCGAGTTTTCCGCGTTTTCAGGAAATTTCATCCGAATTTTCTAAGGGAAAACATCGAGTGAATTTTTCAGTGGGTTCAAATCAGGCGTAATTTTGACTATGCTCACATACGTGAACTCTAAGGCACTGTTTATTATTATTTTTTATTGTAAGTTGCCGCTTAATGTGAAATGCAACTTACTTGACTTTTTATCAGACGAGTTGGTGATTGAACGGGTTCAAAATGTTCCACGTCTTGTGTATGTTGAGAAATGTAATGAAAAGCAATTGATTTGAATCGGTGCATGTTGTGTCTCATGATAATTCTGTCTTTCATGTTCGTAACAGATTGAATTGCCCGAAATGGGCATTGGCATCGGAGAGCATCCGATGTCGGAGGGTATTGAAGAGGTTTGTGAAAAGGCAGGTGCAAACCTGGTGTTGGTTAGTGGCTCAGAAATATCGAGTTGACAGCGTTTTCTGTTGGGAAGTTGCTCTGGATGTTTCGGTTCAACACAGTGATAAAATGACGTAAAAGGAAGCCGTATATTTGATGTCTCCCATTTGGTTGATCATTATGAGCTTCTATTTTGTTGGTAATTGCAGTAAGCATCTTACCCATGTCAAATTTGATTTCAATTTTGTGGTTGTTGAATTTCTTAGTTTTATAGTTCTTAGTTTTGTTAAAACAAGCCGATCGATTGCCGACAGCAAGGTAAGTTGAAGATGGGCAACGGTGTATTTTTGGTCTTCCAATAGATAAGAAGTCCAATTGATAGGGAGTTCAGCGGTCAACTTTAAATAAATCGGACAACCTGAAATTCGCACCGATCAACCGATTATTTGAATGTACTGTATTTATATTATGGCAGCGTGTTGGAAGTAGATAATACCAGCAAGGTGAAAGCATCGAATATGTACACTTGCTAATTAAGTGTTGCGAATACCTGACATTTTATATATTCTATTGCTCATGAATAATGTCATAATGTTAATTGATAATCATCATTAAAGTCAAATAATGTGTCGAAACTGACAAGAGGTCATAGATTTCCTTAGCTATGTGGCAAAATTACAACGATAGCTTAATGCGGGGAAAAGTTTTTGGTCCAGAAGCTCGCAATCATTTTCTCTGTACGAGTTGATTTTTTGCAGAAATAGTTCTCTCGAAAAAGTGAACCCTGTGCTGAAAACTGTTTGTTAGTTGCCGAGTACTCAATATCTAATTTGTAAAGGTTTTACACTTTCCACTTCAATTCAAATTAAGAGTGCGGAAGTAGCTACTTTCAAATATTATTAGTCTAGATAAAAGACAAAGGATTACCTAGGCATGGGGAAAAGTTGAACATCTGAATGCGGTTGCAAGACCAATTACTCATCTGCCAAAATAAGTGCAGCTGTTACGACTGTCAAACTGAAATAGTAGAAGCCTTTTAAATAGAATAATTAAATACTGAATTGCATCCTCACTTGAAAAATGGGAGCAGACCTGAATATCTGCCATTTCATACAATATGAACTATCATCAGCAGGTCTAGTTCGTATCTCTCGACATCGACACAACTCCCTGTTTAAAGTTGCAGCCGTGAGAGGGTAATGCAGTACCTATAATAGCAGACACATATTCGCTGGACAAAAGTGATCCATCGTTTGAACTCGATTAACTGATTGACAATTTCTTTTACCAGCTATCTTAAGTTAGCCTGTTACCCAGTTGACCGCTTAACTTCTTAGCAATTGACATATGCTACAGACCACGAATATTTTTTTTATCCGTAAGTTTATTGATGTCTGTGTATTGCCGTATTCTCTCCTTCGCAATACCAGTTTGCTATGAGATGGAGAAATGCAAGACTGTATTGAGTCCAAGGCACTATCGTACCTGTACTACAAACTTTGGATATGCAGCATAGTAAAACAAAAAATATACATTTCTATACGCACTTATCAATCACATGCATTATGAATACGTGTTAATTATTGTTGGATTAACTCTCATTCTGTACTACAACACCATGGTTGTATGTTTACGATTCTGTTTCTCAACAATTTTTATGATGATATGATGTACTAATGGGCGGACTAAAGACATCTTAGTAATGCATGTCACTATTAGTTGTTGAACTCCACCTTCAACAATCCTGAATATTGAGAGTGGATCATGATTGACTGTCATAACATAAATAATATAAGATTTTTATGCCAAATTTTTTACTTTCTAAAGTTCACTGAAATCTGATACTGTAAATCGAAAGAATAATGCTTACTGATGTGGCTAGTTATATTGAGAGATAAAATTTTCCGCGCGTCCCCAATTTGTCTGCCTAATGCATTCTTATTTTCTATTTGGTGCTCCTTGAAAATGTAGATTTTCGCCGTGCACCCCGTCGCCACATTCTCATCCATGTATATTATTCTATTACCTTTGCAATAATCATGAACTTCTTACGGAAGTAACTTGTAAGTTTATGCACATCTTGAAAACATCAAAGAGTAGTGTGCGAAAGACCATTGAGTATTGTGAATATTCTATCTGCATGTATGAATGCGTTAGTTAGAATTCCTTGTGTCCATGAACACAATCTCTGAGGCCGCGTTTACACTTGATCAACTTGTAGTGACTTCAAATCTTCGTAGAAAATGAATAATTATCGTTGCTAATTCATGACAGCAGACTAATAGTAGAGAAGCTAATGCAGATGACAAGCACGTGATATATCAGATAGAAAACTGGTTTAGTGTGATCCTACGTGAAATCTACAAGCATTTCAAGTACTTGCACAGATGTAATGACTTACTTTTAAGCATTTAGATCTTCCTAGTCGTTTAAATATGGTTGCTTATAGAAGCTCTTTCACGAATTGAAAGAAATGTATAACAGATAGTTATTCGCTTTGTAACAATCATACATGTACATATACACTACATAAAGTTGACACCGATAGCTTAATGGTGCGAGTTCTGTGTGATAGCCTTCCTGAGAGCCGACGCCGCGTTTTCACTCGTCCAAAATATCTTGGCTTTGGATTTTTTTCAACAAACCGATGAATAATCATTGCCGGTTAACCTTTACAGGTGCAAGTTACTGACAAGGATTTGCCGGTGAGAGCTCGCGATGAAACTGCAGAATATGTGGGTGTTTCAGAACAAGGACCAGAATTCAATGATGACCCAAAGTGAGTACTGAATACATGTACAAGATGAACAAGATGCTAATTTGACTTTCTATTTGCAGGGTTGTGGCGTTCCGGAGGGCTAACAAACTGGGCATTTATTTCTCCGTTACTCCTATGAAATCGTCTGGAGATGTCAGAGTAAGCCTCGGTTAATTGATAGGGGCTTTGTTGATATGATGACATAAGAATTCAAATTTTGCTATTTCAACATATCACTTAAACGTCGTTTTCGAGTGAAAGCCACAGAATTTCCTATACTAATCACAGCCGCAAGTATTGATCGCTTGCTTTGATTTCTGTCATATCTCATTGAAGTAGTAAGAGTAATTGTTTTACATTGATCTCGCGATGATGAATATAGTCAACATTCTCGGATATGCACTCGAGACTCAATGCAACGAACCCTTTTATAACGAACATTCACTTACAGTGAGCCTTGTTCTTATGGATACTCATTTTTTCTTGATATGAATAAGTATCGAGAGAGAAAATGAATTGTTGAAACTCACATTACTCTCTTAACTTGCATGGTCGCGACTCTTAATAATGTGAATTATGCGTTCCTTTTAAATGTATATACAAGGATCATGCTTCAAACGATCATCTTCCAAATCCTAGGGATATTTGAACTCAAAAAATTTGTTGGAATCGTAGACGACATATCGGTGGCGGTCAGACCTCTGAGCTGGTTTGACTGATTTTGATTTAAGCATAAATTCTACAGTTGTTTATCACTTAAAGAACATGTTGGCCTACTACATTTTTCTACGAAGCACACTGACTGAGCGCAATTCATAGAATGAACGGTGTAGATGTTAACTGTAGGTTATAAGTACAGGGTGAGTCACAATGTGCGCAAAACTTCAAGGACGTGTAGTTCTGACCGAAATGATAATTCGACTTGAGTTTTTATGCCAATATGTTTAGCAAGTCATGGGGTTTTGTTGTGTGAAATATTATTTTCTCTTACAATTGTTTGATAGTGTTCTAACCGATTTTAAAATTACTTGAATTTGTCTAAATTTTAATATTTGAACCGCTCGGAATTCAAATCTAAAATAAATTTTCAAAAAGGACAGCTATTAATTGAGCATATCACTTATTAGTGATGATATTATACTATTTAAGGTGAGTAATTTTAGGTGTATAACCACGCTCACAAGTTACATGTTGTATATGAAATGAGCATGTGTTTATATTACTGATTTTAAACAACCGTCATTGGCTGCCGGTACCGGTCAAAAAATTTGTACCGGTTACAAACTCGACTCAAGAACATGTTTGACCCCTTCCTCGCTACAGCGAACCTTTGACATGTATCCCGCGAGGTTCGTTGTAACAAGTCTCGACTGTGTTGGTGCAGTAACTACCGTATTCTCATTTTGTATTCCTTCATGCTAGATTTTTTGGAAGAATGGCTACAATTAAATGGCTCATTGCACCAACTAATTGTGGGAAAATTCAATTACGCGTCCTCTGTCTCCATGACAGTAATGTAACAAAGTTTGCATAGCGATGAATCCGAGAATGAATCACTTAGTGATATTTTTATGTTGATCACTCAGTGTGATTTAAACTTACTGATGATTTGAGTGGGCTATCTTGCGTTTCATTATTAGATTTAAATGTTATCTTTTTAAAAAGCAATGAAATCACGAAATGAAAACTTCGTTGCTATATTGAACTTACGGTAACCGATGGAATATGTACGGTAGGAACAAAATTTTCTGCTGATTGACTTCAAGACAGGGGACCATTTTAAATGTTTATTATTGAAATAAATTTCATCAACAAACACAGACATTTCAGTTCACATGCCTACTCAGTATTGTCATCAAAACGAATGAATATGCATAAAATCTTGTAATTCGCAGTCATCATTCTGATTTGCATCTATCCAAGGGGAAATCTGTGCAATAGTCGCACTCCTGTTTCATAATCTAGATAATTGAGTTTTGTACTTTACATGCATGTGCACACAAATGAGACACGAATATGCAGAAAACTCTCTAAGTCGTCCGTGTCATATTTTTGTTTGCCTTCAGTGGTTTCCTTTTAAAGGCAGGGTTTTGCTCTCCTTAATATTTTCCATGCCAGAGGTGTGTAACTTGTCTTCGGCGCATCAAAACATATAATTGTGGACGGATAGAATGGGAGTATAGACATACTGATGAAGTTCAAAATTAAGTTTATCATAAAGCGGTTATTTGGTTGTTTTTTCAATACATGCATATTCTTTGATTTGGAACATGATGCAACTAATTTCATAATAGTCTAGTACCGTGCATATCCTTGCTTCAGTATCACACGACTTGAAGCCGATGATCTTCATATGAAAGGTTTAAATGCTAGTCCTAAATTCGTGTTATCTACGTGTTGCAGATTTCGTTCATGATGACATACGACTACAAAAACCCATCATACATCGTCGACCCGAAGGAGACAGAGGACGTTCCATCCATTTCGCAAAGAATTTTCGTCAACTTCGGACCCATCAAGGAGGAAGGAGCTAAGAAAACGTGATTCGAGCATCACTAACTTCGACTATTGCAATCTCATTTGCTGGTGACTGACTATTTGATAATTATGAAAATTTGGAAATTGGACAACATTATCCCCCGGGTGGACTTCTTGTATTTTACCGAGAACGAAATACCCATGAAATACTAGCTTTTTTCTCTTCCCATCCCGACTGATATCAAGAAATAGAGGCCATATCATCCTACATCATTGTTCTTTCTTGTGTGATTTTCAGTTACGCATGCTTGGGATGGGATCTATGGACGATGTAGCTGTGTGATGTTGAACAGTCTCAATTCCTTATTATCAAAGTTGAGAGCTGTAAATGCATGTACATGAAGAAAGGTGAGTATGAATTCTGTGGGTGCTACAGGGTGGTATTCGTCTGCATTGTTCATCCTCTGAAGAGCGCATCAAATTTCAGGGTTTGTGGCCGTTTTAAAATTTTGTTGACACCATTTTTTTATTCTATCTCATTACCCATTGAACCACCCGACTATGGACTTCCATGACTCAACTCACTTCCAATTCATGAAGAGTACTTGTTTGCTAATTGCTAGGTATCAAAAGTTCCACTTTCCAGTCATTCAAAATTTTTCTACCGATTGCCTTCATACCGACTAAGGAAAAACGAAGATAAAGTTTCAAAGGAAGCGAGAGATGAACTAGTTACGGGGGAAATGCTTTGCGCTTTCTCTTGGCACTCAAATATTGTACTTTGTATTGCAGATAGTGCCCGGCGGTTTATCGAAAATCTAAACGAAACTGTGGTTTTTCAAAATAACCGAAACCGACCGAAAAATCAGAAAACCGAGACGGTTTCGGTTTTTCTACATCTTCAGCCAAATTTTCCAATGCACAAATTTGATTTAATAAATGACATTTTTGACATCGGATTCTTTGCTTATCTCTGTAAATCTCCCTAAAATTCCCTATTTTTAGTGAAAAGGAGTTTCATTTTATGTATTATTTGCTTTAATAAGCTTTTATGGCAACATTTGATGGGGTTTATGTCAATAATTGAAATTTGTTCTGTGAGAAAATTGCATCTGTTCTCCGGATAGAGATGAAATCTCTGAATAGTGTCTTTCAAGAATGACACACTGGTATGGGGGCGTCACAAAATCAATTGAACTGATTCATCTCCATAGAAATGGATGTCTCACTTTTTTAATGTCTAGATCAGACATCCTGAATAATCAGTGGCAAAGGCGAGTAGCAATTAGCAGCAGTAAATAACTAGTGAGAAGCAAAATGTAAGCTAAGTATTAAAAATTTTAAGATGAATGTGATCCGAACTTCTGGTCATCTTGCCTAACAGGCCTTTGCTTGGACATGTGTTTTGCTTACATGTAAAATTTAATACAGGCAGTCAGATTCCAAAAGAGAAATGTATTTCAATTTCCATTTGAGTCGCATCAGTTGATCAAAAAAACGAAACCGACCTCAAAATTTTGAAAACCGCTGGACACTAATTACAGAGTGTGATTTCTTTGGTTAATTTTATAGAAGCTTACCAATGATCTAATCAACGTGATTTTGCGATATACATGTATAAGATCTAGTGTACTAAAAATTTTGAGATGAATGTGATTCGAACTTTGCTCGTACATACATGAACATGCATTGATGGTTGATTTTCCTTAACTGTTTCTAACAATTTAGTCAGTAAAAGTTGATGTATTTAAGTTCGATTTTTGAGGCAAGAATGCCGTGGAATTAATGTCACTTGGTAATTGAACAATGGATATGCTCAACTTTAAATTAAAATCGATTTTGCCTATTTCTAATTTTGAGAGTAACGTAGATTCAATAGCTAAACATGCTCAGTCAATATTATTGACGCATCTTGATCAATATTCGATGTTTGGCCTTCGTGGCTGACGATTGAATAGCTGGCAGTGTTCTTACAGCTTGGGAATCACTGGTATCTATCTATGTCAATGGCTTGTATCTATGCTAGAGCAGGACTGCTAACTGTCCCGATTTTTTGTCCATGAAATTCTCGAAGTTTAACTCTCCTGATTTTTTGGATTTTGAAATTCGGGTACCGTTTTTTGTAGTCGAAGTCAGGTGCTGTGGTCAGAAAATCTTATATACTCCGTAGTCACGTGTATTGGCCTCCTCTCTTCCTTTGAATTACTGTTTGCAATGATATATAATAAACATTCGATTTTTTTGGGAAAAATGAGTGTAACAGCATAAAGAAACGCTCTATTTGTACAAACTCAAGAAATCGTCCAACTCGGCACTACGAAATATAAGAATTATCGCCAGGCTAGGTCCAACAAAACAGATGAAAGACAAAGTACACATCAAAATGCTATAGCTACGTTAAAATGGAAGAAAACAGTGTGATTTTTGTGTCCCGATTTTTAGCCGACGGGGGTTGGCAGCCCTGCTAGAGGTAGACTTTTGAATTTGCAAAAACAGCAATGTGCAACTGTCAATCGCAAATCCAAAAGAAAATTAATGTGAAATTCAATTTCATGAGCAACGCAGAACAAATGTGAGAAGCAATGTGCGTAACAGCATTTCTCTGGAGATCGCTCGGACCACCAACATCACTCACGGTGATCGCACATTTTCGCTTCATTCTGCAGCCTGTTGGAATGAAGTGCCAGCTGACATTCGTTCGCTCTATAATACTATCTACTTCAAAAAGACTCTAAAAAGCCATTTGTTTAATAAATATGTGACCGCTTGGAACCTTCTTGTGAATGTGGGATATCAATACGTGTATTACTGTTATCATCATCCTACTAAATTTAGTTGCCGATAATTAGATTTTTTGTGAATTCCAAATTTTTGTATCTGTTGAATTCCTTAACTTACACTTATTTAAGGTTGTCTTATTTTCTTTACGCCGACGGTTGGCTTTCGATTAGTGTGACTCTTTCTTGGGTTTATATGTGTTTTCGCCTTTTCTCACATTGGTCATTAACCTATGTGATTTGCATCAAGATACATTGTGTTTCCACGAAATCATACCATGATTTGTTGACTTTCACATCTTGGCAAGTAAATTAAAATGAACTTGTGTGCCCGGCCCGTTTCTGATCTATGTTATCCGGCGCAAGAGCGGTCCGCCCCTTGGGTTACCCTGCATTCTTTCAAGTTTGAGTAAAATCAAATAACCTGCCTTAGCCTAATGACGAGAATCAAGCTGAAATTCATGAAGCTTACAAATATTGGATTTTGATAAAGACCAACTATAAATATGTTTACATAGTGTACATGTAATGCGGCATCACGTATACACCGCTAATGTATTAATTTGGACCTAGTGGTTCTAAATGACCGGCCTGAATATTGTAGATGAAATTGGCCTGCACTGGGCCTGATAATTCTGGCCTATGATCGGCAATGATATCATTATATTTTTTATAATGAAAATATACCATTTTTAGTGAAATATAGGCCTACACCGTAAATAGATCTAGTCGTACGAATTTTTCGATTTACACTGCTGCCATACTACGTTTACCGCTCTTAGCAATGAAATTAAAATTAAATTGCATGCAGCATCGATATATTCCAAATAATGGAAGACCGAAGAAAGCAGTTTAGTCATACAAAGCTTCTTGTCTATCAGAAGTTAGGTAGGTAGGACCTATGGCCTATGCATTGAACACTCGAATCACAAATATACCTACAATATGCAGTTGGTTAGGCCAACAGTATCTAAAGTACGAAAAAAGACTAAAAATATTTGGATTACAGTCAAGACTTCAAAAAACATCAAGACAGTGTTATTAATGAGTTGTTTGACAATCTGTGGGACAGACAGACTGGCAGACAATAGCCGGTTGCTTTTCGCTACATGAATCAATCAGTGCGGAAGGACATGGGTAGAACCAGGGTTGCCAACTCGGTCACTATTTAGTGACCCGTCACTATTTGGTCACTATTTTTTCCCAAGTCACTAAAATATAGTGACCCCTTATTTCAAAACTAAAAAGAATTGAACAATAAAAATCACTAATTTAAGTATGAATATATACACAAAAGTATCTATACATTAAGCTCAGCTCTGTATGCGCTCGTATTAATGTTAGACCTGAATGGGCGTATTTCAGAATGAAGAGAAACAAATAGAGAACAAAAACATCCACTCCAAAGCAAGGCTCATTTTCAAGCACAGCACAAAAGTTCTTGGGTTGAAAAGCTCTTACTCTTTCAGCCCCACGAGATTCTTGGATGTTTTTCGAGTTTTGGAAACACTTCTTGACCAGTTTCCTGTCGTCTGCAAACTGGTAAAAATATGCAGCAGCAGTGATCTGAAAAGTATTGTCAGTCAACCACTCTTGCTGATTCATCTCGACCAATTTGTCATTCACCATAAACCTCTTTATGATCTCACATCTTCAACACAGGCCAACTTTGGACATGTACATGCAACTTTGGAACTCATTTTGGGTTTCCTGTCAAAGTTGCGATTTCGGATGGGAAATTCCATCTCTTTGCAACCGAGCGATTACTCTGACGAATTGTTTGATTGGAACGATGAACCGATCAGTGTAGAATCGAAAAACGATTCGTTTTTCTTCTCTGAAACGCATCGCCATGTCGAAGCCAAATTGCTTGAATCCGATGATCAAGATTTTTTAAGAAAGTCCAAGATCTGTGGGTCTCGTACAACGAGGTGTTGTACCTTCGGTGTTTGAAACGGTTCAAAACTTTTCTTCAATCTGATGTAACTCTTGGATCTTACATTTTCTACGCGAAGCTAAAGACCATCACAAACACTGACGAGAAAAAATTTGCTGAGCTCTCCAAAGCATTCCATGTTCCAGCTTTGGCTGTCATCGATGAACTCTGCGACATGCAGTCCTAACATCCAGATGATACTTTGTTAATTGTTGTCGATGACTCAAACTCATTTCCAAGGCTGATGATCTTAGTCGAATCTTTTCTGCTGGTCGTTACTCACAACATGGAAGTCGAACGTGGCTTTTCTGTGATGAAATCCGCTGAATGTTTGAATCAAAGTAGGATGCGATCCTTGCTTTATGATTCTGTTCGTTTCGTGAGGGACCGCTTCGACCGCTCCAATTTTGAATGCTTTGTTCCGCCCGAACGTTTGTTGGAACGGATTCAAAAGGCTGGAACACAGTACAAGAACGAATCCAAACAATTGGCTTTGTGCAGAATTGAACGTGCTTCTCAAATGCGCTCCCTTCAAGAATCTGTTGGCGTCTTCAAAAGACACACCAAATGAACTGAAAAGAAACATTCAAGCGGTGGACAAAGAGTTGAATGAGACGAGACAGCGAGTGGAGCATTTGGAAGAAAAGAAACGTCGTCTGCATTTGGAGCAATCAAGTGTGTCTACCCGTTACAACAGAATTTCTGAAACTATAATCGATTCAATGTTCTCGAATTGACTAAAAAGCCATTTTTCGGTCTTCTCTTGCCGATGTGACCAGTCAATGTTTTTAAGTAGCTTTGAAGCAAATTTTTAAGTAGAGTAAATTGCGTTTATTGTAATTGTAAAAATTGTGTGCATCGTTTAAATTGTAAAAATAAAAATTTCACATTTGGAAGTGTAATTAAATTATGTTGACGATCTGTGAACTGGATCTTAACTTATGTGACGATCTTGTCTGGTTTCGAAATTATTTCGGTAGTAGTCTTGGAAGTATATTTACTTCTTCTGCTAATTGTTTTAATTATATTGTGATTTTTAACCTTACAAATATCCCGAAGAATCCTTGATAAGTATAAGAAAATACAGAGAGAAGTCAGTAATCAGTATATATCCGCAATTTTGATTTATCATTTATGTACATGTACATAATGTTCAAGAATCCTCTATACATATATACTCGTACATTGTTAACAACAAACTTCATAGAAATAACTTAACATTTTGATAATGTATCCGAAATAAGATAAATTTATTATTTGAATCAACTTATAGTAAAGTCGTTATACACGTATACACTGCATTTTGTGATAATATGACATGGAAATAAACAAAAAACGACTTATAGATTAAATATTGATCAACTTGCGTAAAACAGATTAAAATCATGTTTTTTCAAATTCTACATAAACCACGAAGTATGGCCACTATTTTTGTCGATGTGATTTGGCAACCCTGGGTAGAACAAACGAAAGAGACTAAATTTGCTTCTATACAAAATGCGAAGAATCTATGATTAGAAAGTATAATGGAACAAAAATGTTTGATGATATCATTTTATATCACTTTTCAAAAATAAAATGATATCATTTTATCATTGCCGATCTTTGATTCTGGCTCATTTACAAGTCTAAGTGTCACTTTATCATCAAGAATAAGATAGTATTTCCTTCATGGAAAATCTCGGTCAACTCATCAATATTCCAAGTATTTCGCGTTCGCTCCAGCTATCTAAATCAACGATTAGCTTCTCATCTTCATTATAGCTAATTTCGACATGTATCCAACTGCATTGTGTTACACCAAACTTCAACTATTTCTGACCTTTCAGTGACTTCTTTTATTAGTGGTCATTATGGTCAGAAATTACTCGGTATGTATCCCGCCTTAATATGGAGAAATTTAAGGTAATTTAACGGTATGGCTGACGTGAAAATATTTTTGGATGGTGACTGCGCAATAATGCATGTCTGAGGTGGTGCCTGGTGGAAAAGTTGATTTTTCAGCAATCAATTGATTTGTTGCACTATTCATGCGCCTGTATTTATTCATCTACGTTCTGCATTCTTAATTTTAAGACATGAATTTGGAGCAATATATTCTTCTTTCGCATCAGGTGATACGGAACAATTGATTTACATTCATTTGCTCAGTATTAGAATATAATATTCCAATGGCTCATTTTATGAATTTGAAATTAAGGGGGGAATGTGCACTCAAAATAACACTGGGTCTGACTCTGAAATTAGCCAACTCGAAAACTTTTTCAGCGAAAACACGGTGCAGCATTATTTCGCAATAGCGCAATTGTTTTTCTGCTACCCTGTGACGTCACTCATTGAGAGAACGTTGTTTGATATAACATCAGGTGTGATGCCGCGTCAACAGTCAACACTACACTGCTTGTTTTATTACGATACCTAGACTGATACGAGACTGCAGTGTTTATAGGTCAATAAATCAAAATTACATTGAAGGGTGAATCTAGTCATGGCCCCTTCAAAGTGATGGCTAATGAACGAAATGGGTTAATATTATTAGAGAATGGATCAGCAATAATTCCTATGGAATATTCTGAAACAATGGCAAAATGCGGTGTTAAGCTGATAAGACATGAGTGCTTAAAATGGAAAGATAGATGCGCCACAACAAAGTTAAATAATTGGCAGACGTGATTGTTCCAGGTCAAAACGGTCGTGCGACTCGGTTTTGATTAAACGCATGAAAAACTTCGAAATGTAATTTGACTGACAGGAGGATTCTTTGCAAAAAGAATGTTATGTCAACAAATACAGAAATACTGCTAAACTTTCACTCTAACAGTTGAATTTGATCATTACTTATATTTAAAGATGATTTTGCAAGTATTGATTGCTTTTTAATTTCCCTATGACTAACTCGCAGAAATTCTGCTGCCGTTGTACATAAAACACACAATGATTGGGAAATACGTTAAATACTCAATAATACTCATAAATAATCACAGAAGACCTGGTCATTGGTGTTTGCATTTTGTCAAATTATTGTACATGGATATAAAATCCTATAAAAGTAGTAGTATATTATGTTCCTACTGGGAAACTGATGAATTCCACATCACCGTTCATGATAGATCGATACAAAAGGAAGTATGATTTTGAATTCCGTGAAAGTAATTTGAAAAGAAATTTAATTAAAATAGCAATTTCAATAATTCATGTTAATTGTAATAATAGGAATCATGTAATGCTCACCAATTTGTTTGAATAAATTGTGCTGATCTTTAGGAAGTCAAAATGCCAAGTAAACTGATTGCATTATATGTCAAAGTTAGCAACCTAGGTATTTGTAAAATGCTGTTTTTTTGCTTTAAACCTTTATTTGTTTCGACCAGCTCTTTGGTCATCGTCAGATGGCGGGAGAAGCGCAAGAAAGACAAGACAAGCGACCAAAGAGCTGGGCGAAATATTTAAATGCTTAAAACAAAAAGTGGGTTCCTAACTTTGATATATGAGAAATGACCCAAGGCCTCTCCACCTATGATTATATTATACGTATTATATACGTGCTGCGTATATATCGTATTACCGACTTATTACCAGTGAACCCGGTATTTCGACTTAATACAAATTCTTGATTGAATTCCTGCGTAGTGACTGCGCAGATCGCTTTCTTTCAAATTTCTGCTCATTACCGAGTATTTTCCCATAATAAGTTTCATAACTCGTTTCTTAACCTTTCATTGAGACTGATATGTGTTTGTGGGGTAGCTGCCACAGATTACAAGATTACTACATCCGTGTGCTTGTTAAGATAGCAGACAGTTGTGTTGGAACTTGGAAGACAACTGCTGGCCCAATGAAGACTACCTATGATAAATGCTGGCTGCTGAATTCATAATTCTGAAAATCTATGCTTTCATGATTCATTAGAAAAAACCAAGCATTTAATCATCTAATGAAATCTAATCATGTTTGATCTGCTTTTCAGGTAGTCGATGCTTTCCCACCAGTCTTGTGTCGCCCTTGCTTTACTTACATGTCTACTCACTGGAGTTGCAGCTTGGAGTGTCGAAGAGAAGTGTGAGTCTTGTACAGATATCAGCATGGCATTTGGGGCAGGCTTGCGACGTACAAAAGCGGCCAATTTTGGAGGTGGAAACACCGATTGGGAGGAGCGCAAATTAGGAAAATTCGCTCTCAGCGAGACTCGCCTTGTGGACGTGATGGAGCAGTTATGCGGCTCTGCTCGCCATTCGAAGTTATGCCATTCAATGGTGGAAGAAAAGGAAGAATTCATAGAGTTATGGTGGCGCTCTCATATTAAAGCAGCCTTGGATAGCAAAGGTTCGGAGGCTGCGCAGGTGCAAGAGGCAGAAACCATAGCTCAGGATGTGCTTCATCTCAAGTTGTGTATTCACGCGCTGCAGGTGTGTTGCCCACCAAGTCATTTCGGCGATGATTGCTCTGCATGTCCATCTCAGTGCTCCGGTCATGGCAAATGTCGTGGCAATGGTACCCGTGCCGGAGACGGTACTTGTGATTGCGATCGGGGCTACGCTGGCACCAATTGCCAGAAGTGCAGGACAGATCATTTCCGGAATGAGGCCTCAGCGCGATGTCAACCTTGTGATTCCTCCTGTGACAGCTGTACGGGCGCCGGACCAAGCAAGTGTAAAGCCTGTGCCGTCGGCTATCAGCTCAGCGTGGTAGGCGGCGAATGTGTGGACGTGAACGAATGCTCACCGGACAGCCAGCTGTGTCGTGGGGCTCATCGAAAATGTCGGAACACTGTAGGCTCTTATTTGTGTCAGTGTGAGGCTGGATACAAAGAGGAAAATGGTCAGTGTGTGAAACCGCCACCCCCTCCTCCTACTCAAAAACCACGCAAACCAAAAAAGAAACCAGCAACTACTAAAGATGCAAATGGAAAGAAAAAGAAAGCAAAACGGATATGGACGAAACGATTTACACAGGAATTTTTCAAGTTTGCAGGAGCCATCTTTGCCCTTGGGCTCGGCAGCTATTTGCTCAAAGGACGTGTTATACCTGTAACATTGCTAGCAACTGGATGCAGCATCCTTCTGTACTGGGAGAGTGTTCGATTAGATAACGCCTTTATGCGTAAGAAAAAGCTATGGTAATTACCAATGCAAAACGGTGGGGAGGGGTTTTCTTTGATAGTCTTGTCAACTTTCTTTTATTTATTTAACAACGTGTCTTTCTTGTCAGAAGTGTGCATTTTTCGTTTTTTATTGAACGTGTGTTGTGCCCTCATTGAAGCGCAGAGTCATTGTTACGCCATTGCACTGCGTGAGTTGTGTGTCCATTCCGGGCTGAAACCCTACTTTGTACTGCTCAGTCATTTAACACTGTCATTTTAATTGTCAATACCAAAAATAGTGAGAAATTGTAGCAACATGTTTTTGCTGTTGTTCCATAAGAAATTCATCAATTATCAACTGGATCAAAGAATTGTCTTTTGTTGAAGATGGTGGGTGATTTACATAAGAATTTGATGAAACTTATGATTAGCTTTCTGTTAGATGACGGTTTATATTTCTAACATTAAATCAGAAGAAATTGATTGGTCACAAAGGTTGAATGTTATTTAAGGTAATCCAGCAAATTTAGAAACGTGCTAGATGTTTAAATTGAAGTCAACATCTCTGATTATCAACACAATTACGTTAAGTTAATTATGTATAAATGTGATGACGCTGAATATTGGCCACTTCATGTAATTCGTATAAACGTTGCTGAAAATTAAATACATAATACTTGTAATTCAATTTCATAAGAGCCTGTACTACTGGCAGTGTATCACTAACCAGAGAAGCAACTAACTTCAAGATTAGTGACCACCCAACTCACTCCATTAATGTGTTCTTTACGATTGCTAAATCTGGGAGTAACCTAACTTACTTCGCTTTACTGCGAAACTACAATAATAACGTCATGAACGGCAATGCCCAACATGGCTCAACGTGAAAGAAAAATAGATAGTTAATGAACACCAGAAGTGTGTGCTTTGTTATGTGAGTGATATTTTTCTGTACATATTATTTCGAACTGAGTCCCACAGGAGGATTCCTTTAACCTGAGAATTTATATAGAGCTTCTCTTTTAATGTGAAATGCGGTCAAAAGAAGTCATTAAGCTTGCAGGCTGCTCAAATGTAGAGATAGCAAAATCAATCATATTCGACTTGATTCCTAACTAAGTTAGTTGTGATGTTCGATCGCATGATCCACTTGGCAGTAGAAAAATGTCATGAGAAATTAACAGATTACCATGGATGCTGTTCGATCTGCGTTATTGTCTTAAGTTTCTTCACATGTGAGCGGTGTGTATAGCATCCAAATTGCCCGTTCATGGCCAACGCTATGATATTTTTTAAAAGAGCCAACTAGTTTATCATGTGATGCGAAATGAAAGCAGCATCTTGAAGTATTAGTAAAAAATCACAGAGGCCAAAGCGAAAGCTATTGTCACAACAGAAAACTATTAATGCAATTTGTCGCTACACTTGTAATTGGATGGTTTTTGACTTCGCCGATTATAATTTAGAATCTGCTCAGTTCGATTTGCCTTCACGTCTATCGTTGTTTGGTTGACTCAGTGAGTAATGTCCAGTGTTGCATTATTTCCTCCATTACCGGAGGAAAACTGAATTTGTAGGAAGAGATGATTCCAGCATTCATTACGCAATGAATAATTCAATTGTACTAAGCCGTGAAGGACAATCCTTCCACTAGTCTATGGTGAAGGATGTGGATACTGAAATGAAAATCCACGTCTGGCCTCCTTCGGATATTTCTCCGATTAGCAACAGTACTAATAAAGAGTAAATAAGTAGTGAAGTAAAAGCCAGTATTGCTACAGATGGCGAAACTCATTTTCCGTGTACACTGTATACCTATAGCCTTAAGGAGCCGATGGTTTTGGTCGGAGCCGGAGCCGATTTATCACAAAGCCTCCGGCTCCGATAGTTTGAGCTTTGATATAAATCTAGAATTTTGAAAGGTATTAAATGGCATCATAAAAAGATTAAATCATTTGAAATCTACAGATGTCTTTTAACCAATGATCTGTCCTCCACGATATCTTTCTTTGCAGTTGCCGCCCTCTTTTGTATTATATGTATTATATTTACACACATGTGTAATATTTTTTTTATTACATATGTTTCGTAAGACTAATTTCCATAGTTTTTAGTGACAGCTAATTCTCCAAAATCCATTAATTTGAAGACTTGCTATGTGCATGCTAACTAGATGATTGTAGATTCCTAGAGACAAGTCGCCAGTCATTTACATACACATTTCCAGTTCAGTCAGCAAAGATAATATAGCTACATTTCTTGCGCAATGTCTTAAATCTAATACGGTTACTATGTAGGTTACCATCTATCGGTATGGCTACTGGCAGAAGCTACTGGCATCTGTGACAATGCCAATTTCCTTAGATTGTATTGTAGGCTCTTCCCACTACAAAAAACATTCGTCGGAAAGACGTCGGAACGAGGAATGGTAGTCGGAAAAAGGTCGGGAAATTTTTTGACCCTTGACATGCTAATTCGGACCTCATTTCTTTGAATTTATGCAGAAATTGTGATAAAAGTGGCTTTTTTGATTGAATCAATTTCAGCATAGACATTGAAGACACGGACGTGCGGATATGATTGTGATGACATTGATTACTCAAACAAGCTTCAGAAAGGGAAAAGGAAAATTTATAACACTTGATTCCTGATCAATTGACGTTTTCATGTAATTCCATAGACATATCCTACTTGTAAAATTGCAGGTAGGAGGCCTAGGGTGTCTTTTTTATAATGAGGCTTCGGTTTCCGACGTCGAACCGACCATCGGCCATGCGGACATTCTGTTCCTCGGAACGAGTTCGTTTTCGACTTCGGACCGACGTATCTTTTTGTAGTGCTTATTAAGTCATTAGAAACATACTCATTCATACACTAATGTAGCAATTGATACATGGTGCTTATGAAGTCTGTGCCTGTTTTCATAATGCCATTTTACAACGGCTGTATTCATTGGATCGCTAAATGTCTCAGCATGAAGACCTAGTCCTGAAATTTTGCTTGATATGATGACTTGAAAATTTTTCCTTGCTCGACTGCTACAGGAGGCGAACCTTACTTTCAGCGTTTACATCAAAGTGTTTAGTTTGGTTTACATAGGTATAGGTGGATGACTTTCATCGGGAAAATGATGGTTTACACATTTATCAACCTGCGCTCATAATTTTCCGAATTGGATATTCGTTCCCTCAAACGTTCCGTCGACATATTTAATTCAACATTCAAGCCAGAGGATAACTGTTTTCATCGACATACAGACAGTATGAATACTTTTTGGACTTTTATACAAAAAATGTCATCTGTCATAACAGAGCTGTGACAATGAGCTCATGATTGACGTCGAGCGTTATCCGGGACCGATAGTAACTTTAATTGTTCGGTGATAAACTGTATTAGCTCAACTTGTGATAGTCCTGAATCAAAGTCGTAGCCTGATATCAAATATTTTAAGTTTTGTAAGCTTTACTGATCTCACATCATGATTTCATGAGAGCGAGAACCTATTCATTGCAACTGAGGAGATAATTTCCAAGTTAACCCATCCATTCAAATTGATCTTCAAATGTAGTTCGCTACTGACCACTCCAGTAGATAAGATTTGTGAGAATCGTTGTTTGGACAGACAAGCGCTTAGTGACTCTTTACGAGATTTTATAAATCCTTCGCTAAATTTATTGGCGATCGCTAAAAAAGTCATCGCTAAATTTTTAATAATTTGCTAGATCATGCAAATGCTGCGCTTTATGTTCGGCGCTGGATGTGGATCTCGGCGATCGCTTCTGATGCCGAATCAATGACTGAACGAAGGGAAAATGTTTGGTTTGTTTTATGCACTTAGGTGACATGTCACGCTCAATCACGCGTAAGTCACGCGTGAACCACGCGTAATTACACATGACCCCAAACATCCGTGGCTATGTAGGATATTGCTGCAATCTCTTAAATAAGCTAGTAATAGTTGGCAGTCCTGTTATATAGACTTTGCGTCTTCTCTGCATGTATCAGAGGCTAAACAATGTGAAGGACCTCAATTTCATGCTCAGGGACGACAGAACATGCTTAGCGGTTCATCCGTGGTTCAAGCGGCAACGCAGACAACCGTAGACGACGCGCAAACTATGATTACGCTCGCCCGTGCGTATTCATAAACAATCCCAATGTTTTAACAGCATCAGATCAAGTGATTTCTGACTCTTAGTGCAGCGCGTATGTACGCGGGTAGAAGAATAGAATGTCTTAACCACGGATGTTTGGGGTGTTCCGTAATTACGCGTGAATCACGCGTGGCATTGGACAGATGCAAATATACTTTAGTTGTTTGATGTTGACGTGCATGTGTCAAGCAACTAACAATTGTCAATTGAATGGAATATTATTCGATTAATTCACCTGAGAAAAGCTATAGGCTCTAGACCCTGTTTATTAAAGACGGCTACAATGAGAGATGCCTGATTCTATGTCTAGATGTCAGATTTAATGACTTTCTAGGTAGGGCTCACATATTTTTTTATTACTTAACCAATGTGTTGACACTATCTCGGCTACTATTGTAAAAACAACTTGTTTGCCGTGGTGCTTTATGCACTTATGGGTGTAATATTAAAATGAAAATTATTATTGACATCTATATCGCTTTGTATAGCAATTTTTCATGCAGTAGCTAAGGCTAAGCTTTCTATGCAGATCGTTTCCTATTTCTATGATATTTTTCTACGGCCTGTAGGCCTAATGTTTTCAACTAAAAACATGCAACCAAGTTTTTGAATCTATGTTGTCATTCAATCATAACCTTGACAAAGCCAACGTCGAAACCTTTAGACATCATCTTGGTTTTTGATTTGAAGGTCTGCTAGACCAAGCACTTTTTAAATCATGCAGAATGAATGACCAACAAGCTGCAAATATTCATAAGGTATATATTTCTGAACAGTCATTTCTTCCCGCGATGTTGCTCAGAATCGTTGATTCGTGAATCCTCATAAACCGGCAATGGTGTTTTGCCGGTTTATTGCTCATGTTCATACCTCAACTCGGTCACCTGTAGGGATCCTAGACATTGATATACCAGTTTCCGAAGAGGATATCGTCGTTCCCTGTTACGTGCAACATGCACACAGCAGTTGTATATCATTTAGGCCAAATCGCAGACTATGGGTTATTTCCCCCAGGTTTCAAATTTGTCTAAAATCTGCAAATATGAATCAATCATCAAGCTTCAGGTAGACATGCTTAAGTATAGTTTCTACCCACATACAAAAATTTATGCAGATCGAACAAGTCCTTTGCATTAGGGACGATAACGTGAAGGGTAGCGAATGTCAATGTCAACAGCTTGATCTGACTTTGTATGTTCGACGCGTAATTGTTGCTTGTGTTTCCCTCTTCGTCTCATCCATTGCTATATTTGAAATCTTCCTACGACCACTACCTTGCCACAACTTTTTTAAGTTAAAAATGTTAGTCGAAGAGATAGGCCCTATGGCCTGGTCATCAATTACCAGCTGTTGGGACGAAGCACTTTATTGACTTCAAGTGCTTTCTGCTCAGACGATGAGGTCAGAAGAAGTCAAATTATGCTATCGCCCCTAATTCAAAAAGTACCTGTCTAGTCTTTTGCACAAATTTTGGTGAAGGTATAATAAGGTAGATATCCTCACTTTTACGTGTGCTTTTAAGTTTTGTGACGATTGATTCATTTATACGGATTTTAGACAAATTTGAAAACTGGTTGGGGGGGGGATAATCAATAAGTACCTCGCAAATACAGAGCACACAAACTCATTATATGTGAGGAGGCTGAAGGATTGCCGAACGACGTCTTGATTGTTGTCTCGCTGATGAAGGCAGCTGTCGCGTGCAGAAACACAATGGACAATCAATCGACATTGGCTTAAGTTGTCTCGACAACGCCTCGATCTGGTCACTGAAGCATGCAGCTGCGGTGTCGAGTCATATACTCTATCTGTCGATAGCTGCAATCATGGCACACGTATGCAGGGTGGTAAAAATCCTCTTACAAGCCTAACATCTCTGTTGCCATCGTCCGCCTACTTATGTAAAAATAATGAACGCGCTGAGTGCCTGTTTCGTCTCCTGTAGAGATCTTGAGTATAAGCGCGTGAAAGCAGTGCACGGGTGGGCTTTACGGAGGCATAGTGAATTTTCTTGTTGCTACCTATAGCCTATGTAGCCGAACAAAAATTATTGATATAACGACTTTAAATAATATAGTTAAGTGTGGCAAAGCATGGACTTCAATTTCCTCGAAAATCTTGCAAAAAAGTAGAATCAGTGCCAGCTATACTTCACTCAACAAAACCCTAGGTTTCAGATGCTGCTGAAAGCGTTTCTATTATTAAAATTTTATTTTGTGGCTTTCCCTTGCACAGCTTTAAAAAGACCATTTTGGAAAACCATTTTGCACAAAGACCATTTTGAAATGGAGCCCCTCCTAGTCACTGGTCCGGTTGATATTTCGGTTTTATCATGTTTATGTTAGCCGCAAGTCGTCAATAAAACATTTTTGACTTTTGATTTCATGAAATCAAAACAACGTAATATCAAAAATATTGTAATTTAAGAATGACAGATATGCATTTAACCATTATTCTCAAACTATCTTGAAACGTAAATGAAACAGTGGAGAAGTAGAAATTCTTCTCCACTAACACTCGAAATAATAAAACATAGTTCTATGGAGTTGAAATCTCCATCTACAAAACTATAGAATTGATACAATGATTGAAAATAATTTCGATGAATATTTGTCATGCTTCGTGCGTTCACACTGATGTCTATTGAAGTAAAATTCACAATCCTCAAAAACAGGAAGGAATTATTGATTGTCAAATGCTATTTGCAATCAAAATGCCATGATTTCTAACAGTGAATCAGCAGATTGGTGACAAAGGGGATATGTATATTGAATAATTCAAAACTCCTTTAGACGCGTGCTTTATGATCGAACGACAGTTACCCAGTGTATCTACTTCAAATCAGTCATCACGTGTAAAGAAATTATAAGCCCTCTACCAATCTCTAAGCTACACAGAGCACAGGACATACCTCTATCTTCAATAGAAACAAAATAGTCAGCTAGCAATCAAATTGCGGGAATCTCTGGAAGGTTTAACCGACGACTTTTCGACGGATTGGTTTGTACACGTTCTCGTAAAGGCTCTCCACATAGCTGGAGGATCTTAGTTTGTTGAGGGCAGTGGAATGCAGTTCTCCTTCGAAGACAAGGATCGATCCCAACATGGATAGAAAGGCAAACAGTATCAGGATGACCGAGGCTGCTTTCCAGAATGGCACAGGGGTCTGATCATCTTCCTCATCAGTCAAAGCCGGTTCACAAGAGGCTAACGGTGCCTTCCAGGTGGCCGGATTGCCAACACTCTCATCCACAACATAGTCTTCGTCATCCATCGGGCGTTGAGAGTTCAACTTTCTTGCCTTCAACTTCGGTATGTCTTCACTGACGGGTGAATCGCTGATTGAAATTTGCGGCGAATCAACGATAGACATCTGTGAAGAAGCGAGTGGAGCCTGAACGATGGGAGTTGTGACTTCAATTCCGCTCAAAGCGACCGTGAAATTATCGATCTGAAAAGATAATGATGATGTGCGTTCAATAAACCAATAAAAATCAAACATTTACAATAGAAGATACATCAATGTGAAAAGACATTTGAGGTGAATTCTATCCAATGTCATGGATACGAACTTGCATACCATAGAATGTCACCCATCATTCAAAACCTTCGAAATTTTGAAATGATAAATTTCGTGTAATATCATCATTTTTATTTTAAATTCGCGTATTCGCGTTTCATTTTATATGCGAGGTTTTCGCGCCGCCACGACCACTGCCGGAAAAGTCTTACATAAATGTCTGTCTACTAAAATTAAGATATTTGAACTCATAATTTTTCAATGTAAGCATGAGCATTATTTTTCATCTTGTTTTTTTCTATTTCTAAACATTTAGATAATTTCACCAACCTGATCAGAGTGTGAGGCTTGAGACAAATCTGGTTCACTTATTCCCTTGGAATGGTTTTGTTCAAGGGAAACTTTCTCGTCGACTTGGATCTCTCGGATTGCTGGTTTATCCTCGGAATCCCTGCGATTGTCAGAAGAAAGTTCGTCAGCAGATTTGTGAAGGAGTAAATTCGGACGTGATTTGACGGGTGTGCTCGTCAGTAGGAATTGAACGCTTGAACCTCCTCCGTTCGCTTTGGGATAAGATGAGCCGTTGCAAACTATGGAGATAAAGCATGCTAATTAAAAACATGAATCTTCCGATATATTGAGAACTTTTGGTGTTTTATTACGATATTGTATAAAATTGCAGTGAAGAGGTTTCTGTTGAAAATGTGAAAATGTGTTGCACAGTCACATAAAAAATCCCCTAATGCTTAAATCGAGCGCCAATTGAACGAATGTGTTAGCAACTCCACTTGGCAGAGCTCTTCATAGCGCGTGAGTGAGTTGTTCAACTACATTACGTTGAAGTGGAAATACGCTAAACGCACAATACTCCGAGTGACATCCACTCACAGCTACGCTGAGTGTTTCCAGCCCAGATGAGAAGACATCATTAATCTTAAATTTTACGGAGAGACACGAAATGATGCCCTCTACATTGTTCTGAACAGCAAAAGAGACTAATATATTCTTTCTGATCACATTATTGAAAGAAGAAAAACATATATAGATTTCATAAATAACGGAGGTTATTATTTTATGTAATGCTGCGGTTCCACCCCACACAGAAGAAAGTCTCCTCATCGGACAGCCCGCTTAGCGGAAACTCTTGTCAACTGTCCGTTTGTGATCGACCATCATGTTAACATGCACAATGTAACAGGTCTATTTCTTTTATTCTGATTACAGTATGATCGAGCATTTGAGGTTCCATTTCAGGCATTTTGTTTTGAAAGGGAGTCATTGTCCTCTACGATGGTCACAATTAGTGCACAATGTAAGCTACATTATGTGCATGATCGATGGACCATGGAAGAGACTGACAGGAGTCAAAGGGGAGAATGCCATCAGAAGTACACTACAGTACACCGTGACAAACATGCGGAACAAAATCGCAGGAGACCTCGACAGCGATATTTACGGATATTTATCTACAATTGCCGAATCAATATTATCATGTCGCCAACGCCATGCAGAGCGCTGCATTTTATTTCAATTATCCTAATTTGTAAATTAGAACGAACTTCACATCAGATAAACACTTACATGAGGAATGTTGTTCACTACGAGATCGAGGAAGCGTTGATGAAGTCGTCTGTTCCAGTTCTCTCTTATTCGAGATATGTCGGCAACTCGATGTCCTAGAAGAATGGAAATATTCATTGATAGCATTGGAAATGTGATCTATCGTCGCCACGTCGAATGGTTTGATAATAGATAGCCATCCTTCATTCGTTCGTCACCTTTGCTTCTTAAAGGCGTGGTGATTTCAAGTACAAATCAATTCTCCTACTATTCTAAGTTACAATCAGAGCTAAAGATAACATTATTATTTCAAAAATAACTCCTACTGGTTGCACAGACGCTAATTACATGTAATTTCAATATCTCCAAATTACTTAGTTAATTTCCTAGGGATATTCAGTTTCTCTCCTCATCAGCGCCGCCGTCTGAAGGCTGCGACTTCAAAGTCTTCAAATAGACTGAAATCAGCAACTCACCATCAAACAGACTATGCATTCTATCGGCATGCATACATATGTCTATTTTCAATTTATCATATTACTTTAATGGTTATGACTTAAATTCAGGGGATCAGAATTCAGAGGATGTCCTTCCTCTATTCACAGAAAGGTACGGGAAGGGCTTTCGAATTTTTCATATACACCTGAACAAAAATTCTAACTAACTTCACTTATCAATTTGATGGATTTTCCACGGAGATTGAAGAATTGAGGTTGAATTGCTTCATGCATGCATTGAAATAATTTCACAATGTAAAACAATTAAACTGATAAAGTTTCGGTGTATTACTGTCAATTCAATTTTCGTTGAGATATAATTGAAGGAAGAAAGATTTATGATACGAATACTTTATAACGAATACATTTCTAGACAAACAACACATAGTTACCATCTATCTCACACAATATAAAACTTTACTATATAGACTGCAAAACTACGAGCATGAAAGATTATAAACACAATATACGTACACATAATACAATCTAATTTACAGAGCTTGGAAAATCTGATCCCATCTTAGGCTTATGAAAGATGTTCTAATTTATTCATCTTCTCGGAGTAGCCTTTAGCTCCTATAATGATCCATTTTTGCTTGTGAGGGTAAAGCATCTGTGGAAATGGATATAATTGAACATATAGTGTATTATTCATGTAGCGTTTTTGCGGCAATCATATCCAAAACGAATTTAGAAACGAATACTTCAAACAAAAACTTCAAATTAGCTCGTTCAGTCTGGCTGCTCTTCCGAGACAGAACATCTCTGGCAACGAGTGCCAATTGACATCGTAAGGGCACGATGCCCTTTCTCCTGACTTCCAATGACATTTTCGATGGCTCGACCTCTAATCCAAAATATCGCTAGGCCAAGCACGTAGCCACACTGCCAAGTAGTGAATGAATCATATCCAATCCTTCTGTAGACCGGCCACGATAACTGTACATCATTATCATAACTCCGGTTTCTAATGCATACCAAGGCTTAAAATATGCTAAAATAATATCGGATAGTCTCCTAATCTGCAATAAACGTGATCTAAAATGGTCTTTAACCCAATTAAAAATGGACACTATCAGACTACAAGGCAGTCAATGAAATTTGAGACAAGTTAAAGCATGAATTACATTTTATCAGCAGTTAAATTGAAACAGAGAAAACGAGGACAGTCTGAGATTAAAATGCACATGAAACTGCTAGAGTTTGAAACATCGGCTGGACATCCAATAAAAAACAATATTCAACTATTCAATATCAAATATTATTCAACAACTGAAAACTCAAAATCTGATTCCAATGACCTGTTGCAATGAAGTCAACGATATCATTTCTAAACAGAATTAAATCTTTAACGGTGAGGACATTTTCTAATCTAAGCAAGTTGAAAGGTGCCACTGAACATCGAAATATTCATCAGTGATCTCATGAACAAAACAAGAATGTGAATTAACCCCGCTCGTCTGGGTTTGAGTGTTCAGGTTAGGGGTCGAAACACAACTAGACGAGTACCTGCTGATGACTGACGGACTGCAGTATTATGTTTTATATCCCTTAATCGGTAGCTGAAGTAGTGGTCGATGTATTGTAATTCAAATGAAGAAATGTGGAATTACATGAAGTACTATAGTCTTAGGTATAGTGTGTATAGTTTCATTGCTTTCGGTGTAGTAGAGTGTCATTGTAGTTCTATTGTTTACCTCCATTATCCACTTTCCACTTATCCACTTAGTGTAGTGTCAGATATAGTTCACTTGTAATCAGTGTAGTAGCATAGTTGTATTTCCATATTTTACCTCCACTTTCCCAATTTTTATTCATCGGTTTCTTGTTGTTTTATAATATCCATTTTTAATTTCCTTAACCTATGGTGACCATTGTCTTATTCTATTTCCACTATCAGCATCTGTCGTCGGTACAGTATATTAGAAGTCTGTTTTGAACGTGTATACGGCAGTGTTTGGAATCTATGGTATTAGTATATTAACAGCAAGAATGAGTAGTATTACAAGTCTTAAGATTTCCATTTTTACCAGATATTGGGCCAAAGCTGATCAATTTTAATTCGTTGCCACGAGAAAGCTACATTGAGTTCTTTTAAGAACTGATTAATCCAATGGTTACAGTAGCATTGCCTTTGTACACTTGCGGATTGGAGAACGCCATCAGTCCTCCTTAGGACTACTTTAACTAATAATTTAAATTAGTAAGCATTATATTCTATTATAAATGGCTACTGGGATGACTTTCATCATCGTATGAGAATTACTTGGATAGTATGTCTTCAGATGCAGGTGGTTTCACGACCCCGCTACTGGACCTCTGCTAGCTGGCGAAATGCCTAATTTGTCCCACATCTTAATAATTATCATACATAGTCACTTAGGCGCAAATGCCAATAGATAGCAGGAATTTGAAAGTCCAACCTCGGCAAATTCCTCGCTCTTTTCGAGGCTCTGGCAAATTTTCTCATGGTTTATATGGTACGAAAAGTGTTCAGCGTTAATGCGAAGGAGTGGATAGCGCCCTCTACTTTGAAGAACATTAGATCTTGTGGTAGCAATAGATGTCTTTGCTGTAAATCTTTGAATACCGAAAATTGCTACGAAAGTTTCAGTACAGGCAACCGGTTTATCTTTGATCAGCCAGGTGTTTTTACTTGTAAAAGTAGAAATGTTATTTATCTTATATCATGTAGCAGATGTGGAATGCAATATGTAGGACAGACAAAGCAACCGCTACATTGTAGATTAAATGGTCATCGTCATTCAGTATTAAAAGGTCACTTAAACACATATCTTAGCAATCACTTTAAGCAAGATCATCATTCTTGGACTGATGTTGAATTGCAAATTATTGATCATGTTGATGACAATATATACATATCACCGGAAGAGATAAACAGAGAGCTCAACCGCAAGGAAGACATGCATATCAAGATGCTCAATACCTTATACCCCTTGGGTTTGAATGATAGAGTTTTGGGAGGTGGATGTGTATCTCAGCAGTCCATATCCAATGATCAATTTTTTAGTTATCCGATTAGCAGACGAAAAAGGAGTCACGGAATAAGAAAATCGGGTAGAAAAAGCTCAGGTATTATGGAACTTGACAATACCTATCAAGAATTACAAGATTCTTTTGAGACGCGTAGGATGTCAAGGTTTTATCATCATCTAAAATCTCTCCCTAAAACTATGCTAAGAGCCATTCTAGGCAAGACAAGGGATGAGGCAAACATGATGACATTTGTACTAACAGCATACATTCAAAATAAACTTAACCTAGACTCGGAGAACAAAAATGTAAAAGAACGAGCAACCATAATTATCCCGTTCGAATCTCAGACAATAGACTCACTCAATCTCATGTCTATATTCTGCGATCACAGTGTGTGCAAGCTAATTCCAAGCACAATTCAAGAACTTTATCCACCGAAAATATTCTATAAATTAGATAAACCCACTGCATTGAAGTTTTGCAATTATGGGCGTTTTTTGAATAACCTAAAGTTTCAGGATGTGATGCACATCATGAACAATCCATGCTCATGTAGCAAGAGGCAATCTTTTGTTTACCCACATTATGGTCACGTAATAACGGGTGATCTGGATATTGTGGATGATGAAGACTTACGTCAACTCTTCAGTTTTGGTACCAAACACAGAATCCCCAAAAGCCTTAGTTGGAGTGCCATAACAACTCAAATTAGTAATTCATTAGATGAGCATATTACAAAAATAAGTAAGAAAGAGAGGCTTGAGGCTACTTTATTCTCAGCGTGGAAATCAAGAATCATGGCACTGATTAAAGATCGAATATATCTTGCCAAGAAATCCTCGAATAGATTTCGCGCACACAGTAATCGACACAAGATTAATGCCAAAATGGGTAAAAATCTGAAAGAATTGCAGAATGACGTCATAATTACGCCAGTTGATAAAGCATCTAATAATTATGCCTTTATTTGCAAAAAGTTTTATCTCCAAATTCTCTTAGCCGAGTTGGGAATTGATATTTCCACGTCGAACATATCGGGTAATGATACCTATGGTCCAGAGCAAATTTTAGCGCAGAATGTAATTGAGCAACACACAACAATTATGAAAAGCGAGTTTAAACTATCTGTCTGTGAAAAAGACAGAAAATTACCAAAATTATATTGGATTCCAAAATTTCACAAAACTCCATGCAAATTTAGATTCATAGCAGGAGCACGACAATGCACATCGAAAAAGCTTTCCATCAAAGTAAATTCAGCCTTAAGTATTTTGCGTGACAATTTTCAGAGATATTGTATGGCAATTAAGAGAAACAGCGGTTTCGATTGCTTCTGGAGTATAAAGTCCACACAAGAATTTCTACACAGATTAAATTCGACACAAGTTCATTCATTGCAAGTTTTCGATTTTTCAACCTTATATACGAATCTTGATCAAAAATTGATTGAAGATCACATATTCGCTATTATGGATTTGGTGTTTAATTCCTCAAATAGAAAATTTATTTGCATTGGATATGATAAGTCCTTTTGCTCAATGAAAAAATATAGTGGTTATCACTGTTTTGATAAACAGAAGTTAAAAGAAGCCATACATTTCCTATTATCACAGACCTACGTCACATTCGGTAATTTAGTTTTCAGGCAGATTAAAGGCATTCCAATGGGAGGAAATTCTAGTCCACTCCTAGCTGACCTATTCCTCTTACACTGCGAATATATTTTTATGCAAAATTTGATAAAGACTAAGAAATATCATTTAGCACGCTTGTTATCACCTACATCAAGATACATAGACGATATATGTGTTGTCAATTATAAACACTTTAATTCGTTGATTCAAAGAATTTATCCACCTGACTTGTTGGCGGAGAGAAATGGTGATAACAATAAAGAGGTAGTTTACCTTGATGTGAAAATACAAATCTCACAGAACAGCTTGAGAACTTCAGTATATCACAAGGTAGATGACTTCTCTTTCTCTGTGGTGCAACTGACTTTTCCAGAGAGCATGATCCCATTACAGATGGCCCTTCATGTATTCGCGTCGCAGGTAGTCAGATATTGTAGAATATGCTCGAAGTTACAAGATGCTGTACACAAAACTAACAAGACACTAAATATCATGAAATCTAGAGGTTATTCTCAGCATGACTTGATGAGTTACACAGAAAAGGCTCTCACAAGGCATAATGAATCGCTTCACAAATATGGTCTTTTCTCGGCTCGACAATTCACTTCACTCTGTGAATTTCAATGAGGCACGCGACCAACAAACGACTCACATTTTCCTTAATGCCTTGCTGCATAGGTGAATAAACGACTAACAATGACTTGTAGCCATCATATGGGGGTGGGCGGTGAAGAGTGAATACAGAGCGCTTAGCGTGGCTTACGGGAGATGAGAGAGCTCCCATTCTTAAGTCTTGATGTATGAGGCGAAGTTTGTGTAAAGGCGGATTACATATTTATCACACAGCGATTACATCTTTATGAGATTCGAGGATGAACAGGATCTGTTTACTTGTGGGAATCGAAAAGGCAAAGATTGATGTACAGGATTTGTTTACATGTGAGGATCGCAAAAAGCATACTGTATTTATTGATGGGATGAATTTAATGACAGGATCTGTTTACATGTGGGAAACGCAACAATTGAATGATGTCTGATTTATCTTTGTCACATATCTTTCAAGACATATCATTACCTATTCAGTATTTTGTCAGCCACTATGTGTGGGACCCCGCTCGTCTGGGTTTGAGTGTTCAGGTTAGGGGTCGAAACACAACTAGACGAGTACCTGCTGATGACTGACGGACTGCAGTATTATGTTTTATATCCCTTAATCGGTAGCTGAAGTAGTGGTCGATGTATTGTAATTCAAATGAAGAAATGTGGAATTACATGAAGTACTATAGTCTTAGGTATAGTGTGTATAGTTTCATTGCTTTCGGTGTAGTAGAGTGTCATTGTAGTTCTATTGTTTACCTCCATTATCCACTTTCCACTTATCCACTTAGTGTAGTGTCAGATATAGTTCACTTGTAATCAGTGTAGTAGCATAGTTGTATTTCCATATTTTACCTCCACTTTTCCAATTTTTATTCATCGGTTTCTTGTTGTTTTATAATATCCATTTTTAATTTCCTTAACCTATGGTGACCATTGTCTTATTCTATTTCCACTATCAGCATCTGTCGTCGGTACAGTATATTAGAAGTCTGTTTTGAACGTGTATACGGCAGTGTTTGGAATCTATGGTATTAGTATATTAACAGCAAGAATGAGTAGTATTACAAGTCTTAAGATTTCCATTTTTACCAGATATTGGGCCAAAGCTGATCAATTTTAATTCGTTGCCACGAGAAAGCTACATTGAGTTCTTTTAAGAACTGATTAATCCAATGGTTACAGTAGCATTGCCTTTGTACACTTGCGGATTGGAGAACGCCATCAGTCCTCCTTAGGACTACTTTAACTAATAATTTAAATTAGTAAGCATTATATTCTATTATAAATGGCTACTGGGATGACTTTCATCATCGTATGAGAATTACTTGGATAGTATGTCTTCAGATGCAGGTGGTTTCACGACCCCGCTACTGGACCTCTGCTAGCTGGCGAAATGCCTAATTTGTCCCACATCTTAATAATTATCATACATAGTCACTTAGGCGCAAATGCCAATAGATAGCAGGAATTTGAAAGTCCAACCTCGGCAAATTCCTCGCTCTTTTCGAGGCTCTGGCAAATTTTCTCATGGTTTATATGGTACGAAAAGTGTTCAGCGTTAATGCGAAGGAGTGGATAGCGCCCTCTACTTTGAAGAACATTAGATCTTGTGGTAGCAATAGATGTCTTTGCTGTAAATCTTTGAATACCGAAAATTGCTACGAAAGTTTCAGTACAGGCAACCGGTTTATCTTTGATCAGCCAGGTGTTTTTACTTGTAAAAGTAGAAATGTTATTTATCTTATATCATGTAGCAGATGTGGAATGCAATATGTAGGACAGACAAAGCAACCGCTACATTGTAGATTAAATGGTCATCGTCATTCAGTATTAAAAGGTCACTTAAACACATATCTTAGCAATCACTTTAAGCAAGATCATCATTCTTGGACTGATGTTGAATTGCAAATTATTGATCATGTTGATGACAATATATACATATCACCGGAAGAGATAAACAGAGAGCTCAACCGCAAGGAAGACATGCATATCAAGATGCTCAATACCTTATACCCCTTGGGTTTGGATGATAGAGTTTTGGGAGGTGGATGTGTATCTCAGCAGTCCATATCCAATGATCAATTTTTTAGTTATCCGATTAGCAGACGAAAAAGGAGTCACGGAATAAGAAAATCGGGTAGAAAAAGCTCAGGTATTATGGAACTTGACAATACCTATCAAGAATTACAAGATTCTTTTGAGACGCGTAGGATGTCAAGGTTTTATCATCATCTAAAATCTCTCCCTAAAACTATGCTAAGAGCCATTCTAGGCAAGACAAGGGATGAGGCAAACATGATGACATTTGTACTAACAGCATACATTCAAAATAAACTTAACCTAGACTCGGAGAACAAAAATGTAAAAGAACGAGCAACCATAATTATCCCGTTCGAATCTCAGACAATAGACTCACTCAATCTCATGTCTATATTCTGCGATCACAGTGTGTGCAAGCTAATTCCAAGCACAATTCAAGAACTTTATCCACCGAAAATATTCTATAAATTAGATAAACCCACTGCATTGAAGTTTTGCAATTATGGGCGTTTTTTGAATAACCTAAAGTTTCAGGATGTGATGCACATCATGAACAATCCATGCTCATGTAGCAAGAGGCAATCTTTTGTTTACCCACATTATGGTCACGTAATAACGGGTGATCTGGATATTGTGGATGATGAAGACTTACGTCAACTCTTCAGTTTTGGTACCAAACACAGAATCCCCAAAAGCCTTAGTTGGAGTGCCATAACAACTCAAATTAGTAATTCATTAGATGAGCATATTACAAAAATAAGTAAGAAAGAGAGGCTTGAGGCTACTTTATTCTCAGCGTGGAAATCAAGAATCATGGCACTGATTAAAGATCGAATATATCTTGCCAAGAAATCCTCGAATAGATTTCGCGCACACAGTAATCGACACAAGATTAATGCCAAAATGGGTAAAAATCTGAAAGAATTGCAGAATGACGTCATAATTACGCCAGTTGATAAAGCATCTAATAATTATGCCTTTATTTGCAAAAAGTTTTATCTCCAAATTCTCTTAGCCGAGTTGGGAATTGATATTTCCACGTCGAACATATCGGGTAATGATACCTATGGTCCAGAGCAAATTTTAGCGCAGAATGTAATTGAGCAACACACAACAATTATGAAAAGCGAGTTTAAACTATCTGTCTGTGAAAAAGACAGAAAATTACCAAAATTATATTGGATTCCAAAATTTCACAAAACTCCATGCAAATTTAGATTCATAGCAGGAGCACGACAATGCACATCGAAAAAGCTTTCCATCAAAGTAAATTCAGCCTTAAGTATTTTGCGTGACAATTTTCAGAGATATTGTATGGCAATTAAGAGAAACAGCGGTTTCGATTGCTTCTGGAGTATAAAGTCCACACAAGAATTTCTACACAGATTAAATTCGACACAAGTTCATTCATTGCAAGTTTTCGATTTTTCAACCTTATATACGAATCTTGATCAAAAATTGATTGAAGATCACATATTCGCTATTATGGATTTGGTGTTTAATTCCTCAAATAGAAAATTTATTTGCATTGGATATGATAAGTCCTTTTGCTCAATGAAAAAAATATAGTGGTTATCACTGTTTTGATAAACAGAAGTTAAAAGAAGCCATACATTTCCTATTATCACAGACCTACGTCACATTCGGTAATTTAGTTTTCAGGCAGATTAAAGGCATTCCAATGGGAGGAAATTCTAGTCCACTCCTAGCTGACCTATTCCTCTTACACTGCGAATATATTTTTATGCAAAATTTGATAAAGACTAAGAAATATCATTTAGCACGCTTGTTATCACCTACATCAAGATACATAGACGATATATGTGTTGTCAATTATAAACACTTTAATTCGTTGATTCAAAGAATTTATCCACCTGACTTGTTGGCGGAGAGAAATGGTGATAACAATAAAGAGGTAGTTTACCTTGATGTGAAAATACAAATCTCACAGAACAGCTTGAGAACTTCAGTATATCACAAGGTAGATGACTTCTCTTTCTCTGTGGTGCAACTGACTTTTCCAGAGAGCATGATCCCATTACAGATGGCCCTTCATGTATTCGCGTCGCAGGTAGTCAGATATTGTAGAATATGCTCGAAGTTACAAGATGCTGTACACAAAACTAACAAGACACTAAATATCATGAAATCTAGAGGTTATTCTCAGCATGACTTGATGAGTTACACAGAAAAGGCTCTCACAAGGCATAATGAATCGCTTCACAAATATGGTCTTTTCTCGGCTCGACAATTCACTTCACTCTGTGAATTTCAATGAGGCACGCGACCAACAAACGACTCACATTTTCCTTAATGCCTTGCTGCATAGGTGAATAAACGACTAACAATGACTTGTAGCCATCATATGGGGGTGGGCGGTGAAGAGTGAATACAGAGCGCTTAGCGTGGCTTACGGGAGATGAGAGAGCTCCCATTCTTAAGTCTTGATGTATGAGGCGAAGTTTGTGTAAAGGCGGATTACATATTTATCACACAGCGATTACATCTTTATGAGATTCGAGGATGAACAGGATCTGCTTACTTGTGGGAATCGAAAAGGCAAAGATTGATGTACAGGATTTGTTTACATGTGAGGATCGCAAAAAGCATACTGTATTTATTGATGGGATGACTTTAATGACAGGATCTGTTTACATGTGGGAAACGCAACAATTGAATGATGTCTGATTTATCTTTGTCACATATCTTTCAAGACATATCATTACCTATTCAGTATTTTGTCAGCCACTATGTGTGGGACCCCGCTCGTCTGGGTTTGAGTGTTCAGGTTAGGGGTCGAAACACAACTAGACGAGTACCTGCTGATGACTGACGGACTGCAGTATTATGTTTTATATCCCTTAATCGGTAGCTGAAGTAGTGGTCGATGTATTGTAATTCAAATGAAGAAATGTGGAATTACATGAAGTACTATAGTCTTAGGTATAGTGTGTATAGTTTCATTGCTTTCGGTGTAGTAGAGTGTCATTGTAGTTCTATTGTTTACCTCCATTATCCACTTTCCACTTATCCACTTAGTGTAGTGTCAGATATAGTTCACTTGTAATCAGTGTAGTAGCATAGTTGTATTTCCATATTTTACCTCCACTTTTCCAATTTTTATTCATCGGTTTCTTGTTGTTTTATAATATCCATTTTTAATTTCCTTAACCTATGGTGACCATTGTCTTATTCTATTTCCACTATCAGCATCTGTCGTCGGTACAGTATATTAGAAGTCTGTTTTGAACGTGTATACGGCAGTGTTTGGAATCTATGGTATTAGTATATTAACAGCAAGAATGAGTAGTATTACAAGTCTTAAGATTTCCATTTTTACCAGATATTGGGCCAAAGCTGATCAATTTTAATTCGTTGCCACGAGAAAGCTACATTGAGTTCTTTTAAGAACTGATTAATCCAATGGTTACAGTAGCATTGCCTTTGTACACTTGCGGATTGGAGAACGCCATCAGTCCTCCTTAGGACTACTTTAACTAATAATTTAAATTAGTAAGCATTATATTCTATTATAAATGGCTACTGGGATGACTTTCATCATCGTATGAGAATTACACTATTTAAAGCAGGGCTCGAAGTCACGGTGAGTGAAAAACACTGACAGTTCTCATAGAAGCAAGAAAGTGTATGAATTTAGAAAACAATTTCCACTTTTTGAAAAAGTCGGCATGACATAAAGTAAATGCACATGCCAAAGTCCCGGAAAACTTCGAGCCATGATTTAAATTAAGAAAAATATAAACAGATGAACCATGAATTGAATAACAGGTGTTTTCACTTGCAGTTGAAGTTTATGTTCTGAAATTTCAAGTGATTAAATCGTAGTGATAAGTTCAATCCATCAAGCAATGTGTAAACAATCACTAAGAGAATGGATCACGCTATTTCAAGTTACATTTTAAAGGCATATTCTTGCCAATAATTAATAATCACTCGAGAGCGCGACTGCGACGGTGTTTGAAGGGATGAATTTTTGGTGGCCATCATCTCCATGAACCGTCAATTTTCCGAAATTGATCATTTCGTTAATATCTCTAAAAGGAAGTATTTCAGCAGAATCAACTAACGCTAGAGAATCATCACCTCAATCGTGATTTGGTTTGACAAATGGCGTCTCTCTCAACACAGGTTGATTTGATAATGTAATAATGTACTGCACTTTTTCGAGTAATAGCCGGCATCGAAACTGTGGCTACTACAGATTTCAAAGACCAGATTAGATAGGGATAATAAACAAGAAAAACATGCAAATCCAGTAGAAATCTTCATTCTGATTCGATAACTGAACGGTGCAACTATTTTGTGCTTGTTAATTTGTTTATAGAAGCTGTTCACATTAGCAGACTGAATGAAGGTGATTACCAACCTTAGCAATTGATTAATTAAACATGCCAGAATATTTGAGTACGTTTTATGCTTGTAGTAAATCTCATGTGAGGTTTGACTGATCTAATAGCAGTCATGTCGATGACAGAACGATACATGATTGACAAATAAAATAGGCTAAGAAATCTTAAAATCAAATTTAATGACTGTCAATTTAGTAATGAAGAGTGATAAAATGAGGCATATTGCTGTTCTCTCAAGTTTCAAGGGGTTAATAGAAGATGAATGTACACGTACTTTGTATAACTATTGAGGTTCGGCATCAGCTTTCTCCATGTACTGGCTCACACCATTGCGTAAAATTCATTACCACAATGCAAGTATATAGTTTTTTACATACTACTATTGTCTTGGATGAGTAACATCATAATTGACTTATCAGAGACAGAAAACAATTTTGGATTGACTAAAAAAGGAAACGGAGCTGACAGAGCTCTTTCATTCAGGCATGAACAAATTGAGTTTCTTTGAAAATTTATCGTTAGAGGAACCTGAACCGAAGAGCACCGGGTGCAATTAAAAATTCCAGAGGCAAGTGCACCACAGCTGAAACTTTTCACGTGCGATATTGATGCTGATCTTCCTTGATTTTTTACCAGCAATTTCTTACTTTTCATTTCAAATGGACATATCATGAAACAGCAAATTATTTATATCAATTCCACAACTATTCCTACATGTAAACAAGCATGCGGATATGCTTTTTTTCAAAGAAAACAAAGGCAAACTCCAAACGCTCTCACGACAAGAAGTAAATTATATTTTCTTCACATTACCCTTCGGGATTGTTTGTTGAAACTGATTTTCTAAAAAAGGACATGAAAAGTTGTCTTCAAATTCATTCTTAATAATTTTTGTGAAAATTTGTTATCAAAATTTTCTTAAGATGTCAATTGATTTCTCCAACTCACAGTAATCCTTTAACATTTACAGGGTTGCCAACTATACATTTCAAAAAGACAAGACGCTCCTTTGATCAGAGCTTCCGACTCAAGTAAACACATTCTACTGAAATTAAGGGTTCTTTGACTGGTTTGCAGCCATAACTCACAACCTTAGTATTCATCTCCCTGCTATTGCAGCTACGCTATTAATTATATCGCCTGAATTACATCCAATTCACTTCTGAGAATAACTGAGTCTATCAACCGCATACTTAACTTTGACTCGCGGATCTACAAATGAATAGCACTTGGCACATATTTTGATGAAGATTCTCTGATGCAACAAATGTGAATGTTACGAGTATATCTTCCGCATGACAAGGAAAATTCAACAATGCTCACCTTCACAATGTATACACCAAATCACATTCATAAGAAATGACTTGGTGAGAAATTGAGTGTAGATGAAATAAAGTGAATAAAATTTGGCAAATGATAAAGATCAAATGCAGGTCGATTATTTTCGGCAAAAGCATTCCGTGTAATGCACAAATTTAGTGACTTGAACAAGACGTGGCGACACGGATTTTCATATCATCTATTGCTGGTATACAACAAATACAGTGTGAGTGTGTAACCAAATGCACTGTTTCCAAATGGCTGTTTATGTAAAGCAGTTTCCGCAAAAAACTGAAAATGTTATAAAAAATGATTTGATTCATACGAGCCTTCGATCACTTTCTGCTGTGTTCCAGGCCTGGAACCGCCCCGCATCGACCCGCCCGGGCAGGTCCGGATGAATTCTGCATCCGGGAAGGATGACAAATCGTTTTGTGCACTTTACCATCCTTAATGAAAATATCAATTATGTTAGTTGAGAGAAATCGCCTTATTATTGATTACATGATCGCATGCTGTAAAGGTGAATTTTAAAACATTCAATACACAGTAAGTTTACATTTGTTTTGAATATTGCACATGCTTATCGGATGTCTGTCACAAACAAATTGGATATCATTTGATGTACCGATAGCTACATATGCTCGTAAGTTATATTTAAGTATAGAAAAATACAGAAACCAAAGCATGCAGCCTATTGGAAAAAGGAGAGAGGTCATTAAGCCGTAGTTTATTTCATCACATTGCTTAACAGTCATGTTGATAGGACATCACATGAATTGATTCAGAGAATATCAATAATCAAATGAGGAAAATGTTTTCCATTCCAGACATACTGAATATCGGTCCGTGTGCTTACAGAATTCTTCAGATCCAAGCCCAGCTCGGTCCGCCCTATGCTTCACAGCAGTCAGCGATCGAAAACTCGCGTAAATCAGGTTCCTATATTACATCAGTTTTTCGGAAAAATTCTTACTTCTTAAGTTTACAGTAGTGAATTGAACGATGGAGCAGTATGTTCTTTATGATATTTGTTGACTTCTGACCTTATCTCTGTCGTTAGTTGCAGTAATCAAATAATTCTCTTGAAGCTGTCTAACCCAGCATTATTTCGTTGATTTTTACATATTCTGACACTAAGTTTGAGGTAAAGTGATTCCATCAGTCGACGAAAAACGAAAAGACGGTCTGTCTAAAAGATGGATGTTTGGCAACAATACAATTACAATTTCAGGATTACACTTCGACTCAACTCTAAAATTCGATTCAAAATAAGAAACAAATTTAACATCAAAGAAATATGTGAGATTATCAAAATAAGGATTTGATGATCAGTAAGCATACCTCATAAACGGCGGCTGAGGTTTGTCCGTTAAAGTTTGGCTCATTCGAAGAGTTTCTTCACGAGATCGGCCACTGTAAGAGGAAGGTGAACCAATGTTCATTAAAAGTCGAGTTAAATAGAGATGATAATGTCAGTATAATTGAATGTCTTGCGGATCTAATTATTCAAGGCAGAACAAAGTATCTGGGTTCTCTCGATAACGTTTTATTGGTTGATCACAAGATAAATAGACGTTAAAAATGACAGGGTCCTCGGAGTCCAGCGCCTTCTATTGGTCGATGCTTACAACGAGGTGAGTGATATGAAGTGTGTTGTGTATCAAATGTGAGGTGATTGAAGTGTGAAGACAGGATGATTGTTTATAGCAAATCGATAAGTAGCAGTGCCTTGTACGAGTATATTAGAAGCAAACACAACGACATAGGAGACATCGGGGATTTTCAGGTTGGTTTCATTGCTAAACTCGTTAACACTCAGACACAGCATTTACTGAATCAAAAGCAATCACGCAGTTTCAGGCCACAATCAATAGAAAACATGAACTACCGCAATACCGCCTGTCTTCCCACTTCAATCACCTCACATTTGACGCACTACACACTTCATATCACTCAACTCTTTGTAAACCTTCACACAGGTTGCAGTTCAGTTCTGTGCATCGACCGATAGAAGGCGTTGGACTCCGAAGTCCCTGTCATTTTTAACTTATTTTGTGACCGACCACTAAAACGTTCGAGAGAGAGAGACCAGATACTTTGTCTTGTCATGAACAACTTGGAAACCTTGCTAATCTGTCTCGCCGCTCGGTCAACAGCGTCAACCGAATTAACCATATTATAAATCTAATGATGTCGAAAAAATTGTCACTTCCATCAATTACGAAATGCGAATTCGACTACTAACACTTTAAGGCCACGGTTCGGTAGATTTATCAGCTAAGTGGTGCGTAGGATCAAGTCCATTCTTTCAATAAAATTTCTCGGTTTTGGATAGAATAATTTCGAAAACTTCATCATATTGTGAATGATACTTTGAAAAATTGCTAAATACAATCCTCGTTGGTGAGTGCCTTCCAGTGGTTTTTGTAAGACTAATTCTACAATCTCTAAAGTCCGCTTTTCATGAATATATCTTCAGACAGAGTAGGAAAGTTCTTTGCAGGCAATATGTGAATATGTGGACAAAAACACAACTTAGATCAGTTTCATCTAATCATACAGGCCCTCATCGTGCATTTGCGTTATATATGCCCTGTAGATAAATTTGAAATAATACAATTTATTCAATTTTAAACATCCTATTTCTCTTTAAAAGAAAAAGGCTTGGCCTTTAATTGACAGTTATAAGTAAATTTGTAAAAAAATGGCTTGCATTTATAAGCAAAATCATACAAAACAAATTTAATCAAACAGAAGCATTGTACACATTTTTCAAGCCGCTTTTGACTGTGTGTGTAGTTCGTGAATTTTTTAGAATTTTGAGGGCTCTCTCCCTCACACATGCCAGTGGCAACTGGGGTTGGTTTAGAGATCTAGTCGACTAGATCAATAGATTAAATGAACATCGCGATCTGAACCACGTGCATCCAGTCACTCGGATGTCACGCTCATGATAACTAATCTGATCACTAATCACCAAGTTTCTAATATTCAAATGCTGACAAAGTGGGCACAAGTGAAACACAAAAATGAATCTACTTTTCACGTAAAGTTACGTTTACTTAATTAACCAATTTATTCAGAAATTCGATTTCTACTGTTGACATGACAATTGCTGACATATCATTGTTGATACATGACCTGATGACAATTGAAATCGAAATCGTGTCAAATATAAGCCCTGGGCTTCTATTTGGAGTCAATATTTTCTCCCAAAATCGGTGAAATTTTAATAGAAGCTCATGTGATTTTTTACGGAAAGATAAGATGCATTTATACCATGCGAACTATCAGCAGCCAAAATTATTGCTTTGAAGGCCAAGGTCCAAGTGATATTCAAAGATTAAATTGAAAGTAATGAGAAGAAGGAGAAAGTAATTGAAAGAAGGAGGCACATGCAGTTTAACCACTTGGACTCCTAAGCGCAAACCATGGAGTATATTATGTGGAGTAGCAACTCAGTGTTAATTAAATCCGCTATGTGTATGCAGTTTCGATTTTACTAAATGAACTCTAGTTGAGACCCAGCACCATATGGGAGATATGCAATTTTTTACGTTTTGAAGAAATTACCAAAGAATTGACTGATCATGGTAGCAATACAGAATGAACAATTGTGTTATTTTACAAAACCTCCGTGTAATGACAACCTTGGAGAGGTAATGTTTGCTAACTTAGCGATTCGATGGGTGATTCTTAAGCGTGATCATATCACAAACTACCTGCCACTGAAAGAGCAAAACATCGTTATTAAAAACAATAATCATAATTAACTATAACAAACCGTAAAACCTCTAATTGAGCGACACTGATGAATTCATCTCCTACATCAATTACATGACTGAAATAATCTTCTGCAAAACGTGTAAAACAGGAAAATAGTTTGTTAGTTGATTATATTAGTTAGTTAGTTGAAATATGTTACATGTTTTCGCTTTTCATCTATAAAATTCACAGATTTAAGATAAAAATTACTGAAAATTTCATCTCTAAATTCTGATCAGCTAGTCGAAAAATAGAACGGCACTCTCTAATTGAACGGCAGTGCGGGGAAAGGTTTGAAAAATATAGCGGCATGCCGTTCAAATAGAGGTTTTACGGTATGTACATGGGTCCACACTGCTATTCAGATTCAAGAAATGAAGCATAAATTTAGTGAATCATGAAATCATGCCGATGAAAATTGTACTAAATTTCAGCCAAGAAGCACACATGGTGATCGCGTAACACTGAGTTAGAAATTTACTGACATTTGCTGAGACGTTTTAATGACACGTAGGGGTCAGTATATGCTATACATACTCGTATATGCTATACATGTTTAACAACGTGGTGTCTCCAAATATACGAGTATAACAGAAAGCTTCTTTGTTTCGTAAACGCAATCACTGAAGTCCCAAGCTCTGGAAAGTCCTATGAATATTTCACTCTGTTGCATGATGCATACATAAAACAGGATGTCTACAAAAAATCTGAGATTCAATTTTAGGACTTTTTGAGACCCATATTTAGGACCTTCCAGTGAACGCTTCTTAGTGATTTGACTTTCCAATCAACTTACTATCAAATTACTGGGAAATTCATCCTTTGACTCAAAATTATAATCAAAATTTGTGAACTCTATTGTTCTACGTCGTGAAATGCATTTCATAAGACTTTAATTAAACAAAAGGCAAGTATTTTTAGATAAAAAGTCAATTTGTATTTGGGAACATTTTTTGTCTGTACCCCATCATTCTAATGTGTGAAAACCACGACCGAAAACGAATAAATGGTTGATAAATATCAGATCAAAATTTAGCAATAGATAGCTCTATGATGACAACCTGCAATGACAGGGGATTTTCAGTAAGATAACAGATACCGGCCAACATTCATCAATTCATAGGAGCATTTTCCTATTGAACCATGCGAGAACTGAACTTGGAGAAGCAATAATGGAGAAGAAGCCGGGATTGATCTTAATCCGGCCGGATATTTTAAATTTCAAATCCGGCTAGAAGAGGGTTTGCCAGATGAATAAACCAGTTGGATTTGAAGAGTATAACGAAACTACAAATGTAAATTTGTTTTATTCTTTCGAAGTATAAACGGTAAAAACGGCTTTCTAAGCAGCTAGAAACGATTAAATCCACATGCTGCAGAAACCTTGCTGTAGATTAATCTAACCTTGGTTCATGCATATAAACTGTGGACGTTTAACCGATTAACACTACAGACTACTACTACTCGAGATGTCTTAGTTCCGTGTCGCTATAATTTACAATGCACCACATTGTGAATTGTGGTCTTAATTCTTGTCACCAAAAAATCAAAATTTCTTGGTTTTATCTTGCATAAAATAATGCTTGCTAGAATACAAGGTAGAACTATCGCAGAACAACCGTGGAGAATTCCATAATAAGAAGCCGCATTACGCCGCGCTTATCTAAATTTAGGCCATATATCCATATACCTGATATCGTCCCCAAACCGTGCAAGTATTAAACCTTGTAATTGGTATTCATACTTTGGTGAAAGTAGGCTTACTTATGCTATAAAGCCGAAAATATCAACAGTATTTGACGATTGAGTCATACTTGACGAACCGGTGATGCCATCGTTGTCAATTTCATTGCATTTACATTCCAAATGTGTACTCATTTCCAGGATGACCGAAAGGCTCTTACAATAAAATTCGGGCAAATTTTTGATGCCAAAGATTCCCAAGTTGGTAGTTAAGAATATACATGGTGGGTTACACAGTTACGAGGAACCATCAAGCAGTTCTCGCCTCCACGTTATTACTTGTATTCTGTAGTAAATACTTGCAAATTCGCGTCCAAATAATTGACGCTCTGCAAGAGTATTAAGTCAAGAAACGGGAAATTGATAATTATTTCGAAAGCTTATATTTTTGAAACAAAAAACTGACGGAGGCATAGGTACTTTTACCGAATTGAAAAGACTCCTTGAATAATATGCATAGAAAGCAATCAATTTTGTCTTATCCCGGTTGGAATTTCAGTCTCGAAGTATCACAAATTTATGTTACATGAATTTATTTTGTCGTCAAGTATTTTACACAAGTCAAGTGAACAAAGCTAATCTGATACAACCTGATGATTAGGCCATATAGGCCTATCTAAGTGGAAAGAAAATGACAGATAGTGAAAAATACTTACTGTATCCTCATTAGGAAAGGCATCTCACAAAAGTAAAGTACGAGCGCATATTTGATCAATAATTAATATATATGACTTTCAACATGCAGTGAGTAAAAGAAGGGATTGAATATAAATTTATGGCAAATTAGACAATGCGTTGCCTTCGTAGACGTGAGGGTGCCCATCAAAACTTGCACGTGTAGTTGTATAAGTTATTATAGTTAAGTACCGGTAACGTGCAATGATGATTTGCTGAACGAATATCACACAAATCGCCAATCGATCAATCACGATTGAATAAATGAGCACTGGTACAATTTACTGCCAATTTTTCACTCGCTAATCAATGATGATATATAAAATCATGAAAATCTGACGAAAAATTAAGGCTGTGCGAAAAACATAGATCAGTTTATTTCAGCGCCCATGGTACAATATGCCAGGTCCTTAACATTGAACTTCAGCCATATCCTAAATTATTCTATAGGCCCTATACATGCCTCAGTAAATAAAATGTCGAAGACACTGAATGGAAATTTTAGCATTCCGACGCTGCATCACAATTGAAATGGATTAGTCAGATTCTACAAGAATTGCATTATCTATAATTATTAAGAAAATCACTCGAAATACTGAAATAATGAATTCAGAAAAAAATTGCGAGCTTTATAAAAAAACTGCGACACCTCTTAGTAAATTTTCATTCCTTTAAATATCCAACCAGCTTCATACTGCTTATAAAGAGGCGTCAAATCGATTGTCTTTAAACACAGGAAAAATTTCCAAAGATCTTGCTTTCAAAAATTGATCAAATACTTTCTGGACCGCAGGAACGCGATCTGCGAAAAAATGAATCTTTTGATATAAAATTTTCACTATATGCTGACATTTTTTCTGAGTCGACACCACCTACTATATCCTTACTCTATGCGCTGTAAATCGCTGGATACGAAAATTACATACGAATTGACACCAAATTCACATACAATTCGAAGCTAACAATTGATGCAAGATTCTCGTATATTTACAGAGATTTGGCATCTTTTTCATACCAATACTGACTTCCTTTCGTATGTGTTCGCAGGTGTTTGGTATGTAACGATAAACAACTCCCTTTGATTGGCTTATTAAAAACAGTACGCCTAAATATATTTTGGTATCCACCCTTCGTGTGTGTTTGGTAGTGAGCAGTTTACAGTGTGAGGCAAACCATAAGTTATGTTAAATTTTTGTCAAATTATTGAAGTTATGCTCAATTTGTAAGAATTGTTGTGTAAATGTCCCTGGTTCAAATGCGTTTTGATGTATCTCTTGAAATCATATACACTGACTCAGCATAATCCTTTAAATAGACCACCTAAGGTCTGCGAACACGGACGATTCGGAAGATAGGCTCAAGATCACAAGTAAACGATGTTGAAGTCAAACTAAATTCTCCTGTTTTTTCGATTCTATTTTTTCTTTCATTTATTGAAATGTAGTTACAGAACTGTCTGACTTAGTGTCAAGATATTCATTCAATATCATTACCTGAATCTGTACGTATTTCCACGTCGGAGAATTCCTCCACCAGACTTGTGTCTACGAGCATCAGCACCCTTTGATAGCCTGAAAGAGTGATATACAACCAATGTCTCTAAGAAAAGATATTCAAAACACAAAAAGATAAAACAACTTAAACGTTTATCAAGTTCCGCAAATTGTACATAAATTACATTTAATATCCAACCCATGGCCTGACAAAAAATGTGTCAATATTAGGAAACTTGGGCCTTGAACATGTCGAAAGTGAATATGAAATATTGCCCTATGGTAAAGAAATTGGCTTCTCTCAAAATCAAATTTCTTTTCTTAATAGATAAATTTTGACTTGTTGAGATTTCAAAGATTGTCACATTCAAGATTATGACTTACGTAAAGAAATAATTCCGATCGATGGCCCACCTCCAAATTGCGGCTGCTGTTCGCCGGCTCTGACATTTAAAGCCGAGCACATGCTTCTTCTGGAAAATAGCAGACTCAACAGGTAATCATTCAATAGCTATATGTAATACTGGTAAAAGAGAATAACACTCAATAAGTTGAATTACAAGGTGATAAAAGCACTCCGAAAGTAAAATCTTGCGAACAAACCTTTTATCCACACGGAAAGGAACATCTAAAATTAACATTTCTTCAGCGACGTAACACAAAAATATGAAACTTTCATTATTAGAGATCAGATAGATATGATTTCATATTTTCTGAAATATGACATTAAGAAGGTATTTCCTTTGTCGCCTATAGATCACACTCAGTCACAATTAGAAGTCACGCGCCTTTATCACTATTAAACTACTGTGCACAGACAGAAATTTATTAAATCATGAATCAGAATCACAAATTCTCTGTATCGGAGGACTATTGGTAATTCAATTCTAGGTTTCGGTCGCCTTTGTTGCTCCGTTTCTATTAAAATAATTACATTTTAGTGACATTTTCATTTTGTTATGTTTGTTTCCTTACTTTCACATCTCTTTACAAAAAAAAGAATAAAGGGAAAAATAAAGATTCATCCACTTTTAACTTCCTAACATTAGAATATGCATTATCTGATGTCTTTGAATAAACCCTTTGAATTATCAGTTGTAGGAGCCAGGGTAAACCAGATGGACGGTGTTAATGTGAAAACATTTCATTTTGTTTCATCCAATGAATTTCACATACCACCGGCATGCATCCATAGAAATGTTGCATAAGCACTCAATAAATGGAAGTGACATCAGACGTTATTCAAATATGGATAAACAGTCTGATTGTCCTGATAGTTGTCAGAATATTTAATGAACACGATTAATGCAATCTTGGCAAATCAATCGTTTCTGAATGCAAAATTTTTTTGTCGACCCCCATGCATTGCCGAATTATTGTTTAAAAGATCACACCGGTACTGTATGCAAAAACATTCTTCACCATCAATATTTTGGAGGAGCTAATACGATACTTATTAATATAATTAATTAAAATAAAATAATTAAAAAAAATTTAAATAAATTTAAATAATTAATATTATTAATATAATAATGTATGCTAATACCAATACATCCTGTCGATTAGGATGTTTTCTTTGGGGGGGGGCAACCCCTCTCCCCTGCTGCTGCGTCCATACTTATAGGGTGCCCGCAGATCTGCGGAAGATTCGCATTCCTGCATTTTGAGGTTTTTTAAAATCTATTGAAAAATATTGATTTATCCTCTAAACACAGCACAATGATTTCACAAATAAAATTTCCTCAATAAGCATCCACCGTTCATGAACAACGTCTTGAATCTGCACAGATAGAGCATCCTGTTTCTCCACGTGAAGGATGCTTAGAACAACTACCACTGCATCTTTAAGTAATCACATAATTTGATATAGCAGCTTAGATAATCAAAATGACACAATTTTCATAAAGCTTCAACAGCGCACATTTGGTTCCAGATCAAAATGGACTTCGTGCAATATGGTGAAAAGTATAAAACTGAAGTATTGATAAAACTGTGCCAGGTAAAGCCACAAAATGGAATTTGAATAACGGAAGAAACGTTTTCTGCAACATGTGAATACCAGGCTGTTAAAATTTTAACCACAAAATCAATAGTCTCTGCAGTTCGTGGAAGTAGACCTAAATGAATCGGCCTTCAAACTGTCAGAGGTGATCGAGTTTGCGGCTAAAATTTCAACAGAGGTCCAGGTTTTGGATGTTGCTGAATTGCTTCTGCTATTAACATTTTACTTTGTGGCTTTCTCTTGGACAGTTTTATCAATATCACTTTGGATACCATTTTAACTTGACACCCATATTTGTTCATTTGTTTGTGAATAGGTTGGAACATAAACCCGAGATCATCTCACATCGGAATAAAGTGCAAGAACTCGCATCATTTGGCAAACAAATATGATAATTGTATTTACTTCTCAATCTAAACAACCGAGTGATCAACTATTTTCTTTCGTCTCAGATAACAAATCCACATTGACATTAACTTGATTAATATGAGTGTGACCCTTCCAGCAAGAGAAGAAGTGCTTCTATGAAGAAAGTAATTTCATATTTTCTATTTATACATCGACAATGAATTTCTATTTTTAGATATATTTCCCTGCTTGCTGTTTGCTTGATATTATCATCACGAGCAATGAACAAGTACAGCTGTATAATTACAGTAATTTGAAGTTTCCGGACTTCCTTATTTGAAGTTCTTTCACCACTGGAGAGATGATATTCGCCATTTTCAAATGTACAGGCAGCATCCTCTACAAAGCTTTCAAAGGAAAACCTTAACAAGTTCTATTCGAATAATTTCGTTTGTGAGATATGACGATTTGAGTAGAGAATGCACCGAAGTGTGCGTGAGACTACGAGACATTTATTATGAATTTGTAAATGAAGCATTAAATGAAGAATGATATTAATTATATACACATCTCAGGTCATGATATTTCAGAATTCCTTGAATGAAGTAGTGAAGATCGAACCGTTCTTCTTAACATCACAATATTTTTCAATTAGATGTAAGAAGCGGTGACACTATTTGATGTGCATGGATGAAGTTTGCGTAGGCAGAATCTGACGATAAATATTGAAATATTGGACATGCATGGAATTCTGTGTAGTCCGAGATATGAGCTCTACTTTGTGTTTGTGACAGCGATCAAGTCAACTTTCATTTTGTGAACCGCTTGAAGGAGAGAGAGAATAACCACAGAGATAAATTGCCTTGTCCGCGTTTTTCGGTCTAGAGATGACATAAATCTGCATTGAAGGTCACGGTCAGAACTAATCTCGAGGGGCAAATCAATTTTCCATTGAACGTAACGCAAATTCAAGCCTGAATTCCGACGAACCAGAAGGTTGACACCACACAAAACGTGCACAGTCAGCAAATTTAGATCGTGAAGAGTTATGCGATGTGAATAATATTTCCATTTACTGAATTTATCACCAAGAAAAATTGAGTTAAATATATGTACTCTTCACGTGACAGGCCTGCCTAAAATCTGACCGATGAGGTCTGTAGGTTCACCGATACGAGCTACATCTTCCCTGGCCAATCACACAAGCCAAAGAGAGACGGATATCCATGTCAATCTCTATCTCTTGCTACCATTACATACAGTGGGTGGGATAGAATTGTGTCCGCTCTAGACTAACCCGCACGTAAATGAATCGATCTCTGTGATGTTTCACAAATGCGACTTTTTGCAGCGCGGAAGTCGCGATGGTGTTTGTTAAACGTTACAGCCTATGGAACTTTTCAGACATGTCGCGCGTTTTCATTTTGTCGAGAGTAAATCGCGCGATTTTGGTTTTTGACCTTCCAATGATCCTTAACATCATGTCAAATTGAGAACATTTCTGAGAACGGAGACAATTGGAAAGCTATGTCCATCGAAGACAATAGCCCAGTCGTCCGGATTCCGGGTTAACGTTACAGCCTATGGAGCTTTCCATACATGTCGCGCATTTTACTCGTAAAAGCGGATAAATTGTCGCAAGAATTCTCTTGGAAATCGATTTTGAGGGTTACCGACCAACGATCTAGATCATAACATCAATCTGAGAACATTTCTGTGTTCAGTAGGTCACTGTGATTAAAACGCATTCCGAATTGTTAAATTTCGTTCAGTAGAACCGATTCTATCACAAACAATGCATTTGAAGTTCGAAAGTGTTGAGGTTATTGACCTTCCCATACGTCAAAAAATAGTGCCTTCCATGCGCGTGAAATCGACGATAGCTGAAGTCAGTCCATGTCACCAATTTACATTTCGACTTCGTTCTCAGCCGTCAGTGCTCGGCTTTTGGTGATTCACACACCAAAATGATTCGCAGAATATAAAGAATTTGATGACGTGCATGGCTTCCACCATGGGGATAATTGTTTTCATTACATGTGAGACTCCCAGAGAGCTCAGCCCATGCACAGTGCTTTATTGATTGACTAGCCTGGAATACTTGCAAAAGCAGATATTGACAATAGATGCAGTAGCTTGTGAAAGTTGTTTTACTTTTCTGATTGATGTGATAAAAGTGGTCGCTTCGTGAAAGTTTGTCGACTTGTGCTATCACAGAGATGGATTTGTCTGTCCAACCCACAGAATTGGACAGGTCGTCTCTTCTTCTGTTTGACTAGAAAGGACATCACTCTGTGTGATTCATCTCTGTGTGTGCAATGAATAAATGACGCAATCGAGCACAATAATCGATAAACTGATTGAATAGGTTGCTGAAGTCTCTATGTCTATCAACTGAGCTTACAAGTCTATTATGCAGAGCAGACGGCGAGACAAAATAGCAGAAATATGAATGCTTTATGCTGATTTTGAATATTATAGCGAACTATGCAATACATCTTAAATATTCTGATACCAAATTTCCTACTGATTTGGATGAAAACAAGAACAAAAACAACTAAGCCTGTCTTCAGAGTAATTTTGGTTCAAATCCTTCTCCAATAAGCTACGTGTAAGACACATCCACTTTCTATGTCTCATGAAAACGAGAGATCGAAATGGTTTGTCCGATGATTGACAGTCGCAGAAATCGAAGCCCAATGTGAAAAGTCAATTCCGAATTTAGCGACAACCGCGCGGCAAAAAGTTGCATGTGTAACAGCCCTAAGGGATTTTCATGCCACATCAAGACAGAAATAATATATTTACTTTCATTTAGCTAATAAGTGGATGTAAGATATTGAGTTAGAGTTACCGGAAATTTCACAATGGGGTGCTAATGAATGAATAGTGAAGTTAGATGGTTGGACCAATAGCGGGCGCCATTATGTGCCGAATTTACTAAGCTGTTCTAGCAAAGAACTGCGTTCTGGAACGTGTTCTTATCACATTTGGTATTCACGAAAAATAAGAACACTGTTGCGTTCTAGAGGACAACAGAAATTAAGAAAATGTTCTAGCACAAATTGAGGCCTGTTCTTAGCTGTGAGGAACACGGTTTTTGATGCGCGATTGGTCGATAGCGATGCTGTATAAACTTATCTATTTCAGTCTAGTCAAAATCAGCACTGACGGCAAATATGGATGTAGTGGACTTAAATTACCATGCATATGAGGGAGAATAGCCAATTCGACCAAAAACAATTCGAGACCGCTCCAATCCCCTTCAAACCCCCTTCAAGAATATTCAAACAGGGAATTTGTAAGGCGATTTCGATTAGCAAAAGAATCATTTATGGACTTATTATCTCTTTTGCCCGGCTTGGAAAGAAATACAAAAAGGTCAACTCCTTTGCCGCCCTCACTTCAATTAGCCGCTACCTTTCAGTTTTACGCTACAGGTAGCCATCAGCACATCATTGGTGACATGAGAAGAATATCACAACCTTCTGCAAGTCGAATGATACCTTGAATGATGCAGTTACCTAGAAGATAGCACACCTTTCAAGGACATTTATCTAAGTTCCTGATGGTGCAGAACAACTCCGTATACCCAACATCATCGGGGCGATAGACTGTACTCATGTCAGAATCAAATCACCTGGAGATCATGCGGCTGTACATGTAAATCGAAAAAGATTCTATTCCTTGAATCAGGGTGTCTACTACATCAGGAATTTTAAAAATCCAGGAGATATCCAGGATATCCAGGAGATATTATTGCAAAAATCAAGGAGCCTATCGAAATTTCTATGATGGTCATAAAATGACCATCTCGTGTTATCGCCATTTTAACAGTGCCGTTACCTACTAGGTTTTTCGTATTTCTCTTTTTTCTGTTTCTTTTGTGTCTAATAGAACGCCTAATTCCAAAGCATGAATAATAGCCGTAAAATCGTTTTGTCTCATTAAGGCTTAAAAATAACTGCTGCTATATGTTTCAACACTACATTGCTATATTTTTCAAACACTCAGTTATAAAACGAATCACGCTTTTATCTGGTTTTCAAGTGGTCATAAACTAGTCTTCAAGTTTTTGAACACCGTAGCTCGATTGTAAAGTTCACACTGTTTCTCTCTAGTGATCGAATTTTGAGTTTCAATATTGTTCAATTCACAATCCAGTTCAGCAACACGTTTGCCTTTAACTTGCTGATCTTCATTCCTTTTTAGTTCGAGTGCCATTACACGTTGCCGGCATAAATACTTAAGCGATTCAATCAAGGAAGCAGTTAGCGAAACATGCAGAACCCCTCCATAATACTGAGTGGCGTTATGGACCACACGTTTCGCCAAGATGGAACTCTCATAAACATTCTCTATTAGCATAATCCTTCCTTATGTTGAAAACACCTTCTACTGCCGCTTGACCATGGAATAAGACCAAAACCTTCCTCACTACTGCCCACAGGTGTTAAGAACTTTCTTTGTTTCGCAGAAGACTGCAGTAGAGGTCGTCCAATCGAAGTTTGTCGATGTCAGATTGATTTCTAAAGAAAACATTAAGCAGTTAAATTTTGGTATTGATGCATGCAGTACCAGTGAAATTTACCTGTAGTTCTTTTTTCGTTAGATCTGATTGAATGAAGTCGGAATATTCCTGCTTTGCCCAATCAGCCAGAGATACAGAAATGCAGTTGGAATCGATCATTCTGTTCAATAAAATGTCAAAACGCATTTCGCAAAGCGTTGAAGACTTGGTTAAAATGACAAGCGGAGAGAGTGATGTAGCGTCTTTAACAAGATCGTGTTTCAGCGGACCGCTCTCAAGTATTTTATCCACTATCGCGATAAGGCAATCGCGAGCGGCTTGACCAAACTCCAACATTCTGCGTGGATGAGAATTCTTTGGGATGCTGCGTTTGGCTCCGAATTCCAGATCCACTTGCGATATTTCCTTCAGATTTGCAGCGTTATTCAGATCACGTATCAGAATTTTGGAAGCGTCTGTCCCCACCTCCGGCATGACCGATGCCTTAACGAATCTTTTCAATGTACATTATCTTTGACAAGGCCCATGAGAAAACTGAGCAAAAATGGAATCATAGGCTGGTCGTGTTGAAACAGCCGTAGAAATGGCTCAAACTGAGACGATACGAAGCTGAAAAAATGCAGCTTCGCTGCAGGAAATGGGTCATTGATTGCGTCAACGACTGTTGAGAATGACGCTACATGAGGTTGAGGTTTCACATCGACGCAATATTTCTCAATATTCGACAGAATCTCTATTGCTCTGTTACATACATCTTCGTTTTGTACCTAACCGCATTTGCAAAAAAGACTTAGGAAATGCGGTTGAACCTGTAATATGTGTGGCCAATAATCATCCCTGCGTGCAGGAGAATCTTTGAAAAGGTAGTACATGCTTTGCAGTACAGTTGACAAATCCCAAGTACTTTTTTCAATCCATACTGCAATGCTCAACTCACGAATGACATGTAACAAGCATGTACCTGTTTGGAGCAATTCCTTCCCATACTTGTGCTGAAATTTTTCAGAAAATCTTCGGTGAAATGATTGACTGCCATGCTGATTTGCAACAATCTATTTGAAGACATCAACAAATGAGCCACTAATTTTATCCAATGCTTTTTTGACACTTTCAAATATGTTTTCAGCTTTCGAGTGAGTGCGAAATACTGACGTTACATATTCACTAACTACAACACCAGTGCTCGTTGAAATATCTAATCCACAGATCTTGACGTCCCCTTTGAACAATTTTGTTTAATGCCTCATCGAAAGGTATGCTAAACTCCTTGGACGTATGTACTCTGGATAGTATCTCTTTCTGAAAATGTGAAGATAGTCCGAAAGTCACAACGTAGCCTAACTTATCTTTGGCCTTTTGGATGTTGTCAACAACAGGGTGGTTCTTCAACATAGCTTGAAATATAGATTGTTGATCATCACATGATCGTTGTGAACGGTGTTTCTTTACCATATCCAAGGCCCAAATCATTTCTGCTTTGATACACTTCATTTTTTCATAGCTGCCGTAATGGGAGCCGTTCACGTTTCCGGGTTAATTGTAGAAATTGTACTTGTGTGCATCGATGAAGATGCATCAGCATTCATTGAAGATGATGTAGTTGAATTCAAGGATGTGGGAACGTCGACACTACGACGAACAAGATTCACTAACTGATAGTCATTGAATGCAGCTACAAAATAGGAGTCACTAATCTGTTTTCGAAGTCTGAGACACCCACCGAGTTTGAAAATTCATGTATACGAAAAAACCTTAAATTAACACATGTAACCTGAAACAGAAAGAAAACACACACGAACATTATTTTGCGCTATCAAATGAAATCGAAAAGCACAAACGAAGATGAAGTCACCGAAAAGCATAATTACATTTTGTTTACATTATTGTAAACGTTAAAGATCTAGCTCAGGACATTTTCACAACTTTTAATTTCGACGAAATCAGGATTTATCCAGGATATCAAGGCCAAATTTTCAAAATAAGGATTTATCCAGGATATCCAGGCCTTGTAGACACCCTGTTGAATATACAAATGATGACAACAATCGACAATAGAATACTCAGTGTCGTGGCTCGTCATCCTGGTTCGGCTCATGATTCCAGAATTTTCAATGTTTCAAGGATTAAAGTGAGACTCGAAGCGGAAGATTTGCAAGGCTTCCGTGCTTTCTTTACAAGACTTTCAAATCACTTTTTCGGGAGGAAATAATTGGTTTCAATTTGACTGCGTCTAGAGAGAAGTGTTTTTCGACTTGTAAGTACCTTTCGCGTGCCATGGTCGTTTATCTAACTTACAAAATACAATGACAGCTCTGAATAGAAACGCATGTCTCATACTTGTCTTCATTTCCTTAGTTTCACCCATAGAATTAGATTGTTTAATCACATCACTTTGCTAGAAGTGCAGACTGATTCAAACAGATGGCACATGCAGGAACTTAATAAGTGGGCAAAAATTAATTTTTAATACCTTACAGAGATAGGAAAAATAGTCGTGCGTCGCTTGCGGATTGCTCTGAATTCCTTTAAAATGCTCCGATCGCCACGACTCCTTCAGATTCGAAGAATTCAGATCATTGCGCAAAAGTTTTCTCGATAATGTTGGGCCCTCCGATCATTTTAAAAAAGTTAGCAGGCGTATGAAAAAAACGTTCACAAACTTCTCTGTAGAAAATGACATCGTCTGTGTCTCTATGCTGCGTGATCCGGTTGATAGCAGTCACTGAAACTTCGCACAATTTGGCGTGTTTATTGTTGAACTGGTCGCTCATTTTTAGATTGCTATGGTATTTAGTCAGGAGATTGTGCCATTTCATTAACGCTACATGTTCCAATATTTCATTTCTAGTCAAACAGAACAAGAGACGAGCTGTCTAATTCTGTGGTTTCACCAATCCACAAGCAAGAAAAGTAAGTCAAGGTCATGATTTACGTCACTACCTAGTTACAAGTTGCTGCGTCTGAGAGTAGCGGTGTTCCATAGAGAACAAGCTTCGTGAATATGACAGACGCCGCAAGAACAGAATCTTGTTCTAACTGGCACAGAACAGTGTTCTCTGCTAGAACAGATTCCTGAATTCGGATCTATAAGTTAAGAAGTCAATTTCATGATTTAAATAAAAGTGAATTGTCACTAATAGAAACCAAACTTTAAATTGAAAGATGTGAAAGATGACTAATGATGGTGGGTCCCAAGAAGGGCGATACTTGAGGTTTTGATGTTGACTTTCGAAAATGGGGTGTTACATGCTAAGTTATCGTTGAATTTAGAGTCGTGAGAGCAAAGGATGGCTGAATCGACTGCCTATCAAGTCGCAAACTAACGGGACGATGTCGGATAAAATCAGGTAAATCATGAAGGATATTCCGGCACTTTATCAGAAGATTGTGTGAAACACTAATATCAGAGTAACTTCTAGCACGCATCGTATTTGTTTTGAATAAAAGACGCGTTTGTGATTGATTTTACAGCAAAATCTGATACGTCTTTCATTCAAGGGCGTCTCATACTTTCGGATCTTTTTTCTTTGTCTCGTTGATTATGTAGGTACATTATACAGGGTGAGTCATAAAAAACGTCATCTCATTTTAATGGAATTTTCATCATAAATTGCTAATTCTTTTGATGACTTCTGTATTATTTTGAAAGTTCAACTTCATTAAAACTAAAAGTTTAATTTCAATTTTGATACAAGCTTAGAAATCTCCTTCCGTCTCCAGCAAACCAAATTTATGGAAACTTTTGATAATTGTGTGTTATTAATAGTTTTGAATCGATAGGCGACACGGCGTCTGTTCTCCAGTTGACTTCACATCAGTGATACTAATTATCAATTCACCCAGAATGCATGTACCTCATGATAATTTATTCAAGCGCATATTTTATCCTCAGACGGAGCATTCATCATCAAACAGAAATTTTCTTGTGTGAATGCAAGTTTCACTTCTATCAAAACCTTTGCTAAAATACAGAACAATGCTTAGAAAAAGAACCCCGACAGAACAGGAAATATTGATTAACTTATTTTTAGATTTGTAAGAGAGAAGGAAACATCTGCAGAGTAAAATTACTCCTGTACTTGCGAGAGCTGCTGTAGTCATGCTGACTATTAACTGCACTAAAATAAGTTGCCGAAGATCGTGAGGTTGAGACAATACTTTCTTGCTCCCTGTAAATAGCAGCTAGTGAAGTGCATTATAGAGAAATTCATCAGAATGTACATGAGATGATGTCTCCGAATTCCGAGACAAGAGCAAGGATGATCTGAAAATATATTTTTCACAACAATTTGTGTTAAGAATCAATTAATTGAAATTATTCTAGCGCATCAATTAAGTAATTGCAATTTTTTGATGGCAATAATGCATTAATGATTGAATCCCCTGAACAAGAATGACTACTTGACCGCAAGATCAGAAACCAGGAGTGTAATGTTCTGTGATACAGAAGCATACTGGAACTTAAATCCTCATGCTACAAAATAAATTCTGCTTTAACATATTGATACTGAATTTTTATAAAAATTGCTACATAATCCATGAAATTCATGGAGCAATACGATCGTGACGCTATCTTGCTTGGCACTTAATGCCTTTCAATTTATGGGATTTCGCACATTACAGAAAAGCAGATATGATGAGACCAATCTGCTAGATTACATTTTATTGCAGCACGCGACATGTTGCGAGATCTGGTCCATCTTCAGGTGGATAATAAATGACATTGTTGTTAATGACATTAAATAATAATGTAATTTATTATTCGCCTGAAGATGGAGCAGGTCTCCGCAACATGTCGTGTGCTGCAATAAAATGTAATTTGGCAGATTGGTCTCTTCATATAAACTTTTTCTTTTAATTAAATCATGCGTCTACCTGCTCATGCCTTCTCCGCTCTGCAATTTCCATCATGGAGATATTATCTTCCTCAGGATATCCATGTAAGGTACAAATTCCTCTGCCATAGAGATGTAGCTTACAGCACTTTATTCAAGGATTCCTGTTTCAGGTAGTCATGAGACCTTCTATGTTCATATTTCATTTTGAAATGAAGATCATAATCCGAACACGCATGGTAGAAGTGTCTGTGAGGGAGGTCAGTCGATAAAAAAATGAATTGTTTGTTTATGTTAGAGGAAATCCCTGAGGCCCGATGTAGGCAAGAAAAAACCAATTCAGCTATACTTATTATGCATCATGTCAATCCCTTATTTTCAACAATAAAACAATGAAGTTTCTCTCCCAATTTTGATATAAATTCCAAATTCACCCGACGCACTTCGTCTATGCACACGCTCGCGTCGGGTGAATTCGGAATTTTTATTATAAAAAGCGTCGAAAAATTGGGAGACAACCTGTATCTGTTCTATTTGACCAGGCATGGCTTTTAACAACAACTCAAGGCATTTCACTAGGCGCTAATCATCACTTTGAGGCTATACAGGAAGTTTTGAAATTCGGGCTAAACCCAAGAAAAAAATAACCTGATCTTTAAAGTCCACATTTACACAGCGGAACTTGACTTAAGTAGTAATTGCTGACCTGGTTCACTTTTTTGAATCTAAATGATTTTCTTCTGGTGGTATTTCCGACATTTTCACTTGAAGATTAAAGGTAACTGAAAAGTCAATATCCGAAAACACTTGATCTAGGTGAAATGCTTTTCAATAACGTGTTCATGCCAAGTTTTCATTTTAGTGAACTGAAACGATATAGACCGAAGTTTCTGAGAAAATTACAAAAAACTTGAAACAAAAACTTCACTAACGAAAATGAAAACCAAGCGATTATTTCATGACTGATCTTCGCATCAAGATGAACGATCACTTTGTGAAACAACTCAAGCGAATTTTCTAATACTCCGTTACTCATCCAACTTGACATCAAGCCAAAGCAATAACCCTTAAGTCACCCTGAATGACTGAGGACTTTTATAATTTCTATCAAAATAATATATTCTCAATGAATTTTCCATGTCAATAGCTATAATAATTAGAAAGTAGCGAATAGAACAAAATCGTAGCAATGTTAATTGCAGAAATCAAGAAAAATATTCAGCATTTGTCAGAACAATTCTTTGAAAATCGACTGTTCATGCTCTTCAAACTGCATTTCCATCAATTCCCTATCACTGTTAATATGCCAGAAGTAGCACTTTATGAATAACAAACAAAAGAAATACCACGGTGTGCCAGGAGACGCGGTTTCAGTTTGAAAATTTCCCGTTGTGTTTCTCGACGGTTTCTGATGTATTTTCGCAAGACTATCCTTTTCAAGAAAATGGAGAAAATTCAAAATGGCGGACACTAAAATTGAAGCTGAATTCTGGTGCCGGATCAAAAAAATCCCAATCATTTTGTTAGCAGTTTCCTATGAAACTTGACCCGCTCTGTTGAAATACAATTGGCAAAAAAACATGCGACTAGCCCTTTTCGAGAAAATGACAAAAATCCAAAATGGCGGACTCTAAAACAGAAACTAATTCCGGGCCTAAATTGAAAAAAATCCCATCTATTTCGTCGGCAGTTTCCTATGCAATCTGACCCGTTTTTTAATATTATTTGATATATAATCATACGGTTAGTCCTTCTGGTGAAAATGACGAAAATTCAAAATGGCAGACATGAAACCGAAACTGCATTCTGAGGTTATATTAATGTAATTCTCAATTTTATCATCAACAGCTGTCTGAGCAGTTCTACGTTGCTTTGACCCGCTCTTTTCAATTATCCGTTGGCAGGCCCGTCTCGAGAAATAATAAACGTTCAAAATGGTGGACATAAACCGAAACTCTATTTTGGCTCCAAAATACAGCGAACATGTAATATGCATTAGGCTTCAGCCACACTGAAAGCAAAGCAAACACGAGCGTCCCGAGCAAACGCATGTCCGTAAGCTATTAATCGCTCTCGTTTGCTTTTCTCGCAGTGTGGCAGTCTACAACTGCCGCAATGATGACTTTATATTCGCTGCAAAACGCTTTGCTCGGAAACGATTGGAAAAGCTCGCAGTGTGGATGAGGCTTTATGCATTAGTGAGTTGCAGGTCTGATGAATCTGATGGAGACCACTGATTCACAGGTACATATTGACTTGTGCGCGAAGGGGTGATTAAGAATATGACTTTTGCAAGGCTTTTTAGGAACCTGTCAGGACCTGCAACCGACTTGCTATTGTGCGTTATGTATATTAAGCGAGCTCCAGAATGCAGTTTCGGTTTTTATGATCGACATTTAAATTTTCATAATTTCTCGTAACAGGCTAACCATGTGATATGGCAAGAGGTAATTGAGCAGAGCAGGTCAAAATACATAGGAAACTGCTTGGGAAAAAATGCTTGGGAATTTTTTTAATCCATCACCAGAATTCAGTTTAGGTTTTAGTGTCCGCCATTTTCTCGAAAAAAACTAGATTTTTTAACTATGATTTTCGAGAATTTTCTTGCAAAAACATCAGAAATCGTCGAGAAACACAATGGGAAATTTTCAAAATGCAACCGCCTCTCATGGTACACTGTGATACGTAAGAAGTTGCAAGCCAGGAAGGCATCAAAATTACACGCTACCATACTGTATGATTATTGCATGTACACATAATTAAGTAGTACAGAATGAGACTGGCAATTACGTAGATAATTGTGAGGTTTTTCAGTGTTATGTACAGTGGAAAGTAATCTCTCCATTTCGTTTAGCAAAAATATGTGAATGATAAAAGCAACATTTGCAATCTAAGCCGGACGTTGTGGGTCCCGATCCTTTATCAACTTATCAACAAGAGATGAATAATATTCAATGATGAATTTAAGAGGCACTTTCACTTTTTAAAAAAGCAATCAGTATGAATTAAAGCAAAAATATCCATGTTAGTTGATAGCAATGATAGTGAGAAAATTACATCGAAAACGAATTAATAACTTCATTTTAAGAAATCAAAACGGACAGGCGATGATACAGAGTTCCTTACACTAGCATGTGAGTTGGCACACGCTTTCCATATGATCGTACATGTATTCATACCATGATTTAGCGGTCATTGAACTGACTTTCAATTCATAAATTTACCTTATATTGATTGACAATTCGGAATTAATAAATTTTGATTATAAATAGATCGCAGTTAATATGATTTGTCAAACCATGTTTCCCGCATATTCTACAGAGCTTGAAAACTGACGAATTTATCAAACTCGACACACAGTTGCACAATTATGATATTTGCAGAAAGAAAAACAAAGAGGTATAAAAATGTCTGCATGTATACGAAGGTTGAAATTCTGTTAAGGGAAATTAAATGCCAAAAATAAGTTCACGCATAATCATGGAAGACTGGGCATGAAACAAAAAGATGTCCTCAGACATTTAAAATTGACGCATAATATTCCTTGCCTGCTGTGAGCGCTATACTATCGACTTCTGAAGGCGCAGGACGCCGAGGGCCCATCACTTGCTTTAACTATAAGCAATAAACTTAATCACCTCGAGACCAAAATTTTCTTTCTCCCGGGAGTTCGGACAAAATGAGCTGTCTCAATGCAAAACATTGCCTCATTGATGTTTAAAATGACAATGTATGAAAACGTGGATCCAACAAAAATGTCACATGAATGAGCTTGTATCAGATTGTATAATGAGTTGATTCAATTCTTCCAAAACACACGCTTCAAATTCATCTACCGACAAAATGCATCGATACAATGGAATGCGTTAACTAAAATTTAATTGAACTGAGTCCACTTTATAAAGGAATGTATCCGAAATTTCTTTATAACCCGATTTAAGGTTAAGAAAAAAGCTTTTTTATTGCATGATATTCTAACTTCATGTTTTTAACAAATTTCATTTATTTTTCATATTACTACCTACTACTCTTAATTTCAATATTTACTGCTACATTTCACTCATTGATCAGTATTCAATTCATTCTTTCATATGCATGTATTTTCAAGTTATTCAAGTATAATATTTCAAGTTTATTATTATCATCCTAACGCCATCATCCTCCTTCACTTTCATTCTGCATCTTCTACTCGATTTCTATTATTTGTCATTGTCTGCTTCGATGCATAAATCTTACAATAGAGATAGATTTGCTGATCGTTATTTTCAGCAGCACATGCATTGTTAAAGCGTGTTCACTATACCTTGTCCAATGTCTACCCACATTCGTGTCTACCGATCTAAAGGCAAAGCTTTACCGATTTTGTGTCGATATATCATGCACTCCGATTAAAAAATTGTCTTGAATAAACAATAATTAAAAAGCATCTTGGTTAGATAAAAACAAAGTCATGTTTTAAAACTAGAAATGTTTTTTTGACCCTAAACCGGTTACTATCCGATATAATCCGCCAATATAATCCAAATCACATAAGGCTATGGATCAGATGGTATCATTTATATTCAAGAACAAACAAATCTCTTTGCTAACGTTGCTAACATTGATGGAATGAACATACAGTTTCCGACAACTTAAACGGGTTGAACAATCATGAAATAAATCGGTAAGACGTTAGGAATAAATCATGTACCAGGTAATTTACTTACAAGCAACGCATTCAGAAACTTGTTATTCAGAGTTTTCGCAAATCTTTGAGTCAGCTGGTGAAATACAAAGTAAATGGTGAAAATGAAGAAAACATATGTGGAACAGGAGATAGCTGTGATAAAAGACGTATTGTTTAAATAGGAGGCAACAAACCAAGACTAGTTATGTAAATTACAGCTGGAGCTTTATGCACATTAGCTTCATTTAAAGTAATTTTCGTGTACGTCAATAATAGCGTCAATATATTGAATTGAAAAAACTTATAAAGGTTAAGTTAAGGGAGGGACGACCGAAACAATGGAGTCATAAATTAAAACAAGGCAACACATACAAGTAATGAGTGAAGAACAAAGTCTGGTGTGCAATAGCTACAGTTCACAATTTGCCGTCCGTAGTAAATCGTAACGACATCTCCGAACTATTGATAAAAGTCGTTCGCAGTTCGTCGTTGAAAGATGATTTATGATGTCGTATGCGTGCATATCTATAGTCGTCACCTGCAGATGTCTATAGATGATGAAGTTCAGCGTCGTTAAACCCACTTATAGTCCAGGCAATATATATATTTTTTACCCGCCACAAATTGCAATAGCTTCAAGAGTGGGTTCATCGTGTAGAGAAAAAATCCCTTATCAACTTATCAAAATCTAGGAAAGTCTAGTTAGTGGAACACCCTGAACTTTCCACCTGAAGTCAAGAGTCCTTTCCAAATATAAAAACACGTTTGCTCTACATCTACAGGTACCTTGAAATATGTATTAGAAGATGCTGATTATATGAATGCTTTCAATTTCTATGCACATTCACAAAAGAATACGTGCAAAGAAGGCTTCGCTTATTGATGAAAAACATGAAAATTTGTATCCTAACTTATACAAATCTTTATCAATTACACCATACACATACCTAAGAAAGTCACCTACAAGGTGAGGGTACTTAAACGCGTCTTCGATCTAGCGGCTTGAGCACCTACGCGTTTTCACAGGACGGAAGTTGTGCAAAGTTATCGTTTGTTGATGGTGAAACTCGCACACTTGCGACTCAACCTGTAGAAATTTGCATCAGTTTACATCTGCAGATAGCTGCAAGTGTTTTTGAACTAGTGACTGAGAAATCTAGCCGCTTGGGAAGGACATAACACAGAAAACATAGATTGTATTGTTGAGAGAAATGTGGGAGGAAAATGTAGTACGTGAAACAAAGCTACGACGCTTCATTTTGATTGGCTGTTGTGATCTTTATCTGCGATTTCATGGGAGTAAACGTGTTTTTATAATTTGAAAAGACTCATGACTTCAAGTGGAAAGTTCAGGGTGTTCACTAACTAGACTTTCCTAGATTTTTGATATGTTGATAAAGGAATTTTTCCCTACAAGATGAGCGCACTCTTGAAAGTATTGCAATTTGTGGCGGATTGATGTGCAATTCGCTGTAGATTGCCTGGATTATAACTGTCTGTCGCTGTCTTAACTTAGAAAGCACAACTTTGAACGCCACAGATCGACTGAGTAAGGTCTGACGGACTTTGCGACGCAGATCGACTGACCCTGATGAAATTATGGAAAATGAACCTCACCCGGAAAAGCAGAAAAATTCAAGAAATTGTCATTAATCAACCATGATTTATCGCAATGAAATATCATGGAAATGAATACTCAGGTAACCATGGTTCATGGATATCAGTGTGGATTCTCTATTGACTGTTCATGAAGTTGCTAACGAGAGATTGCGATCCATGTCTTTTTCAGGTTAGAATAACCGCTAGGTGCACATCAGCTGAAGTTCGCAGTTCAAAAAATGAAATTTGAACATTATGCGTACTGTGAACGAATTGAATCGACGATGCAGTTAGAAAATGACGAACTGCGAATTACGGACGACGCATTGTGAACTGCAGCTGATGTGCACCATACTTAAGAATTTCTACAAATGATTGGTTATTTTGATGAGGATGCAAGCGATCAAAATATGAAAGCATCACGCGCTTAGCGCAATGCGGAGCTAATCAAAACTGACATATCAGTTCAATTTGAGGAAAGCACAATATTGCAAGCACAAAGAGAGGTTTTTAAAAGATTTTTGTGAAGCAGATAAATTGACATTGGTTTCGATTCCAGACTAAGTTGATGACATAGTGGTTCGTTATGAGTCTAAAATAAAATTATCTCGTTTAAAAATGCAGAAAATTGCATACAAAAACATATTTGGAACAAACTTGAGTCAATTACTCATGAAAAGTTCTGTACATTTCTATCATTATAATTGATTACAACTACAAATTACTCCGCTATTCTTCAATTACATTTCAATTACTTAAGATAACTGCCGGCTCTTAATTTGAATTTTGAAAACAAGCATCGTTTTAAATTTCTTAAAAATGTTGCCGGTATTTATGCCCCTGGTAAACATAAGTGCCCCTCGCTTCCTTAGCGTCTGCCGGGGCGGTCGTGTCTCGTGCGTGGCGTTCATCGGCGGCAAAGGCGAACCCTTTAGTCTCAGTTCTTTCGATTGTGTCAGTGCTATCGTGACATACCAAACTCACGAAATCTCTTGTCTGATGTATTTATTATCTGCATGATTCATTCCCCTTGTCTGTTGTCAAGTCCCTATGGCCAATTATAAAAAAACTTTCCTATCAGCGCAGCGACTGTGCTACTCTCGCGAAGACGGCTAAAACTGCGTTCTCCCAATTTCTCCTTACAAGGGTATTAGTAGACGGTGCCAGGGGGGGGTGGGGGGGTATAGCTGGAAGCTAACCAATGACACTAGTACCAGGATGAGCGAGTAATCCTTGCTTATTCACGAAAATGTGCTCTGCCGGGTTCGCCGTTGGTGGTGGGGTCATCAAGGGGTCAAACCTTAATGACCCCCAAAATTAGCTACCTCAGCTGGAATCCTAAACCGGTTGTGACCTGTGCCCAATTGTTCCTTTTAAACCACCAATTACTGTATGGTACTACCTGATTCTTTCAGTGGTGGGTTGACCCCGCCAGAAGCCAAGCCCCCAAAGGCACTAGAAGCCCCCATGCTACCTTAGCTTGGTAGCTAACCAGATGAGACCAGTGCCAATTTGTTCCTTTTAACCACACAAATAATTAATAATTCACCCCAACTGTGGTTGTCCCACACCTGATATAGTTTCTGGCAGAGTATCCATTCATGTATTTTGGGGGTTAAAAGGAACAATTTGCACTGGTCTCAATCCGGGTTTAGGGTTCCAGCTGAGGTAGGCTAATTTTGGGGGGGTCATTATGTTGACCCTGTGTTCCTGGAAGACTCCCACGGGGGCCAAACTTGCGCGATCCAACAGAATGGGGTCTCTCCGCGCACTAAAATCTTCTTTTTCAAATGTCTTGAAACGACCGATACCAGTATTCCATTTCTCACCGGCCGATCTGCAATCTCTTCCTTCGCTCATTTCGATCCACCGATCTCGCTACATTAGCAATGTGCCTTACCAACTTTAAAAAAATCCTCATTTTCACGTCGACCTCCCAATGGTATTTATAACTATTATGCGATCTATGGTCAAAAGCGATGTTATATCTATCAAACTTTCCGAATTTTCGACAGATATCGCTGTCTTGTGTGAATCTGAACTCGATTGACTCGATTACTTGTGTTGCAGTTGCTTGCAAGAGATTATCGTATCCATCCGAAAGACACGCAATCGAGCTGGAGGGTCGCGGAAAGACGCAAGTTTTGTGCGTGAAATTTCTCAATTCGACAGTGCTGTCCTCTTTCGATGTACACTTCACTGGTTTCTTGCAATTCAGAGATTTCTTCCATTTGTGCCGCATAATTTATTATTCATAGCGATATATATCATTTTGGAATAACCGTGGGAGCAGAAGCTGCCATATCTTGCTTCGTTGACAGCTGCATATCTTTCATCGTTTCATCTATTCTTGACTCCTCTGACGTAATTCTCGTGATCGCTGGGGATTTTAATTATCTGTCGCACTATACTGATGAAATCATTCAAGGTCACTCTGACCAAGGCGCTTGTTGGATTTCAAACAAGAGGCGATAACACCCTTGACCAAATGTTTGCAACACCCTTGTGTGAGATGCTCCTCTCTTTGTTATGTCAATGGGCTATTCAGATCATGTGTCGTTGTTGGTCCAATGCCCAATTGACACGGTTATGGTCCAGAAGAGTATTCGAAAAAGGACTAATTATCTATTAGGCTTATTCTGTGTACAAATTCAAAATGTATTGGATGGTTGGTTGGTTCGGTCAGTATCGGATATTATTAATCGGCTATGATCTTTTCCAGAGCTGTATGTACGCGTTATTTGATTGGTGCTTCCCAAAAGAATTATTCGCATAATTGGTGCGATCTCCTCCTTGGATGCGTGGATCATTGAAACTGCTGATCTAAAAACCCCCGGGATAACAGAGCACACAAAGAAGGGAAATGCAGAAATATGCAAAGTCTTTAAGGGACGAGTAAACTATACTTACGCTTTCTTAAAGAGAACTACATTCAATCCAACTATTTTCAGATGGTAATCCAAAGAAATGTGGTATGCTATTAAGTACGTAGAATGATGACTGTGTCCACTAAGAGTACTGATTATTCTCATTCTATGATCATGAATCTCACTGACTTTTTTCTTCCTCACTGACTCAATCGCATGTGCCTCAGCCTTCGTCTGAGTCTTTTTCGAATCATCGGAAATAAGCATATGCGACGTACGTCAAAGCGTCACGACTTTTTTGTTGATTGAGTATAATCTGTTCTCAGCAAAGTCAAATATCTCAGCCCGGTCAAAATGGCTTTCCTCACTGGATTATTCCGAGATTTTTCTGACCTGTTATCTCAGCCACCTGTATCTTATTCACATTCGGAGTTCTACAGTTGATAACAGTTCCCGATTGCTTCAAATGTGGATATTATCACACACCATGTCCCAAAATGCCTTCATTTCAAACGACAGTAATCCAGTTTAGACCAAGTATCTTTACTTACGATTTTGGATTTGGTTTGGTGTCTTTGGTATCAGATAAACTTGATTCTTATCGTTATTCGTTGAAAACATCTCTTCACGTCAATTCGGTATTTGTTATGCAAAGGGACAAGGGTAGCAATGACGCTCTTTTTTCAAAGTGTGTTTGTGTTATTCCTTGATGATGGTTCAGGTTTCGTCCGCTATTGGACGTTTGGATCTTTGCCTAAGGCGTTCGATTTGCTTTCGCATGAATTATCTTAAGCGTAATGACGTCAAGTTAGGACTTACCGACTTACCGAATCTGTAACCAAAAGTTTCAAAAGGTTTCTTTTCTAATGTTGTCCGCGTTCTCATTTCGTTTTCTCATGTGGCTGTCTGTCCCAATGGGAGTTCACATGGAAGTATTTTAGGAGTATTATTATTCTGTATGTATGTTGATAAACTTCGAAAACTTGTATCCTAACAATTGTATCTAAAACACGTCGGTACGTCGGTAGCAGATTGACTTCTTGACATTGTTGCCACTTTATGCGATCCAGAGAAGACCTTTTTGAGGAGGAATTTAATCAATCATAGTTCCGTGGTTCCTCATTCCTATTGGGCTCAGAATAAATTTTGAATCATTGTTGTTGGACAATTAAAGGCTATTATTATTACTTCTCAATTACATGGCTAAAAATGTAATTGATTACAATTACAAATTGCTCATCCGAAAATGCAATTGATTACAACTAATAATTACAGTAATTGCAACTACAATTACAACACAAGTTTGTTTAGGAATGACCAGAGGCCTCCCACACTGATATTGATCTGTTTGAAGAAGCATCTACAGATCCCCGCACTTAAGTAATTTCTTCTAAATATCTCTCTGATTTATCTCCAATAGGTTTTAACTGTGCATTACTTAAAAATAAAACAACACAAAGAGGTTTTGTATTTAAAGGAATTTAATTCAATTCTACAAATACGAGATCTGACATTTCGGAAAGCGATGTCCGTAGATCATCGGCAAATGAGACTCTAATTGAGCTTGTTCAATACACATAAATCAGCTACGGTACATCACTTCGAGCAACAGACAAAGAGTGTTGAATAACCAATAAATCATCGAACTCTGATTGCACCAAATAAACAGCTGATTAGCTTTCATCCCTACATTACAGTGCTACTAAGTTCTTCATTTTCTAATCATAAGTAAGGTGTGATATAATGATTTTGTAGTCTCGCTTTTATGTGAATACCTGCTATTTACTCTCCATGGTCTTTGCAAAATGTCAGGATAGTCTTGCCTTGAACATGTTTTTATCTCAAGCATCAGATACCTACACAATCACAAGGAATAATATTGGGCTTTTAAAGCACATTCTATCGTGCTTGAGCTCTCCTTGCTGTCCGTGCATTAGTTACAACGGTATTTTATCTTTTTTCTCATTAAATGAAGTGAATTAGCATGACTTGCATATTTTTTGAAAACTTGACAAACAGTGGATTTTACCACCACCAAGTTAAGGATGTATTCAAAACAGTCAGAAGTTTAACATTAACAATGACATGTGGTAGAGGTGTGAGTTCTTGACAGGAGCACAGTAGAACCTTTTTTCGTGTCGATTCGAGTTTCATTTTCGTATTGAAGATGGATCAATAAATATTTTGCATAGATATTCGTGGTATGCTATAAGATGTTCGTGCTATTTTCATGGGTATCAACTTAAGTCAAAATGATCCTCGTAACTGCCCGGTACTTATGGGTTATCTCCACCACGTTTTCAAATTTGTATAAAATCCGCAAATCTGAATCAACCGTAACAAAATTTCAGATGCACTTATTCAAGCACATTTTCTGCCCGTATGCCAAAATATATGCAAACGGAGAAGTACAGGATACCATGAAGTGTAGCGTTGTCAGCAGCTTGATCTGACTTTGTCTGTTCGAAGCATTATTGTTACTCGTGTGTGCATTGTTCTCATTCCGTCTCCGTCTCATCCATTGCTATTTGAAATCTTCCAACGACCACTACACTGTCAGACCTTTCTTAAGTCAAGTATATTAATGGAGAGGATGTGGTCTGGGTCATTGTCACTTCAAGAATTGTCGCGATATGGGTTTGTTAAGATCTAGTGCTACCTGTTCAGACGATGAGTTCAGGTGAAGTCAGATCAAGCTGCTGACATCGCTACACTTCACGTCATCGCCTCTACTTCAAAAAGTGCTATTCCGATTTGTACAAATTTTTGCATGTGGGTCGAAAATGTACTCAAATACGTGCAACTGAAATTTTATTACGGTTGATTCAAATTTGCGGATTTTGCGCAAATTTGAAAACGTGGGGGGGGGGTTTGAAGATAACCCATAAGTATCAACTGCCAGATGGAAAGCATCGAAATGAACTTTTAATGATGTGAGCATTCCAAGTAGCAACTAAAACATACATTTCTGATAAAATTCATTAGCCTCTGACAGTTTGAAAGTTGGTCTATGGACGTTTAGGACTTCCAACACGAACTGTTAGAGGCTGTTGAGTTTCCGGTTTAGTAAGAACATGTTTTAGATGTTGCTGAGAACGTACATGTTATTCAAATTTTAGTTTGTGGTTTGTTGGCCCATTGTTAGTTTTGTCGAGACTTTATTTATTTGGATATGTTTACATAGCACTGTACACAAAAGAGGCTCACAGCGCGCAACCACATTTCAAGACCATTCGGTGAAAAGACCACTTTAAACAGGAGCCCTTTCATGTAGATCTCGGTGCTCTGAACTTCGTGTTATTGTCGTGTCATGTCATCGTCGAGTTCGTGCTTCCGAATATCTAAATTAATATTAAATTTCCGAATAACGCAAACCACTAATGCGTAGAGTATAATAAGTAAATGTACATGCTTATTTGTAAATTTGTCATCCACATCGACAAAGTAATACAATGCACTTCAAACCAGTCATTAGCGCATCAAATAAAGTTAAAGACATTCCATAGAAATAAAAAACAGAATTCCATTGTATTGACATAAACGTGCAACATGAGTGCGTAGCGACAAATTATAATTGTACACTGTATAAAGGCATTCACAAGCTTGCTTGTCAATGAGTTTGCAAGTATCCTAAGTCTATCCTGTAAAATGTGATGATATTTCGAGAAGATTTACGTAGTACCTTAAGACGCAATTGAAATTAACACATTCTTGATTTCACTAAAAAAACACAGAATTGTGAAGGGTGAAGAAAATGCAAAAAATGTCATCCATGCTACTCTACAAATGTCAAGTAGTACTTTTTGGGACAAAAATGTAATAATGGAATCTACCAAAAGTCAGAACATGCAATATGTTAAGCTTTGCATTGATTGTGTCTGAGATTCCTAATGATTCTTTCTTTAATGTATTGAGGAATGGAGGAGTCACCGAGCCAGTTGATCAGTGTGATCGGACAAAATACTTTTTCGAAATGAATTAATTATCGCAAACTTTTGGAACCTCTCCTTTGTCAATTTGCATTGTATTCTCCTGACGAATGACAAGGTCCGAAAGTTTGCGATGATAACGTAATTTAGAGTTCCTCAACGTGCTTCCCTATCATACTATGCCGAAAATTATTGCTTCAATCAGCAGCAAATGCACGAAAACATCCCAGTTGTATTCTACCCTTTTCATCAGCGATACTGCAGATATAAAGCTGATACAATGGTGGTATAAAGCTGATATTATTTCGTTAGTCAAAGGATGCTTGGTCAGCAAGCTCATACTGCTCTATTAGAGATAAAATCAAAGAATTTCTATATTCAATAAGAAGATATTATTAGGACAACCCAAGTCCTATAAAGTTTCCATAACTGCGATAATTTTCTTTGAATGAAAACCGGGTGTGTACAAGTGGAAATTTATCATAATCAGCTCTTTCCAACGAATAAATTATCTCGAATAAAAGTCATAGCGTTGAAATGTTTTGAGTATCATGGCGAGATTGTGGTAATTGATCGGTAATAGATCCTGAGACATTACTGTAGTTAAATTATGCTTTATTTCAGTAATTCCATTGTTAAGTAGTTGAGAGATTGAATTGCATGGAACGATTCATTTCCATGATTACAGTTTCCGAACTGCAATGTATTGCTTGGCCTTGCGATCTTTTGATCAGCTGGTCGAGCCCATGAGAAAGTCACTGAAAATCGGTAGGAACAGCATCCTAAATAAAGTCATCAGAGCACTCTAACAAGGTCTAACTCATCACCGTTCAAGACCTCGAATGGGGGAGCCTCATTTCCATTTTCATTTAAAAATTCACACTCTATAATCTTAGTCAAGTAGCATGCTTGTGATGAGAATCTTACAGAATTCATGACAGTGAGGTAAACTTTCCGAAAACTTCCAGACTGGACTAGCACTGGAATACCAGTTTAGAAAGGATTTTTAATCTTGAGGATATTAAGTGATACATTTCAAATTATTAAGTGTATTTCATGTAATTTGGGTTGCCCTGGTTGTTAAGTACTATGTTTTTTTAATGCACACATTTGAGGATAGAAACAGTGAAAATCAAAAACATCTCTAACAACGTGCATTACAAGCATCCAGTCAAAACCATGCAAACGTAAATTCACATTCAATACAGTAAATAATTCTGCACAACTCGTATTGTAAAACATCTATAAATTGATTGCAATTGTGTGATAAAAACATACCGAGATAAACGAGATGAAAGACAGAATCTACAATAAATGATCAAAATTCAAGCTCAAGTAAATATTTAGATCTGCTCAATAAATGACATAATATCAACAAATATTGTCAGAATTTCGAAATACAACCTTCGTGGAAGGCAACGGACATCAATCAATTGGTCAAATGAGAGCTAATTAGATTTCTGAACCTCTGAAACTTCTCCCAATGATGCTCATTCTGATTGCCTTAACAATCAAGGGACGTTGGCTTTCAACATCCTTAACACTCACGCTCTTGATGACAATAACCTTTGTGAAAAGAAAAATAAGAACGTATTTCCTCATATAAATGTTGACGATGAATTCAATTCCAACAATTTCCTTGATTGAGTTGAACTTCAGAAGAACTTAAAATCACAGTTAGGATGAAATCATTTCAGCAGTACAATGAAGTTCTCCTACATAGTTCATCTATTACAAGTTCAACGGTGAACACAGGACAATAATTTCTTTGTCACGATGGTGTGACTTAGTACGTGATGACAAAGAATCCACCTTGCAATGTGAGGACTTCAAAATGCTTTTAAATGCACAAATAAGAAATTTATTAAAGTTGTGAACTTGAAATAAATCGTGTTGTCAGAAGCTTTCGATCATGCTTCGTTCGTCTTCCGGTGCAAGGTGAATAAAACTTGCTCTAAGAATTCTGATCAAAAAAATCCTTATCGCGCGTTCATTGATTTCTAAGTTTCTTTATAAGTAATTCAAAATATAAACATTCAATCTCTCTGATCATCAGTTTCACCGAATGATGCGAAGGATGCGTCGCAAAACACTGAATATTTTATCAATAAATTTCGTCAATCGTCCATGTCATCTTTTTTATTGTTTTACGATGAAATTATGTTTTTTAAATTGATCTTCCTGGTACAGTGGTTGAGTGATCAGCCTCATGATCCTTTGGTCGTGGAGTCGAGCCTTGAGATTGTCACTGGAAGTCGGAAAGACGGGCATCCGGACTTAACACTACGCTCCAACTGAAGTCTGATCATGTCAGCACCGTCCAGCCCCCAGTGTGGGAGTAGTGATGATAGTCTCATTTTCATTGGTCAAGTACCACGCTTTAACTTATAAAAGTAGCAAAATGATCTCCATATTTTGGCTGATCGTAAGTATTCACGTTTATTGAGAGCAGGCATGCATCACTGTATACAAATGGAGTCTTGGTGCCACTTCCATAGAAACAAGCCTCGTAATGACCTTTCTTAATCATCTACAGCCAGCACACATTTAAATGATTAGCGCGAAGAGATTGAAGAAGTTAATGAGATCTTTATTCTCAGACACAATGCCCATCAAAATTTTCTAAAATCAGAAGGTTCTCTCAAGAAAATTGATACATTTCGTGAAGATGGGGACATTCCATGGGTTACGAAATTGACTTTTCTTGAATTCTTGGTTGCATCACCTTATGTTAACATTAAGACTGGATGACCAACTAACAATTTCTAAGCCATTACTTCAAGCAAGGATCAGTTCTGATTTGACCCGTCACAGTTGTAATACATTTTCATTGCGTGACTGAATACCAGTGGAATTAATGATTTGGGAAATCAATCGAATTAGTTTCTGACAGCCTATATGAGACTAAGAGGTAGTCGTCAATTATGATAGAAATGTCATCAGTTTGTAATCAACTCTTCACCTCTCCTTCTGTCACGCAAATCAAATCCTACGGCAACTGAATAATGAATATCAGACAGAAGTGGTCTGAAATGAAGCAACAACCGATGATTTTTGATAACTTCAAGAGAAACACCCAGGGTATATCCACAGTCTCCTGCAATCTTCATCGTGCAGATATAATTAAGAAAAGAGATCAAGAAGACTGAAGCAGCAGATAAAGTGGAGGATATCAGTGTTCACAAATTGATTAGAAATGTCATTTCGATCATTCTGTTAAGCTTAGGTTCCAAAGATCTGGGGTCTATTGCATGAAAGTTCAGAAGTTAGTATCTGACATTTATCAGTTCACAACTGAAAAATAATAGTTGAAGAAAATTCGGTTGCATAAATAAATAATAGTTATCTGTTTAGTTGCTTCTTAACTTTTGTTGAAATCTCTCTCAGATGAAGTGCTAACTTTATATCGACCTACTTAGACTAAAGCCGATTGACTTTCATCGATAATGTCACATTCCACGTAGTAGCTCTTTGCATTCCATCATCATAGAAATAGATTGCTTATCTGAAGTTCGCTAGAATGGAAATTGACTCAAGGTCGCGGCACATCCGGGGGAACTAAGTTGGGGCATGAAGAACCAATTAAAAGCTTCGATTTACTCATGTGACTGATTCTAACCCAATGATACAGACGTTGGCAGGTGCATCTAAGTGAAAATGCGTGCGATGTTTGTGCCGTTATTGTGCATTGCATGAAACTAGAGGTTTTATTGTTATCAATTTCTATGACCATCATAAAATTCAATTTAAATGTTTGCGACTTTCCGTTCATTGTTGCATTTTATAACAAAAAGTACCGTCATATGCAAAAGTAAGGGTGTATCTTGACTTACAAAATTTATCAGTGAAATCCGATATCTTAGTAGCTCATGAACTCAATGAACAGTTTTATGCAACTGATAATTAGTGAGCTCATAAAATTTCATTAGCTCACAAGATTTTATCAGTATATTCTGGCTAGCTAGTAAAATAAGCTGCTGATAAAATTCCTTATGCAACAAGCAATCGCTTAATAGCTAATATTATGAGCTACCCTGATTTGTCGAGATTCGGACAATGCAGTATCAACATGATCTCTACATCTGTCAATAATTTGTACATCAAATTAATCGATAGATCCGGCGTGACCTTGATGTTTCAGCAACAAGTGGTCAGAAAGGGTGCTGACTTTGTTGTCAGCGTTAATGCTGTTACGATGCTCAGCATAGCGCAAAATAAAAAGGGCATGATGAAGGGCAAAATGGCATTAATGCTGGCAACGAAGTCAGTGCCCTTTCTGACCACTTGTTGCAGAAACATCAAGATCACACCGCATCCATTGATTATTTTGATATTCAAATTATTGACAAACGTAGAGATCATGTTGATACAACGTTGTCCAAATCTCGACAAATCAGATCTTTGGAACCTAAGTTTAACAGAAAGATCGAAATAATTGATTTGTGTCAACTGTATCACAAAATTGTACATAAGCTTATTTTGTTCGTGTGCGCATTTGTGAATTTGTCTGTGCCTTGACAAAGGACGAACGTCCAAAACGTCGGTGTTATAGATTTATAATTCGAAAAAATTGGCCTGATCATTTTGTCTGGAGGCATCAATCTTATTTTCAAATTATGAATGCGAAGCACCTTCTGCTCACGGCTCTTTTGTACCAAGTTGAATGCAGAATAATTCATTTACATTCAGAACTACAAAATTTTCACCTAGTCTGGTCGCATTGTCTGGACCCCCAGGTGTACTTCACGAAGGTCAATATGAAACTTATAAGTTTGAGTTGATTCAAAGTTTCCATAATGACTGAAACAACGACGTTGAGGATACTCCATTGTTTGCTCTGTGATGTGAATTCTTGTCGATCATGCTGAATAGATTTTGAAGAATACCGGTAGAGGTGAAAATTACATGCGAGAAATAGTTAGAACGGTCGTTCACCAATCTTCTGAACTCCACTCACAATGTGGAACGTCGACGCTTTGTTCAGGCCACAGAGATAAATTGCCTTGTGTGCGTGCTTTGGTCTAGAGATGACTTTCCCCAATACTGATGGTCACAACCAGAACTAGTCTCGAGGGGCAAGAAGATCAACTTTCCATTTAAGATAGTGTAAATTCAAGTCTGAAATCCGACGGTTTAGAAGAATGATACCCAATTAAAACGGACTCAGTCAGTAAATTTAGATCATGAAGAGTCGAACAGAGTGAGTAATACTACACCTGACGAATTTGTCACCAAGAAACATTGAGCAGAAGACACGCACTTTTCACTTGACAAGCGGAAGCCTGTCTGCAATCTGACCGTTGAAGTTCATGGGTTCTCTCAGAAGAGCTGCTTTCACAGAATTACACTGTAGATTGTTTAAGCGTATCACTTTGCTAGAAGTGCAAACTGATTCAAACAGATGGCACATGCAGGAACTTAATAAGTGGGAAAAAAGAAATTTTCAATACCTTGCAGAGATAGGAAAAATTGTAGTGCGTCGCTTGCCGATTGCTCTGAATTCCTTCAAAATGCTCTGATCGCCGCGACTCCTTCAGATTCGAAGAATTCAGATCATTGCGTAAAAGTTTTCACGATAATGTTGGTCTTTCCGATCTTTATTAAAAAGTTAGCAGGCGCACGAAAAAACGTTCACAAGCTTCTCTGTAGAACTTGACATCGTCTGTGTCTCTTTGCTGTGTGATTCGGTTGAAAGCCACTGAAACTACGAACAATTTAGCGTGTTTAATGTTGAACTGGCTGCTCATTGTTCGATTGCTATGATATTATGTCAGCAGATTGTGCCATTTCATTAACGCTACATGTTCCAATATTTCATTTCTAGTCAAACAGAAGAAGGGACGAACTGTCTAATTCTGTGGCTGCTTCTGTAATGCGTGCGCCTGGCCAATTACACCAGCCAAAGAGAGGCGAATATCTATGTCAGTCTTTGTCGCTTGCTACCATTTCATGCAATGGCTGGGATAGAATTGTCTGCTCTAGACTAACCCAAATATCTGTGGACCATAGAAATTGATAACAATAAACTTCTAGAATGGAAGTATTGCTTCATGCAATACACAATAGCGGCACAAAAATCGCACGCATTTTCACTTCGATACCCTTGTCAACGGCTACACCATTGGCCTAGAAGAAGTCACATGTGCAATTCCTAGCTTTTCATTGGTTCTTCATGCCCCAACTTAGTTCCCCCGGATGTGCCGCGACCTTGAGTCAAATTCCATTCTAGTCAACTTCAGATAAGCAATCCATTTCTATGCTGTGAACTAACCACCCTCTATCTCTGTGGTTCAGATGTTCCTGATAAGTGTCGGTGACGTTCAAAAGTCATGTGTGTGTGACAGAGGACTGTCTCAGTTTCATTTGAACAGCGAAACAAATGGTTTACGAGTTTGATCTAATATGCAGGATTTTTTCAATGTCATTCACAGACAAGAACGCATTGAAGTTTGCAGTTATAGAGGCGAGATCAAGAGAGACAATGAGCTCGAAAATATTCCCAGACTAGACTGGTTTAGAAAAACTTCGTCTCTGTTGGATTTTATCAGGCGTCAGATGTGTCTGAGAGGAAACATAAATAACATATCAGCGCCGGTCACTAATTGTAATCGCAACAGTAGGAACTGGTTAAAGACCAACTAAAGTCGAGAATTTGAGACAGACGGGCTTTCTCTGAACAGAAATTTATTGGCTTTTAAGATCTGAGTGACATGTATTGCTTCCGGAAGTTTTGATTAATTTATCTGACGGATGATAGACGGAATCATTCCATTTCCGAGTTTCTCCTCTAGTCCGTTGGGCCTCCGCCTGCGATTATGCCGGTGTAAAACTGGACCATGATGAATCTTTGACTTGACTCAGAAAGTAAGCCGAGCATATCATCATTTTCACAACAGACAATGAAGATTGCTACATCATTCGCAGCGATGTTGCCTGAAATCACATTATACATAAAGAGAACTAGAAAAGTATTTTGGTCTAACACAAAATAACAAAATCGCCAATACTTGTCAAAACATCATCAAGAAACAATAATATCACAATCTCCAGTAGGTCAGATGCCTTTTCAGATTGTGATCAATTCATTTGAGGTACAGCCAAATAGCCAAGTAGCCAGCAATTAAAACAATGAATCCTCATATGGTGCAATGTTTTCGAAGTAGTATCTGTCACATTTTATGCATTTAAAAAATCTCTCTTAAAAGGTTGAGAGGCATTGTCATTTCAGCTTGGCACCCCTTTCTCGGCCTCAAAGCGGTGAAAGGTGAAAACGGAGTCGCAATAAGGCGTCTGCTCCGTTGAATTTATTTATTCACTCTTTTTCTCCACGTTTGTTTATTTTAAATGTGTAGGCTTCGGCCGGTCAACTGCTCGAAAAAAGGCGGTACAGTTCCACTGTAGCCGTGTAGCTTTTTCTGATGCCTTGTATCACTTTGTTGTATTTTCGTTTATTTGATTGATATTCTATGCGAAATTATGAAAATGAGAAAGACACACAAGAAACGTAGTCAAGCCGTCAAGCTCAAAACCCCTCTCAGGATCAGCTTCAGCATTACGACGACATCAACATCTTCCTGCAAGGTAAGTCACCAGATCTTCTGGCCCTGTCGGAAACCAGGTTAGATCCCAGTGTGTCATCAAGCGACGTTACTCCTGATGGATACATATTTCACCGGATGGATAAAGCACCTTGTCATGGTCTTGGAGTCTATGCCAAGACAAGCCTTCCCTTGAGAAGGCTGTGTAGCTCTTGCCTTCATTGCGCCGCTGCAGAAGACTACTCTTCTTCTATTTTTCCTATACCGCTCTCCATCAACTAATGCGGATATTTTCCTGACAAGATCGATTACAAGAGTATCCCAGCGCTGAAGTTGCCGTTTTTGGTGACTTCAACGTGCACAATGTTGACTGGCTTTTGCACTCACGATTTCGCTGTCTCTCACAACCTTAGTCAAATTGTCACTTGCCGAGCTGGGGATACTGTATATCTCCTTGACCTGTTTCTCCAACTTATTTTTCACACAAGGTTACTAAACAAGTTTGCACCCTTCCATAGAAGTGTGGCTTCCGCACTTTTCTTAGTCAAGTTCAAGCTGAGAATCGAGAACGCCCACAAGTCGGCGCAAGAACTGACAGAGTGGCTTCAGATAGGGATGTTGGCCTACATCCCTCACCGTACTTTCCAAATGAAGCCTCACTCACAACCTTGGTTTACACCAGAATGTGCAGCTGCAAGTTGCCAGCGTGACCACTTCTTCCATAAGTATAGTAGCGCTTGCAATCTTGATTTGTACAAATCCGCACGTAGACATTGCAAGGAAACCATACATCAGGCCAAAAGCCGTTACGCTTTGTATGTACGGAAATCCATTGCTACCCAAAAGCTTGGCTCTAAGGCAGTGTCACCCCATCCCAGCACTCCGTCATGCCGATCTATGGCGACAACCTCAGCAGACAAAGCCGAGCTTCTTTGCAAAGAGTTTGCGAAGAATTCGTCATTAGACGATGGAGGTAGAATTCCACCTCCAATTCCCATGCGCACTGATGAGACAGTTAGTCCTCCTTCAGTCACAGTCCGAAACGTCAAAAAGATCATCGCCGGTCTCGATAGCCGGTTTCGGTCTTCAAGCATCTCTCACAGCTTTCAGTTCCAAAGAAAGGTTCTGACTCATCTCTTCCATCTAGTTACCGTGCTTCCAATTGCTGGCATTTTGAAGCAGTGATTAAGGTGAGACGAGATCAGTTGCCTTGGATATTTCCTCAGGGACTTATGAAGCTAAAGTCCTAAACTCCACAAACTTCTTGCTTCTTTCCTTAGTGACAGGCAGATATCTGTCGTCTTAGATGGCCAAAAGTCTTCGTCAATGCAGGAGTTCTCAAGGGTCAATTTTGGGACCACTCTTTTTCTGCTGTACATCAACCCTAGTGAGTAAATTGGTGATGTATGCAGATGACACAACACTCTCAATTCCAATGAGCGACTCGCTAAAAACACTCAGCAACGTCAGCAGTTATGCGACGTAAACGAAGACTTACGCAGTCCAAAAACTCAGAGTATTCTGCACTCACGACTTAAAGGAGATGAAGATGTCAGATAATAGGATCAGAGAACAAGATTCCATCTCCTTCCTGGATTTTACGAAATACTTTTCATGGAAACGTACATCCAATCCATTAGCAAGCAGGCAGCTCAACGCATTGGTAGTCTCTATCGTGCCAGCAGCTATCTTCCACCACAGACTGTCTGCTATCTCAAGTCCACTATTCGTCCTCTGATGGAGTATTGTTGTCATCAACGCATCTTAAAACGGTTGAGAAACGTGTCAAGAATCTCATGGGTGAAAAACTTGCTAGCAAGTTGCAGCCGCTCTCCGTCAGACGGGATGTTGCTTCACTCAGTCTCTTCTACAGGTACTATTTCGGTAGAAGCAGCTCTGCAGTAAATGAGTGCGTACCCAAACCTAAGATCTTCTCCAGAAGCACACGCAGAGCTAATGCACTCACATGCTATCATGTGAGCTTAATGCGCACGTACTGTGAGTCGCTCGAAAAGCTTTTTTGTTCGCACGGCACAGCTTTGGAATCAGCTTCCCCAGACCACATTCCCTGACCAATACAATCTTGATACTTTCAAGAGGCGTGCGAATAGGTTTCTGATGGGGGCAGCTTAATCAGATTATAAGATCTGTTTTTTTTCTTTTATTTATTTTTAGTAATACAATTTATTAGTTTTTCATTGAGTAACCCCTAGCTTCGTTCATGGCTCATAGCTGTGCTAGGGGTGAAAATTCAGTAAAAAAAAAAAAATTCTATCATGTCATAGTTTTCGATTTTCGATCGAACATAAGAAATGTAAATCAGGGTTATCCTTCCTGACCGAGTAATCCATCGCAGTCGAATGCACTCCCGCAATAAGTGGTATGGGCAATAATCCAAGTAGGAAAGGTCAGTAATTAAGATACGAAAGATTCATTATGTTAATACCGAATTATTTTCGTGCGGGCTCTAATCAACAAAGGGAAATATTGAAAGCAAAAGACAATAACAAACCACAAGTGAGTTGATGGCGTGTTGAGATACCCAATCAGTGTGCCAGTCAATTTTAGCAGTGGAATCTGCGGCTGCGAACATTTGATGACAATAAAATTGAAAAAGAGTGGTAGTCATACGGCGCTTCGTATGACTACCACTGTCACTTTCAATTTCTTATTCAAAGTGGCATTGACAAGGAGGACAGTAAAATTACTGAAATTCGGGATGTCGAAATTTCACAGCTTATGCATAAAAATGCTGTGCGATTTAAACTGCAAGTAAGATTTGTTATGTCATACACGTGATAATGTGAACATCAATTCATGAAATTTCAAGATTTTGATATATAATTGAACAATTCGTCACATAGATATCAATCCCATTTGGATGACATTTCACATGGATCATAACTATCAAAAACAAGTCAATGGAATGCTGAAATCATGGTTGGAACTTTGCAAGAGAAAAGTGCTAAATTCTACGAACAATAATAAATGACTCATTCATTAACCAGTCTTAACTACCACACAAACCAAATAAAAATGCATATTTGTAAGTTAAAATGGATGCTATAAAATCAGATACGTCTAAATCAACAAAAGTTCTAAAAAATTGAAAAATGGGTTAAATCCTCTCAAAACACGCAGTTCAGTTATGTGCAAGGATCACCATCTTACCTTCCTTTGCAATGGGGTATCCTGGAAGATAATCAGACGGAATTGCACCTCACCAAAGATGACGAAGCAAAAATGATACTCACCTCTCTCAATGTTACATGGATGATGAAGATTCTGCGTTCGTAACTGAATTTCGTGATTTCACTCCTGCAGAGAAATGTTGTAAACTGCTAACAGACTAATTATTGATTTTTATAAGACGAATATCTTAATAATAAATGAATAAATATTTGAACATACAGAAGAGAAAACTGTGTTGTTCTATGCCCGTCTGTTCTCCACGGTGAGATACAACAATACTGTACAAACATCGACGAGGCCATGAGACAACACAATTTTCTCTTGTATGCGTTCATATACAAAGAAAGTGGCATCAACACGAAATTTATTGGATAAATGTTTTTTGGTAGGTGGTCTCCTTGCTACAGTGGTTGAGTGCCTTGCCTAGTGATCTTTGGTCGAGTGATCAAGCCCCGAATGTCATTTGAAGTCGGCCGAAAGGGCACCTGAACTAAAAGTGTAACAACGCTCCCGCTTAAGTCTATGTCACCATCGTTCAAGCCCTCGGAAGGAGAGTATAGTGATGTCAAAATCATACCATCATCATGAGTTGATTGTAATGCTTGACTGTCGCTTTGTTTCCTGTGACCAAGTCGGGTGGGGGGGGGGTAGAACAGACCTTAGGGCGCTGACTGCTCTTAATCTCAGATGTTTCATCTACTCTCTCGACTTGGAACTGAGACTTGTGAATCTGCTGCTCAACACAAATCGATGAAGAAAGCATGTTTACTTCCTTAATATATTACTTACTCGTACACTAAGAAATTTATCTTTAACGCTCACGGCGTAGCAAAAGAAGTTTTCATCAATGGGTATTTCTGATTTAAAGATTTCTGCCTTATCACTTCTTGATGTTTTTACTATAAATATCCATTGATGAATGCTTCATTTGTTACGCCCGGGAGCGTTAAAGATAAATTTCTTAGTGTACGAGTAAGTCATATATTGAGGAAGTAAACATGCTCTCATTATCCATTTGTGTTGAGCAGCAGATTCACAAGTCTCAACTCCAAGTTGAGAGAGTGGAAGAAACATTTGGTATTAAGAGCAGTAAGCGCCCTCTTTAAGGTCTGTTCAAGCCCCAAAAGTGAAAAAAGCAGTCTTCCACTGCACGAAGTACTTTTAGAAGTACACTTTGTTGACCAGACGAATAAAAGGCGGAGTTGGATGCGGGGACAAATATTTGCAATAGTCTCGGCAAAGTCTCCACCAGTGAATTCTCACATTATCTGATTCCGATGTCTCTCCCACTTACATCAATCCTCGATTTGAGGAGAGTTTTATATTGATATTTGCAGTGCTATTACATATGTAGTTGAGATAAAATATGCAGTAACAGCAAAACTCCGATCACATGGTTGGCAATAATGATGTGAAGGCATGTTAGATCATCAAAAACTTCAATATGCTTGTGCTTATTGATTTTGCTTAAAGATTTAAGATAGACTGTAGATTAACTCGAGTGCACATTATGGCAAAGTGAAACCTTGTTGCAACGCGAATACGTGATTCGGAACAGAATGCAAGTTCTCTCCACATCTTTGCCACCTTAGCAATGAATATTTCATCAGTTTGGAGTCACGTTAAATCGCTAATCTAAGTCAGTTATTCAGTTAGTGTCATTTATTCATTAATGTCATTAAATAATTGTTCTAATTTTCCCCTAACTTACTTCGTTATTTGTCGAATGTGAAAAGCAGAGATGGTTCTTACACATGTGCACTTTTTATGAAACATATACCGTTAATGAATTCTTTTCTTGGAGATACTAGAAATTCAATAAAATGCAATAAAAATTGAATCAGTTTTATCTGGACATAATGGAAAATGCAAATGACCCTTATATTGAAGAATGAATCCTTTCATTTGAGGTTAACTACTTGGCTGTTCTTCACATTTACAACATCAACATGCCAATGACGACTGCTTGAATCCACCGCCATCAGAACCTGGATGAATACATTGAGAAGTGCGAACCACGTGAACTAGTGGAATAATTTGTTGTTGCGCCATGAGTCCTCAAGAGAACTGAACAGGTTAAAAGAACTGCCCGTATAATTCCAGACATATCTGCGTCTATACGTACAGTGTACGCAATGCCCTCATAAGACAGGCATCTGGATTGCAAACATGATAAAAAGTGAAACACATCGTCCAGTGATTCCATTTACGCAATGGCCATTTATAGTGTTAAAATAGAATAAACGTAGATTTCTTTTGTTTTCACTATTATGTAGATGCCTAGTTTTGGTGACTATATATTCGTCATTACATTTTTGATCGGTTAACAAAATAAAAATCTTCATGCATGTTGCTTCTATTAGCTAATTTGGTAATGCCTAGAGACAGGAGGGACAAAGTCATCGTTTTCAGGATTCTGCCATCTTATACAGTTCCAAAACCATCGTATGGTGACTATTCTGCAACGTTATATTTAACAACATTATAAAACTGGAGTGTCTCTGTCGGACTTTGCTCACTCTTGAAGCATTGGGTTGCTTGACGAGTAACTGTGTGAATGAGCTTGAGGATCAGAAGAGCTATGTCAGGACATCTTTCAAAACATTGTTAAAGAAGATGTTTTTTGTTCAAAAACGTGACAAGCGATATAAAGTTGCTTGTGCAAACTGATGATTATTTGATAACATATTATCGGCTCTCATGAATAACATTCGCTAGCGTTCGGTTGGATTTGATGGTCACTATTTGCGCATACAAATTCATGCAACATTGTTCTGACATGATGCAGATCAATGACGTTTAGAAAGATGCAATTACTTCTTGTTGTATATTTTTCTAAATGTGGTAGGTTTAGCTGCAATGTTAAAGGAACAAAACGAACAGTTGCAAAATCACGTATTACCCTTGATATAAACATGGTTTTATGAACGTGATTTCAAAAATGTCTTTTAAGTCGCTTTTCAGACCAAGTTCGTTCACAAATTGAGATCCCAGTAATTTACGAATGCGTTATAGACTTGCCAGCAAAGAAGTTGTAGACTTGAGGCGTCAGACGTTTGCACTCGGTATCAGTAAAATTGAACATGTAAAAAACGCGGCGCGCGACCCAATTACTGTACTTAGTGCAGTGCTCGATTCTGTAAATTATATTCAAACTGGAGCCCTTGATGTGCTGGTCCATTAGACCCTTAGCATGGGGCATAAGCCTCGAAATCTAATAGGAATCTTTAAATATAGTGAAATTTGAAGTGAAGAAATCGTCCACATTGCAAAATGTCACGTAAAAAAACTCCAGCCTCATTTATGGGAACTTCCCCATCACTGCAGCATCAATGTCACAAATGCAGCAGTGATAGGGCAAAGCCCAAAGATATCACATTTCGCACCTACTGTCATAACACCTGCATACTCAATGCTCTTCGCTTCGACCGACCAATGATGAAACCAAAATTATGTGACTGGTTCAATTCAAGTTGTTCAACAAATTCGTCGCCAACTTCTTGGCCGAGGAAACATAAAGAATTCTTTCGATTATGACGGTCAAAAGGAACACATTTTTCAAAATGCCTCATGATTGTTAAAATCAAATGCTGCTCCAGATAATGCTCTTAGATCATATGATAGAATCTAATTTAATGTCACACTCTATTGGTGGACCATTATGAAACAAAACAGTTAAAAACAAACTGTCATGTGCTAAAATAGCGAATTTTGATTCAGTCAACAGCTCTAAGGATGTTTGAAGACTGCAAGTAGCAGGGAATAGAATGTAAGAAATTGACAAACTTCTGTCTGTAGCATTCAAAAAAATCAGAATATTCTACCTCCTTTATTTTTATTGAATTTTCGGATGATTTGCCAATCTCAACAACATTTCTTGACTGATTTGTGGAAATTGTAGTCCCTGACCTAGTGTCTATTTATGAATTGCCGGATAGGAGGGTGTGAATGATAAGAATAACACAAGGAAATACCGTCGATGCTCACAAATAAGCAACATGCATTTATGATACAAACAATAGACGACAGAGCAAACAACGAATGACATGTCATCAACGGTGCTCTAGTGAACAAATCGAAACATTTTTTGATGTTTTTGATTCAATTATTTGTTGGCTCCAGGGATGAGTATTTATGTGAGTGGGCCAAAGACAGAAGAATGTAACTGGCGCAGTCTGAATTTACCTCAGCAAAATAAAAGAGAAATTCTGTGATCATTTTTTTTTCATTTTGTGCCATTTTCTAACCTTAGATGAACAAATATTTAGACTTTTGGAAATCAGACAGATATGTGTTCAGTGCGACCCCACACTCCCTTATTTTTATCGCATGATTTTAAGTTCCTAAAAAGCAAGCCACTTTCAAGTCCTCATACATCCCATACCCAGTGCCCCCTCCTTGGGAATGCATCTCGGGAAGTTGCTTTATCATGCTATTTGCACGAAAGAGTTGGACTTCGAGTCCAAATGTTCAATAACAAGTTTCTTAACGTGAAGGACTGCAGTCTGCGAAGAAATTCACCCGAAAATTCTTCCTGTGATGCAGAAAATCCCTACTAGCTATTGTAGATTAGCTTCAACACAAAGACTTTTCACAACAGATTTCCCCTGCGATGACGTCACCAAACAAATAGAGGCAGTGCTTGCAATATGAAGCTGCTTTTTCTCATGTATGGCTTGTTGGGCCATCATCGCTAGGACTCCAATTGCTTAAAGCATTTCATATTGTCATTGATGATTTATTAGAAAATTTGCATGAATTAGCAAATTAGCAAGCCTTAATGTTATGAGCTTACGATTACAACAGATTTCACTTATCTAAGTCACGATAAAATAAATTCATCCATAAGTTGGAGCGACTTTGTAAATAAATTTGAAAATCAAAACGGCAGTTGCTTCCATGTGGCCACGCTTGTTCTCTTGGCATGTACAACAAGTTGTTGTACAACTTGTTGTACATGCCAAGAGAACAAGCGTGGCCACATGGAAGCAACTGCCGTTTTGATTTTCAAAAATAAATTCAGCCGTTCATTATTATCAATCGGAAAAGGACGAACTCATCTCCATCAGATTTTTCTGAATTCTTTTACCAGCATCATTTCACTTCCGCCAACGGTGATTTAAAACGCGGAGCTTACTGTATGACCATGTTGACACAACAAAATACGTCGAGTTTAGCATATTATACGATATTTTACAGGGTGCAGCATAAAAAAATGGGAGTAAATTTTAATGCAGCATAACTTTCTAGTTATCCAACGGAAATTAACAAATGAGATCTCATTTTGAAGCCAAGACACATCTCTATTACCATAATATCGCAGTGATTGCATTTGAGAATGTGAGTATAACGCACAAGTAAAGCTGAAGAACTCGAAAGCCAAGAAACTAGATGAAAAGAGCAACGACTGAATGGAAAGGCTAACCTAATTCCAATTCTTCACTTAGACGATAATCATTATGGTGAAGTCTTTCTGTTGCAGATGATCGCACAACACCAATTGGGTGATCACGCCTTGTAACGGAGGGCCAAAAATTTCTTTTTTTTCTGTTTTATTTCTTCCAAAGTCTCCATGTCTCTTCCAGGTTAAACCCAAAACATTTTCATTTATAACTTTTAATTCTTCACTTAAATGATGATCGTCATGGGGATGTATGTCACCATTGTTGAAGATGACCAAACAGCTTTCATTTCAATCATGCAATACTGAATATTTGCAGATGCATAAAAGATCAATCTGCTGAATCAAACATCTTTAGGAAAGATATTTTTCATAGGAAAATCGATACCCAGGGCATCATGTGACTTTCATCAGAAAACAATGTAACTTGCACATCTATGAACTATTAGCAAAATCGAATTTCAGATTTAGAATGAGAAGTAGTCGAAATCTTTGTTCAATTCTGTCACAACTATACGTAGAGAGAAAGAGTTAATTAAACGATGCGTTGAATACCGAGCAGGACCTCCTGCAAAATTGCTTAAGAGATAAAGAGATCCCTCGATGAAGAGCTCAATGATCGATCATGAACACATGGAATGTACATGTACATGTAATCTAGTGGTCAAAAGTACGTGTGACGACATTTTTCCAAATGAAAATGTTTGGGTTTAACTTGTAAGACACGTGGAGACTTCGAAAGAAATAAAACAGGAAAACATGAAATTTCTGACGTTCTGATTCAAGGCGTGATTGCTGAAGGTTGGTTCAGTGATACAAATGCTGTGAGATCATCTGCGACAGAAAGACTTCGCCGTGATGATTATCGTTTAAGTTAAGAATTGGAAGTAGGCTAGTTTTTCCATTCAGACGTTCTTTTCATCTAGTTTCTTATTTTTCAAGTTCTTCTGCTTTGCATGTACATTACACTCTAGTTTTCAAATGTTATCATTGCATTGTTGATTATGGTACTGAAGATGTGTATTGGCTACACAATGATAAATACACAATAAGATAAATGAGACCTTAAAATAATTAGAATGTTATGCTGCATTACAATTTAGTCACATTTCTATGCCGCATCCTGTATACCAATATTCTACATAACATACTATTATATACTGAATGTCAGTCAGCATTTCTTTCAATAAAAATAATACCGCAACATTTTGGAGGCATTATCTCATCGTCTAAAATTAACAAACCCATGCTCGGGGACCGTCACATACATATGTTTTGCTGCAGATTGAATTAAACTACTTTTCATATGGAACACTTCTATTACAAGAATCCACACAATGCATCAACTGATAATCATTAGAACTTCTCTTATCAAAATCAATGGACGAACTTTTAATCACTTAATGTTTAAATTCACACACATTGTCCTCATTCATTCTACATAGAATTTACATCACAAATCTGTCATCCATTTCCTCTGCAATAAAAAGAAGGGCATTAAGCTCAATTTCAGGTGAGTGGATCAGTTTAGAATTTCACTTGCTATTCTCAAATTTTGACAATGTGTTTCGCAGTAGATGGAACTTGCTGAATAGAGGAATAAAGACGAATCTTTGATTAGAAATAATGAGAGGCTGATAGTTCTCGTTGCTTTATGAGTCTGCAACTTAGACTTCTTTCCTTATTAAGACAGATAAGTCGAGAATTTCATTGCAATCCTTCAAGCATCCGTTGTATCAGAGGACATAATTATGTCCTTTTACAGCGGTGGTGGGCATCCAAGTTTAAAAGGCAGTAGTATAGGCTTAATATTTCTTTATTCCGTACTTTTAAGTGCACATATGGGCTGCTGAACCGTACGTGCATGTACAGTGATCGTATTACATAACAAAACAAAATTTTACATGTAAATGTCTACAGCATATTTTGTTGATAGGGAAGAGTCAAGAATGATTTGTTGTTATCACAAAGAATAACAGAGAATCTAAGCGAAAAAATGACAATATGTATTTTCCATTCCCTTACATATCTGACAAGTTAGATAACCAAATTAAAAGCGTCTTTCGACGAGAAAAAGAGATATTCGGCTAACAAGAAAAAGTAGAACACTAAGAAATGCCCTCAAAATGAACTCACAACAAGATCAATGCTACAACTTATCGAATTGCCCTGTGCTTTACTCTAAAAAGTGCAAGAAGAAAAACGTTGTTTATCAGATCTCTTGCTCTGAATGTCACCAATGCTACATCGACAGCACTGCACGATTTTTCCATATTCACTGCAAAGAGCATATAACAACTGCTGATTCGTCCATCAGAAAACATTTGAACAATTGTCAAGCGAACAACATCACAACATCAATTCTGGCACATGACCACGATGCAAGCAATCTTCGTCTAAGAGAAGCTTTTTATATCAACAAATTTAAGCCAACAATTAACAACGAACATGCTAACGGGATTTTCTCTTTTTCTGATACTCATGATTCAAAATTTTTACTTATGTACCACTGACTCTTCAGTCAGGTCCATAGAAGTGGATAATAGTACACTAGAATGGAAGTTTGATATCTTGACTATGTACAATGATGGCACATGGAAAAATCTATGGTTTGTAGATCAGATTCGATCTAAAACATTGTATCATAGTGAAACTATTTGCCAAGTTGGTTGTGGAAGTTGTTGACACCTAATTACAGGATTTTCATGAAGAGAATTGCAAGTGAGATGGCAGCATTGTTTCATGTGAAATAGCCTACTATTCCATGGATTAATTTAGTGTGTCTATTTGTAGCAGTCACTGACAACAATTTTCTAATTTTTCAATATTGGAGTGCGAATTAAAAATAGGTTCACAAAGTCATAATTGAAAGTGGTCGGTGTGCTGTTTGTAAGAATATCTGAAGAATTCACAGATAGAAAGTCTATGGTATTATTAATTTCTATGGTCAGGTCATTGCTTTCCTTGCTACTGGTACTATGTAACCCAGTACTGCCTGCCTCATACATATCTCTATTCCCCTTTTCCTATATCATCCCTTCCTTGTCATATTTTTATGATATCATTGTACAAAAAAATTTTGAATCCTATGTACATGTCAATGTTAAAATTCCTTTTTGCCTGAAGATGATCACTGAGTAGTGATTGAAGTTAATAGCGTAGGGCCTAATAGAATAAATAAATGAGATAACATCAAATCATTCTTGACTCTTTCCTATCAACAAAATATGCTTTTTAGTCAAGACATTTTCAAATGTCTACAGCAGTATTACACGCAAGTAATTTGTTTAATATTAAGGGATCATAATTTACTTTCAACAATTCATGTAAGTATTGAAGAGCGAATAGGCCTATAACGAATCATGGAAGCTTTTTTTTATGCAGTTAAACGGTAATTTGACTTTTTTGGTGATTTGACCAACATAATGTCCTGTCGACCAGGCAAGAAGATAAGTACTACAGCGAAGAATAAAATAGAGAATAAAAATAAATGTTCCTGTGAGATCTGTAAATTTATTGGCCCTAAATATAGTTGCAATGACAAATACATAGTTTATGAATTTAGTTGCAACTTCTGTAATATGAAATACATCGGAGAAAGTGTTGTCGCCCTTTCAGGCTTAGATATCGCGAGCACTCCAGTAGCATTAAGAACAAGAACAGTACAAGTGCACTTAGTGAGCACCACTCAAAACAATATGCCGATAAAGTGATGACAATTAACGACTTTAGTTGCAAAATCCTTTCTAAATATAAATCAGCGATATCTACTAGAATGGCTGAATCACGGTGTATCACCAAGAACATGCCACACATCATGAATAGACGTCATGAACTGATATGAGGCGATGCCCACTCGACCTTAGTCATATTTAAACGTATTGCCTGACCTGTGCCATTCGCCCTTGATACTGTCCTGAGAGACGAAACGCGTCGGGCAACGCTTTTTCAACAAATAAAGAATCGTCGTAAAAGAGGGAGAGATTGCTTTTTCTGTTTTCCGATTGACCAACATAACCTTATTTCATCGAAAAACAACAGTCTGTAAATGCAGTACAACTATCCGCCTGAAAGCCGCACAAGATAAAATTAATTTTGCTACAATTGTTGATCATACTACATGTACATACGTGCACATATGTCATTCAAACGTATACGACTTTCAAAAACCGTGCATGGGCTCCACAAATGATAGTCGTGTGCTAATGCCAATCGAGCATACAAAATATATATTAGTAATAATATACAAATGAAATTCAGCAAAAATATTTGAAAAAATGTTGGCCTGTCAAAATCTTGCGCTTGGATTCCTCCATTCGTAGTCAAGGTATAATTAATTCATTCATTGAGACGTGGTTTATTACATAGAGAAACATAGTAGTAAGCAAGTGACAAACACTCGACCGGCGCGCCCCCTCCCCCTCCCCCTCCCCCCCTCTGGAACGGCAGAGTGTCGTGGTCGGCCGCCGTGGTGCTTCGAGTCTGACTCCCCCCCCTCTGGAACGACAGAGGTTGTAGTCTGTCGTGGTGTGCCGGCCAGGTGGGTCCACGTTCACAAACTGTTCGCTGACTCCCCCCCCCTCTGCAACGACAGAGTGTGAGACTCGGGTGAGTTGGTCCGACCGCCTGGTTGACGTGGGCGACCGTCTAGGTTGACGTGGGCGACCGTCTAGGTTGACGTGGGCGACCGTCTAGGTTGTCGTGGATGGTGAAATGGCTGCCAGATTCGGATTCAGCGTAAAATTCTGCATCTGTGGTGTGATTTCCAGCTCAATCGGCGAGAAAAAATTTTTCTTCAAAATTTTAACAGAGTTAAAATTTGGGACGTTTTGATGTGTAGCGCCAAAACGAACCATCGGATGAGAAAACAGAGGCCAGATTCGGATTCAGCGTGAAATTCTGCATCGGTATGGTGAATTTGAACGCCATCGGAGAGAAAAAATTTTCGCTGACGTCCCCCCCCCTCTGGACAGCTCGCTTCGATTTTGGCTTCCAGTGGACGGATTTTGTCGTGCCATAGCTCGTTTGAAAGCTAAGAGTGAGACAAATTCACTGAAAGAATCGGCTTGTTCCTATCTGTCTTCGTTTAGATGTGAGACGCCATTTAAGATTTTGGGACATTGGCGAAAAACGACAGAGTTAGAATTTGGGACGTTTTGGGCTGTAGCTTCAAAACGAAGCATCGGATGGGAAAACGGAGGCCAGATTCGGATTCAGCGTCAAATTCTACATGGAAATGATGTATTTCCAGCTCAATCGGAGCACTGGAACCGGAGATATACGGGATTTTTAGTGTTTGGATGATGGGTATTACTTCATCAGCTGATCGCCACACACTATATAAGCTGGGAACCGACAGAGACTTGTCATTCAGACGAGAGCGATTGTCAGAGGTAGGTCGTCTCTCTGAGCTCCGATGATAGCTTCGGACATTCCAAATCCCGAGTTTCTGTTAGAAACCGACTTAGAAAATTTCATTGCTGATATCAGCTAAGGCGTCAGACTTAGAGGTTCGCCAGGAGATGGCCTTCGTCTCCAGGCCATAAAAGACTCCAAAACTTTAAAGGCTTGTAACTTTGCTTCTACAAGTCCGTTTGACTTGATTCAAAAAAGGTTCGGTCGCTATTGACCTGCCCTAAGTGGTAGACTACTTATAAAATTTCATAAGTAGTGCTAAGAAGTTGAAAAATTTAAATTCACTAGTTTTGGAGGTTTTCTGGGGTTTTCGACCCTGCTGAAGTCAATGAAAGCATTTTTAATGATGTCTGAGCCAGTCTTCTCATGCTATAAGCGGCTTTTCACTGAAAGCGAGCAAGACACGGAGAGTTTTGCTGTAATATTCCACTGACAGGGTGTTCCTTCGGGACGGCGGACGATGCCGTAGTGATAAGTGTGGCAAGGGAATGTGTCATATTTGAGACCGTAACCGCTGGGACAACTCATGTCTCATGTTGGGCATTTGACACAGCTCTCAATGTAGCACTTTGAACGCCAATCGGTTGAGTCTTAGCTATCTTGTCATGGGTGGCCTCTAAACATCTCCATTGCAAAACGCTGGTGAATCAAGCTCTCTACGGCTTGCTATCAAGCTGCTAAAAGTCTGTCCACCTCTTACCAACTCTACAGGTTTTCATGTCTGAGCCAGTCGTCTCATGGTATAAGCGGCTTTTCACTGAAAGCGAGCAAGACACGGAGAGTTTTGCTGTAATATTCCACTGACAGGGTGTTCCTTCGGGACGGCGGACGATGCCGTAGTGATAAGTGTGGCAAGGGAGTGTGTCATATTTGAGACCGTAACCGCTGGGACAACTCATGTCTCATGTTGGGCATTTGACACAGTTCTCAATGTAGCACTTTGAACGCCAATCGGTTGAGTCTTAGCTATCTTGTCATGGGTGGCCTCTAAACATCTCCATTGCAAAACGCTGGTGAATCAAGCTCTCTACGGCTTGCTATCAAGCTGATCAAAGCAATAACTTGGGATGTTTCCTCAAAGTTTTCAAGTATGCTGAGTTCAAATCTGCTATCAGATTTCAAATTTAACTAAGTCTAAGGCAGCTTTGAGGGGTTAGATCCCAGCTACTGTTCACTACCTTTGACTCGGCGTTGCTGTTACCACTTCGGGGCAGTGACAATGATGTCTTCAGCTGTAAATAGCGGGTATCGGGGAAGATCTCTCACTTCCCTAGTGATCAGTACAAGACCTTCGGGTTGTCGACGGGATCGAGTGCCACTCACTACACTCAAATCTATCATTCCTCACTAAGTGTAAATTACTGACTATACATTTGTCCTGCTATCAGGTTGTTTTGACTTGCTATCTAGTTGAATAGTCTCTTGCTATCAAGAGATTCACTTCTGCTCATAAAGTACATCATCGCTGTAATACCTCCTTTGCTCGAGCGTTCCTTCGGGACGGCGGGTACTGCCGTAGAGGGATTGTGTTGCACAGGTTGTTCGTCGTTTGTTAGACCGAAACCTCTGAGCCGTTGCTCATGTTGGGCGTTCGACTTCATACTCAACGTGACGCTTTCTCTCGCCAGGTCAGAGTACTTCAGCCATTCGACAAAGGTTAGTCTTTATGATATGGAGTAGAGTGAAATGTAATTCATTAGATGTCCCTTCAATGATTGCTCCCATGATAAACGTTGATGAGACAAATGAAATGATTCTCATCTTCCCTTTTCAGTGATTGAAATCTACTAACACACTACCGTATAATCGTCCACTATGGGGCAAGACATGATAGAGCCTCCACGCGGTTTGCCCTGGGCAGTCTTTAGACTGGCGAATACAATCATTAAGTTGAATCTGCTATCAGTCAACTTGAACGTTACATCACATTAGAGGGTATATAAACCACTACCTCTCATTTCATCTCATTTCAATCATGGAGACACCTAACGCTGCAGTCAACTCTCCTCGCGGACCGCAGTTAAGACCGCGAAATTTATTTAATGAATTTGCTAGAATAGAGGAGCAAGACAGAGTCCACAACAATCTTGCTCAGATTGGCAATGCGATGACAGCAAGTGTTGCCAATCCAATGGAATGGCGCTACATTCCACCCTCCACTCACATACCAACTAGCATTGAAGTCGACACTGCTGAGGTTGAACGGTTTCGACTCTCTCTCAGCAGAATCGGTATGGAGTAAGATTGCTGATGACGACTCCCGAGAACGAACCACCGGCTCTCTTAAGGGCCACCATGGGGCAAGACATGATAGAACCTCCACGCGGTTTGCCCTGGGCAGTCTTCGGACTGGCGAATACTATCATTAAGTTGAATCTGCTATCAGTCAACTTGAACGTTGCAAATGAAGTTCGGTGTAATACTTCCTTTCGACGGGCGTTCCTGTAAAGGGCGGCGGTGAAACCCGTAGCTATGTATACCGCAAGGGACATTCGGCAATGGTCAATCTTGTTAAACCTCTCTGCGTCATGTTTGCAAGTGATTGCCTCTGTCTCAACGTAGTATGCACAACGAGCTTGTCTGCCGCATTGTATTCATGAGTGTGGCTCAAAGTATGAAATTGATTGATGAGACTTTGCTGAAATATCCAAGGCGCGTATTCAAGCATGGTCGCCTACTGTTGGAGTATTATTATCAATGGCGCGACGACACACATTTGCCCACCCGTGTTTTACCACACCTATCAATGGAAGAATACAATAGAGCTTTAGTCGAGACGGTGAAAGGAGACGATGAGTGCTAGCGGGTGAATGAAGCATCGGTGAGAGTGGGAATCAACTTGATGCTATTCTCCAATGAGGATTGTTGTCTAATGAGAATCAAGCATTCCTTTATAAATAGAGAGCCTTCCACAGTGAGAATCATTTCATCGTTGAATCGTACAAGTGACGGACGCACATTCTCTCTCTCTACATCCCTGTTATATTATCCAACTAAAATGGTAAGTCGCTACTTTCCTCCCTCTCCTCCCTTGAACGTAAACTTAATACAATTTTTTTTATTTTCAGGCATCTTCTACATCTGCTGCACTAGTAGGACAAAATGGTGGCCAGACGTTACAAGGTTCGCTACAATCAGATCATCTACAGCTGAGACCAGTGGAAGAAACAACAAAGGTACATAATCCTACACCGCTACAGCGTAAATTTAAACAAGTCTTTAGTCATGAGAATCACAGCGTAGTACTGCGAACGGGAATGCTCCCTTCAACTGATGTGAAGATATTGAGCAATCAGTATGGGGATTACATACTCATCCCCGTGAGTCCGTACATTCGCCACCAACTTGACATTATTGAAGAGTACGTAACATTAAATATGGACATTCCTACTCCTCTTGCTCAAGAGTGGAAGGCGAGAGATGAAAAGGATACTCCCTATAGAAAGATTTGGGATGGCAATCAAATTTGCCTACCATTATCACATTGGTGTAGTTATTATAAAAAGGATGGAGATCAATCAATACCCATCAGATGTGATGAGCTCGGAGAAGGTACTTGGGATATCATTTTCAAAGTGAATGGACTATATTATGGTCAGCACAAGGATAACAAAATACCCTCTCTCTCGATATACACTGAATCCATCCTATATATTCCAAAGCCACCCAGCGTAGATGACATTATTGACGAAATCCTTAACGGGGGTGGTACGAAGCGCAAGTCGGGCAATAATGCTACTTCCAAACGCAAGTCAAGGAAAGAGAATTGCTAATCCTTTCCTAACTCTACCCTATAACAATTCGCTTATGTGCTTTGAGTGTCGTGGACGTGGTCTTATTAGATACATTTTACTTCTTCGTTGCCATCATATCATTTGTGTATTTTGTCGTGAAAAGCATCGATGTAATTCTTCATTTTGTAATATGTTATAGAACGTTTCCTTAGATATGTAAATTTCCGTTTTAGGCTTCTATCATCATTTTTATGGATTGTGAAGGTGAACCTGTGCAGGAGCTCAGTGCTATTGCTATGAACAATTGGACATATCAGATTGTTAGTGTCTATCATCAACATGCCAACTGCGATCCCAATGTTGATCAATGGGCGAGAAAACACATTCATGGACTTAATCTGAAATATTTGCAGGACTATGGCTTTTCTTGTGAGAGTGCTCTTCTTATTGACTTTAAACGATGGTTAGCTGCTTTCAATGTTATACGCATCTTTTGTAATAATCCTGGTAAGGAGAGGAAAGTATTTCCCAATCTAGTCATTAATGATATTTTGCTCCCACCTTGGGATAGTAGAGTGAATCAACACTATCATGAAGTCACGAAACGTTTTAAGGATTTGTGTGTTCCTATTTTGTCAGTTCGTTGTAGTAGCTACGTTCATAACCAATGCTTCTTTCCTCCTTACCTCAACACTGCCAAAGTCCTATATGGTTATCATTGCTCGCTATATGACTGTTACCAGCTGTATCTATTTTATCTGTTTCAAACCATTGATTTATAATGCATGCTTGTTACCGTTATTCAATAAATGTTATTATGCGAAGAGTTGTTGTTATCATGCAACGGATGGGTTAGATGAAGGGTAATCATATCTTTTTGAAATGACTGTGAAACATTGATTTCCATGATGAAGATTTAAACAGTTAGATTTGATGACGAATAAGATTTACTAGTTTGCAAGTTAGACTAAGCGTTCTATTATTTGTAAATAAAAGATATAGTTTCAACAGTTTACAGATTAAAAATAAAGTTTCAATAGTGTATGTGTTAGAAATAAAGTTTAAGCTGTTTCTATGTTAGAAATAAAATAAAGTTTCAAGAGTTTACAAGTTAAAATTAAAGTTTCAACAGTGTGTACGTTAGAAATAAAGTTACATCTATTTGTAAAAATAAGATTGCGGGATTAAATAGTTTGTAAGTTAGACTAAGCGTTCCACTATTTGTAAATGAAAGATATAGTTTCAACAGTTTACAGATTACAAAATAAAGTTTCAATAGTGTGTATGTTAAAAATAAAGTTTAAGCTTTTTGTGTGTTAGAAATAAAATAAAGTTTCAAGAGTTTGTAGATTAAAAATAAAGTTTCAACAGTGTGTACGTTAGAAATAAAGTTACATCTGTTTGTAAAAATAAGATTGCGGGATTAAATAGTTTGTAAGTTAGACTAAGCGTTCCACTATTTGTAAATGAAAGATATAGTTTCAACAGTTTACAGATTACAAAATAAAGTTTCAATAGTGTGTATGTTAAAAATAAAGTTTAAGCTTTTTGTTTGTTAGAAATAGAATAAAGTTTCAACAGTTTGTAGATTAAAAATAAAGTTTCAACAGTGTGCACGTTAAAAATAAAGTTTCAATAGTGTGCATGTTAAGAATAAAGTTCTATCTGTTTATATGTTAGAAATAAAAATGAAGGTTCACCAGTTTACAAGTTAAGAATAAAGTTTTATCTGCTTGTATGCCAGAAATGAAATAAAGTTTCACCAGTTTAAAAGTTAAAAATAAAGTTTCAATAGTGTGTATGTTAGAAACAAAGTTTCAACCGCTTACAAGTTAAAATTAAACTTTCAATAGTTTACAAGTTAAGAATAAAGTTTCAATAGTGTGTATGTTAAGAATAAAGTTCTATCTGTTTATATGTTAGAAATAGAATGAAGTTTCACCAGTTTACAAGTTAAGAATAAAGTTCTATCTGTTTATATGTTAGAAATAAAAATGAAGGTTCACCAGTTTACAAGTTAAGAATAAAGTTTTATCTGCTTGTATGCCAGAAATGAAATAAAGTTTCACCAGTTTAAAAGTTAAAAATAAAGTTTCAATAGTGTGTATGTTAGAAACAAAGTTTCAACCGCTTACAAATTAAAATTAAAGTTTCAATAGTTTACAAGTTAAGAATAAAGTTTCAATAGTGTGTATGTTACGAATAAAGTTCTATCTGTTTATATGTTAGAAATAGAATGAAGTTTCACCAGTTTACAAGTTAAGAATAAAGTTCTATCTGTTTGTATATTAGAAATAAAACAAAGTTTCAACCCTTTACAAGTTAAAATTAAAGTTTCAATAGTTTACAAGTTAAGAATAAAGTTTCAATAGTGTGTATGTTACGAATAAAGTTCTATCTGTTTATATGTTAGAAATAGAATGAAGTTTCACCAGTTTACAAGTTAAGAATAAAGTACTATCTGTTCGTATGTTAGAAATAAAACAAAGTTTCAACCGTTTACAAGTTAAAAATAAAGTTTCAATAGTTTACAAGTTAAGAATAAAGTTTCAATAGTGTGTATGTTAAGAATAAAGTTCTATCTGTTTATATGTTAGAAATAGAATGAAGTTTCACCAGTTTACAAGTTAAGAATAAAGTTCTATCTGTTTGTATGTTAGAAATAAAATGAAGCTTCACCAGTTTACAAGTTAAGAATAAAGTTTTATCAGCTTGTATGTTAGAAATAAAATGAAGTTTCATCAGTTTACAAGTTAAGAATAAAGTTTTATCTGTTTGCATGTTAGAAATAGAATAAAGTTTCAACCGTTACAAGTTAAAAATAAAGTTTCAATAGTTTGCAAGTTAAAACTAATGTTTCAATAGTGCGTATGTTAAGAATAAAGTTTTATCTGTTTGTATGTTAGAAATAAAATGAAGCTTCACCAGTTTACAAGTTAAGAATAAAGTTTTATCAGCTTGTATGTTAGAAATAAAGTGAAGTTTCAACAGTTTACAAATTAAAAATAAAGTTTCAATTGTGTGTATGTTAGAAATAAAGTTTCAACCGTTTACAAGTTAAAAATAAAGTTTCAACAGTGTCTACGTTAGAAATAAAATTTTCTCTGTTTGTAAAGTACGATCGTAGGATTTACTAGTTTGCAAGTTAGACTCAGCATTCTACTAGTTGTAAATGAAAAATATCGTTTCAACAGTTTACAGATTAAAATAAAGTTTCAATAGTGTGTACGTTAGAAATAAAGTTATGACTGTTTGTGTGTGTGTGTTAGAAATAAAATAAAGTTTCAACCGTTTACAAGTTAAAAATAAAGTTTCAACAGTGTGTACGTTAGAAATAAAGTTTTATCTGTTCATATGTTAGAAACAAAACAAAGTTTCAACAGTTTACAAGCTGAAAAATAAAGTTTCAACAGTGTGTACGTTAGAAATAAATGAAAGTAAGAACTTCATCGTATGAGTATTCAAAGCATGTTTTGTAAATCAAATGTGTGTAGTACTGACATGATAGAATCGCGTTAGAAATAAAGTTACAGCCGTTTACAAGTTAAAAATAGAGTTTCAACAGTGTGTACGTTAGAAATAAAGTTTTATCTGTTCATATGTTAGAAACAAAACAAAGTTTCAACAGTTTACAAGCTGAAAAATAAAGTTTCAACAGTGTGTACGTTAGAAATAAATGAAAGTAAGAACTTCATCGTATGAGTATTCAAAGCATGTTTTGTAAATCAAATGTGTGTAGTACTGACATGATAGAATCGCGTTAGAAATAAAGTTTCAGCCGTTTACAAGTTAAAAATAGAGTTTCAACAGTGTGTACATTAGAAATAAAGTTTTAGCTGTTTATATGTTAGAAACAAAATAAAGTTTCAACAGTTTACAGGTTGAAAAATAACGTTTCAACAGTGTGTGCGTTAGAAATAAATGAAAGTAAGAACTTCATCGTATGAGTATTCAAAGTATGTTTTGTAAATCAAATGTGTGTAGTACTGACATGATAGAATCAAGCTTGACAAACGCTTTTGTCAAGTTCATTTGATTCTATCATGTCAGTACTACACACATTTGATTTACAAAACATACTTTGAATACTCATACGATGAAGTTCTTACTTTCATTTATTTCTAACGTACACACTGTTGAAACTTTATTTTTCAACTTGTAAACTGTTGAAACTTTATTTTGTTTCCAACATATAAACAGCTAAAACTTTATTTCTAACGTGCACACTGTTGAAACTTAATTTTTAACTTGTAAACGGCTGAAACTTTATTTCTAACGCACAAAGCGCTTAAACTTTATTTCCATCATACACACTATTGAAACTTTATTTTAACCTGTAAACTGCTGAAACGATATTTTTTCATTTACAACTAGTAGAACGCGGAGTCTAACTTGCAAACTAGTAAATCCTACGATCTTGTCTTACAAACAGTTATACCTTTCTTTCTAGCATATAAACTGTTATACCTCTATTTCTAACATATAAGCAGTTAAAACTTTATTTCTAACTTACAAACAGATAAAACTTTATTCCTAACAAACACACTGTTGAAACTTTATTTTTCAGCTTGTAAACTGTTGAAACTTTGTTTTGTTTCTAACATATGAACAGATAAAACTTTATTTCTAACGTACACACTGTTGAAACTTTATTTTTAACTTGTAAACGGTTGAAACTTTATTTGATTTCTAACACACACACACACACAAACAGTCATAACTTTATTTCTAACGTACACACTATTGAAACTTTATTTTAATCTGTAAACTGTTGAAACGATATTTTTCATTTACAACTAGTAGAATGCTGAGTCTAACTTGCAAACTAGTAAATCCTACGATCGTACTTTACAAACAGAGAAAATTTTATTTCTAACGTAGACACTGTTGAAACTTTATTTTTAACTTGTAAACGGTTGAAACTTTATTTCTAACATACACACAATTGAAACTTTATTTTTAATTTGTAAACTGTTGAAACTTCATTTTATTTCTATCATACAAGCTGATAAAACTTTATTCTTAACTTGTAAACTGGTGAAGCTTCATTTTATTTCTAACATACAAACAGATAAAACTTTATTCTTAACATACGCACTATTGAAACATTAGTTTTAACTTGCAAGCTATTGAAACTTTATTTTTAACTTGTAACGGTTGAAACTTTATTCTATTTCTAACATGCAAACAGATAAAACTTTATTCTTAACTTGTAAACTGATGAAACTTCATTTTATTTCTAACATACAAGCTGATAAAACTTTATTCTTAACTTGTAAACTGGTGAAGCTTCATTTTATTTCTAACATACAAACAGATAGAACTTTATTCTTAACTTGTAAACTGGTGAAACTTCATTCTATTTCTAACATATAAACAGATAGAACTTTATTCTTAACTTGTAAACTGATGAAACTTTATTCTTAACTTGTAAACTATTGAAACTTTAATTTTAACTTGTAAAGGGTTGAAACTTTGTTTTATTTCTAATATACAAACAGATAGAACTTTATTCTTAACTTGTAAACTGGTGAAACTTCATTCTATTTCTAGCATATAAACAGATAGAACTTTATTCGTAACATACACACTATTGAAACTTTATTCTTAACTTGTAAACTATTGAAACTTTATTCTTAACTTGTAAACTATTGAAACTTTAATTTTAACTTGTAAGCGGTTGAAACTTTGTTTCTAACATACACACTATTGAAACTTTATTTTTAACTTTTAAACTGGTGAAACTTTATTTCATTTCTGGCATACAAGCAGATAAATCTTTATTCTTAACTTGTAAACTGGTGAACCTTCATTTTTATTTCTAACATATAAACAGATAGAACTTTATTCTTAACTTGTAAACTGGTGAAACTTCATTCTATTTCTAACATATAAACAGATAGAACTTTATTCTTAACATACACACTATTGAAACTTTATTCTTAACTTGTAAACTATTGAAATTTTAATTTTAACTTGTAAGCGGTTGAAACTTTGTTTCTAACATACACACTATTGAAACTTTATTTTTAACTTTTAAACTGGTGAAACTTTATTTCATTTCTGGCATACAAGCAGATAAAACTTTATTCTTAACTTGTAAACTGGTGAAACTTCATTCTATTTCCAACATATAAACAGATAGAACTTTATTCTTAACATACACACTATTGAAACTTTATTCTTAACTTGTAAACTATTGAAATTTTAATTTTAACTTGTAAGCGGTTGAAACTTTATTTCTAACATACACACTATTGAAACTTTATTTTTAACTTTTAAACTGGTGAAACTTTATTTCATTTCTGACATGCAAGCAGATAAAACTTTATTCTTAACTTGTAAACTGGTGAAACTTCATTCTATTTCTAACATATAAACAGATAGAACTTTATTCTTAACATACACACTATTGAAACTTTATTCTTAACTTGTAAACTATTGAAATTTTAATTTTAACTTGTAAACGGTTGAAACTTTATTTCTAACATACACACTATTGAAACTTTATTTTTAACTTTTAAACTGGTGAAACTTTATTTCATTTCTGGCATACAAGCAGATAAAACTTTATTCTTAACTTGTAAACTGGTGAACCTTCATTTTTATTTCTAACATATAAACAGATAGAACTTTATTCTTAACATACACACTATTGAAACTTTATTTTTAACGTGCACACTGTTGAAACTTTATTTTTAATCTACAAACTGTTGAAACTTTATTCTATTTCTAACAAACCAAAAGCTTAAACTTTATTTTTAACATACACACTATTGAAACTTTATTTTGTAATCTGTAAACTGTTGAAACTATATCTTTCATTTACAAATAGTGGAACGCTTAGTCTAACTTACAAACTATTTAATCCCGCAATCTTATTTTTACAAACAGATGTAACTTTATTTCTAACGTACACACTGTTGAAACTTTATTTTTAATCTACAAACTCTTGAAACTTTATTTTATTTCTAACACACAAAAAGCTTAAACTTTATTTTTAACATACACACTATTGAAACTTTATTTTGTAATCTGTAAACTGTTGAAACTATATCTTTCATTTACAAATAGTGGAACGCTTAGTCTAACTTACAAACTATTTAATCCCGCAATCTTATTTTTACAAATAGATGTAACTTTATTTCTAACGTACACACTGTTGAAACTTTAATTTTAACTTGTAAACTCTTGAAACTTTATTTTATTTCTAACATAGAAACAGCTTAAACTTTATTTCTAACACATACACTATTGAAACTTTATTTTTAATCTGTAAACTGTTGAAACTATATCTTTTATTTACAAATAATAGAACGCTTAGTCTAACTTGCAAACTAGTAAATCTTATTCGTCATCAAATCTAACTGTTTAAAGCTTCATCATGGAAATCAATGTTTCACAGTCATTTCAAAAAGATATGATTACCCTTCATCTAACCCATCCGTTGCATGATAACAACAACTCTTCGCATAATAACATTTATTGAATAACGGTAACAAGCATGCATTATAAATCAATGGTTTGAAGCAGATAAAATAGATACAGCTGGTAACTGTCATATAGCGAGCAATGATAACCATATAGGACTTTGGCAGTGTTGAGGTAAGGAGGAAAGAAGCATTGGTTATGAACGTAGCTACTACAACGAACTGACAAAATAGGAGCACACAAATCCTTAAAACGTTTCGTGACTTCATGATAGTGTTGATTCACTCTACTATCCCAAGGTGGGAGCAAAATATCATTAATGACTAGATTGGGAAATACTTTCCTCTCCTTACCAGGATTATTACAAAAGATGCGTATAACATTGAAAGCAGCTAACCATCGTTTAAAGTCAATAAGAAGAGCACTCTCACAAGAAAAGCCATAGTCCTGCAAATATTTCAGATTAAGTCCATGAATGTGTTTTCTCGCCCATTGATCAACATTGGGATCGCAGTTGGCATGTTGATGATAGACACTAACAATCTGATATGTCCAATTGTTCATAGCAATAGCACTGAGCTCCTGCACAGGTTCACCTTCACAATCCATAAAAATGATGATAGAAGCCTAAAACGGAAATTTACATATCTAAGGAAACGTTCTATAACATATTACAAAATGAAGAATTACATCGATGCTTTTCACGACAAAATACACAAATGATATGATGGCAACGAAGAAGTAAAATGTATCTAATAAGACCACGTCCACGACACTCAAAGCACATAAGCGAATTGTTATAGGGTAGAGTTAGGAAAGGATTAGCAATTCTCTTTCCTTGACTTGCGTTTGGAAGTAGCATTATTGCCCGACTTGCGCTTCGTACCACCCCCGTTAAGGATTTCGTCAATAATGTCATCTACGCTGGGTGGCTTTGGAATATATAGGATGGATTCAGTGTATATCGAGAGAGAGGATATTTTGTTATCCTTGTGCTGACCATAATATAGTCCATTCACTTTGAAAATGATATCCCAAGTACCTTCTCCGAGCTCATCACATCTGATGGGTATTGATTGATCTCCATCCTTTTTATAATAACTACACCAATGTGATAATGGTAGGCAAATTTGATTGCCATCCCAAATCTTTCTATAGGGAGTATCCTTTTCATCTCTCGCCTTCCACTCTTGAGCAAGAGGAGTAGGAATGTCCATATTTAATGTTACGTACTCTTCAATAATGTCAAGTTGGTGGCGAATGTACGGACTCACGGGGATGAGTATGTAATCCCCATACTGATTGCTCAATATCTTCACATCAGTTGAAGGGAGCATTCCCGTTCGCAGTACTACGCTGTGATTCTCATGACTAAAGACTTGTTTAAATTTACGCTGTAGCGGTGTAGGATTATGTACCTTTGTTGTTTCTTCCACTGGTCTCAGCTGTAGATGATCTGATTGTAGCGAACCTTGTAACGTCTGGCCACCATTTTGTCCTACTAGTGCAGCAGATGTAGAAGATGCCTGAAAATAAAAAAAATTGTATTAAGTTTACGTTCAAGGGAGGAGAGGGAGGAAAGTAGCGACTTACCATTTTAGTTGGATAATATAACAGGGATGTAGAGAGAGAGAATGTGCGTCCGTCACTTGTACGATTCAACGATGAAATGATTCTCACTGTGGAAGGCTCTCTATTTATAAAGGAATGCTTGATTCTCATTAGACAACAATCCTCATTGGAGAATAGCATCAAGTTGATTCCCACTCTCACCGATGCTTCATTCACCCGCTAGCACTCATCGTCTCCTTTCACCGTCTCGACTAAAGCTCTATTGTATTCTTCCATTGATAGGTGTGGTAAAACACGGGTGGGCAAATGTGTGTCGTCGCGCCATTGATAATAATACTCCAACAGTAGGCGACCATGCTTGAATACGCGCCTTGGATATTTCAGCAAAGTCTCATCAATCAATTTCATACTTTGAGCCACACTCATGAATACAATGCGGCAGACAAGCTCGTTGTGGGGGAGGGTGTGGGTATACACCAATGGTTGAATGTAGGTCGTAAGCATATCATCATTCATCATGAGTTGGAAGCCTATCACTGAAGGCAGCTCGACATACGTCCTTAGAGTCACCTAAACAATGTCCTCCATGCTCTGGGAAACTACCTGCGCCATCGGCTAAATCGCTCCTCTCGTCGTCAAAAGAATGTACATAGCTCATGCACTCCAACTCTCTCAGTGCTGTAGGCGTATTTTATACCACCACCCCTACGCTCCTCTGGTGTTAACTTTCGTTTAGCAAAAAGTCGTCATGAAATTTCAACGACGGAGTAAAAGTTTGAGATGATACACTCCTGGCAAACTAACTCATGAAGTAGCTTTGCTGTGATACATTTCTATCTGTAAACATATGGTAATGTTAAAGTGAATCTAAAACTTTTCAGCTTATTAATTGTTCATCGTTGCATCAACGCTTTAACTGGTGAACAGTTATAATTTTATTTTAATTTACACTTAGTCTAACTTGTAAACTAGTAAATCTTGCCATCTTATTTTTACAAACAGTTATATCTTTATTTCTAACATACACACTGTTGAAACTTTATTTCTAACTTGTAAACTCTTGAAACTTTATTTTGATATACAAACAGCTAAAACTTTATTTCTAACGCATACACTATTGAAACGTTATTTCTAACTTGTAAACTCTTGAAACTTTGTTTTTGATATACAAACAGCTAAAACTTTATTTCTAACGTACACACTATTGAAACTTTATTTTTAACTTGTAAACTGGTGAAACTATATCTTTCATTTACAAATAGTAGAACGCTTAGTCTAACTTGTAAATCTTATGACACTTCATATGGATGATGATGGTAGATGAAATAGTGTTAAATAAAATTAAGATAGCTTACACTTCTGATACAGGGATAGCAATCGACTGCGATCCATGTGTAAAGAGCTTGTTAGACTACGGAAGAGAGAAGTGTGTTATGTTGCGTGTGGCGCGTGAGTGTCCTCCCATTTCATTCCATTCATCAATTCGTCTCATTGATAGAGACAGGTAGAACTCATGGTTCTCATAAAGTATGCAATGGAAAGTTTTAGGTAACCTTCGACAGTTGGCTAAATGTCTCCCTGGCGCGAATGCATACTACGTTGAGACAGAGGCAATCACTTGCAAACATGACGCAGAGAGGTTTAACAAGATTGACCATTGCCGAATGTCCCTTGCGGTATACATAGCTACGGGTTTCACCGCCGCCCTTTACAGGAACGCCCGTCGAAAGGAAGTATTACACCGAACTTCATTTGCAACGTTCAAGTTGACTGATAGCAGATTCAACTTAATGATAGTATTCGCCAGTCCGAAGACTGCCCAGGGCAAACCGCGTGGAGGTTCTATCATGTCTTGCCCCATGGTGGCCCTTAAGAGAGCCGGTGGTTCGTTCTCGGGAGTCGTCATCAGCAATCTTACTCCATACCGATTCTGCTGAGAGAGAGTCGAAACCGTTCAACCTCAGCAGTGTCGACTTCAATGCTAGTTGGTATGTGAGTGGAGGGTGGAATGTAGCGCCATTCCATTGGATTGGCAACACTTGCTGTCATCGCATTGCCAATCTGAGCAAGATTGTTGTGGACTCTGTCTTGCTCCTCTATTCTAGCAAATTCATTAAATAAATTTCGCGGTCTTAACTGCGGTCCGCGAGGAGAGTTGACTGCAGCGTTAGGTGTCTCCATGATTGAAATGAGATGAAATGAGAGGTAGTGGTTTATATACCCCTCTAATGTGATGTAACGTTCAAGTTGACTGATAGCAGATTCAACTTAATGATTGTATTCGCCAGTCTAAAGACTGCCCAGGGCAAACCGCGTGGAGGCTCTATCATGTCTTGCCCCATAGTGGACGATTATACGGTAGTGTGTTAGTAGATTTCAATCACTGAAAAGGGAAGATGAGAATCATTTCATTTGTCTCATCAACGTTTATCATGGGAGCAATCATTGAAGGGACATCTAATGAATTACATTTCACTCTACTCCATATCATAAAGACTAACCTTTGTCGAATGGCTGAAGTACTCTGACCTGGCGAGAGAAAGCGTCACGTTGAGTATGAAGTCGAACGCCCAACATGAGCAACGGCTCAGAGGTTTCGGTCTAACAAACGACGAACAACCTGTGCAACACAATCCCTCTACGGCAGTACCCGCCGTCCCGAAGGAACGCTCGAGCAAAGGAGGTATTACAGCGATGATGTACTTTATGAGCAGAAGTGAATCTCTTGATAGCAAGAGACTATTCAACTAGATAGCAAGTCAAAACAACCTGATAGCAGGACAAATGTATAGTCAGTAATTTACACTTAGTGAGGAATGATAGATTTGAGTGTAGTGAGTGGCACTCGATCCCGTCGACAACCCGAAGGTCTTGTACTGATCACTAGGGAAGTGAGAGATCTTCCCCGATACCCGCTATTTACAGCTGAAGACATCATTGTCACTGCCCCGAAGTGGTAACAGCAACGCCGAGTCAAAGGTAGTGAACAGTAGCTGGGATCTAACCCCTCAAAGCTGCCTTAGACTTAGTTAAATTTGAAATCTGATAGCAGATTTGAACTCAGCATACTTGAAAACCTTGAGGAAACATCCCAAGTTATTGCTTTGATCAGCTTGATAGCAAGCCGTAGAGAGCTTGATTCACCAGCGTTTTGCAATGGAGATGTTTAGAGGCCACCCATGACAAGATAGCTAGGACTCAACCGATTGGCGTTCAAAGTGCTACATTGAGAACTGTGTCAAATGCCCAACATGAGACATGAGTTGTCCCAGCGGTTACGGTCTCAAATATGACACATTCCCTTGCCACACTTATCACTACGGCATCGTCCGCCGTCCCGAAGGAACACCCTGTCAGTGGAATATTACAGCAAAACTCTCCGTGTCTTGCTCGCTTTCAGTGAAAAGCCGCTTGTAGCATGAGAAGACTGGCTCAGACATCATTAAAAATGCTTTCATTGACTTCAGCAGGGTCGAAAACCCCAGAAAACCTCCAAAACTAGTGAATTTAAATTTTTCAACTTCTTAGCACTACTTATGAAATTTTATAAGTAGTCTACCACTTAGGTCAGGTCAATAGCGACCGAACCTTTTTTGAATCAAGTCAAACGGCCTTGTAGAAGGAAAGTTACAAGCCTTTAAAGTTTTGGAGTCTTTTATGGCCTGGAGACGAAGGCCATCTCCTGGCGAACCTCTAAGTCTGACGCCTTAGCTGATATCAGCAATGAAATTTTCTAAGTCGGTTTCTAACAGAAACTCGGGATTTGGAATGTCCGAAGATATCATCGGAGCTCAGAGAGACGACCTACCTCTGACAATCGCTCTCGTCTGAATGACAAGTCTCTGTCGGTTCCCAGCTTATATAGTGTGTGGCGATCAGCTGATGAAGTAATACCCATCATCCAAACACTAAAAATCCCGTATATCTCCGGTTCTAGTGCTCCGATTGAGCTGGAAATACACCATTTCCATGTAGAATTTGACGCTGAATCCGAATCTGGCCTCCGTTTTCCCATCCGATGCTTCGTTTTGGCTCTACAGAAGGCAGCCATTGCAAAAATTCTAACTGTCGTTTTTCCGAAAAATGTTGAAAATTTTTCTCTCCGATTGACTTGAAACTCTCCGATTGACATGAAACTCACCATACAGATAGAGAATTTCACGCTGATTCCAAATCTGAAATCCGTTTTCCAATCCGATGCTTCGTTTTGAAGCTACAGCCCAAAACGTCCCAAATTCTAACTCTGTCGTTTTTCGCCAATGTCCCAAAATCTTAAATGGCGTCTCACATCTAAACGAAGACAGATAGGAACAAGCCGATTCTTTCAGTGAATTTGTCTCACTCTTAGCTTTCAAACGAGCTATGGCACGACAAAATCCGTCCACTGGAAGCCAAAATCGAAGCGAGCTGTCCAGAGGGGGGGACGTCAGCGAAAATTTTTTCTCTCCGATGGCGTTCAAATTCACCATACCGATGCAGAATTTCACGCTGAATCCGAATCTGGCCTCCGCTTTCTCCTCCGATGGTTCGTTTTGGCGCTACACATCAAAACGTCCCAAATTTTAACTCTGTTAAAATTTTGAAGAAAAATTTTTTCTCGCCGATTGAGCTGGAAATCACACCACAGATGCAGAATTTTACGCTGAATCCGAATCTGGCAGCCATTTCACCATCCACGACAACCTAGACGGTCGCCCACGTCAACCTAGACGGTCGCCCACGTCAACCTGGACGGTCGCCCACGTCAACCAGGCGGTCGGACCAACTCACCCGAGTCTCACACTCTGTCGTTGCAGAGGGGGGGGAGTCAGCGAACAGTTTGTGAACGTGGACCCACCTGGCCGGCACACCACGACAGACTACAACCTCTGTCGTTCCAGAGGGGGGGAGTCAGACTCGAAGCACCACGGCGGCCGACCACGACACTCTGCCGTTCCAGAGGGGGGAGGGGGAGGGTGAGGGGGGCGCGCCGGTCGAGTGTTTGTCACTTGCTTACTACTAAACATCTTCAATTGAGCATCGAATACTATTTGATTTAGCTTAAACTCGCAGGTGATGACCATTTTGCGCATATACGAGAAGATTTTCATTACGAAGGGAGCATGGTTGGATGATTCGAATGTGAATTTTTGTTCTTTGTGCCATCATATTGCTCATTTAGTTGTTAATTAATGGTTTTGTAAATTCTAAGGAGGATACTTCACCCTTAGATGCACCTCCCAATGGTAGAAGTCGGAGTGAGTCATTTTCACATCATCGAATCAAATGATGTCCGCGAGCCACTTGCAGATATGAGATGCGGTGGCGGGCCACCCAATATGTCCCGGCGGCCCGCGCGTTGCCCACCACTGTTTGACATCGTCATGTGTTTAATAATAAAAGTATCTCCATGTTCAGATTTCCATCTTAAATTACACAATGACAAGAATAATTACCCAATAAAAACCTTGTCATAGTCACATCATCAAGACAGGAATAACAATGGAGAAACTCCAGGGACAGAAGAAAGATTAACAAAAGCCGATAACGCTGCTGTCTACTAAAGATAATTTATGACACCAACGTTAATAGTGAGGCTTAGTCGAGATGAAGAAACCAAGTGAATTAAATGCTAGCACAAGTCTGAATGCTGCTGAACTGAATCACCAACAACGCAACAACAACAACTTCCAATAGCGCTGAGTTTTAAGGTAGATGGAGATTGAGAGCTGTCGAATGATGGAGAACATTTCTAATTGATCAACATTTCATAGAATAACAATATCGAAGAAGTTCGATCATCGGTCTCCCTTAAGATCGTATAGATCCTGTGGATCACTGTGGAGTCGCATACAAGATTGGATGTTAAGACTGCGACAAGGCATACGTTGGGCAGACAAAGAACAGTCTCAACACCAGACTTCAACAACATCAAGCCGCGTGCAGACTTCTGCAACCAGAGAAATCGGCATTGGCGGAACATTCCATTGAAGAAGACCACGTCATAGATTGGCCAAGTGTAAGAGTACTAACACGGCAGACAAACTGGCACCGGAGGACATTTAGTGAAGCATACTACTCGAAGCAACGAGGCAGTGACGCGCTGAACAGATGTGACATTTGGTTACCCACGGTATATAAGACAGTTTTTTAGTGCCTCTTATCTTTGGCCTGACGACGTGTACCTGACTAGGCACGAAAATTCGCCTTTTAATTGTGATTTTATTTTGAATGTAAATCTGATTCGCGAAACTCTTTCTTCTTATTAAGAATAATAACAAAGTTTGAATCATTTGCGACTTCGGCAAGAATGGATGTCTATCATCTAATGCCTGACTTGATGATATTGTGATCATCACTGTGCCATGTGTTAACCAATGAGCGACATTGAGATAATATGAATTGACTTGTTCGTACTACAACTTAATACAGTTAGCGTATAACTGACACCTGTAGAATACCACGCATAGCAGTATGAAGTTCTGCAACAATTTTAATGAAAGTGAAGGGAGCTACTTTGTTTCAGTGGATTGGATGGTTTCCGCAGATTTTCGTTGTTGGACGTGATATCTAGACAGCCTGATATACGTGTCCTATCTCCAAAGTCCAAGACAAATCAAATCAAATACCATTTTCACCACTGGCTTAGTCAAAGGTTTTCTCCCCCGGCCTAGACTATAATTTTCTTGATAATGTGACAGATGTAATCTTAAGAGATTGACAACGATTAAGTCAATAAAAGACACCAACACCCTTGATTCCGCGACTGCACTCGCCCGACCCAGGAATCGAACGAAGTCCGCGGTGGAGACAAACTCGCACCTTCTTCACGCTGACGGTACAAAAGGAATGAGAGTGCGGTCAGGGAATCAAGGGTGTTGGTGTCTCTTATTGACTTAGTCGTTGTCAATCTCTTAAGATATTCAATGTACTGTGACAGACCTTTGTTGTCAATGTAAACAACATATGCAAAAAGAACACTGATAAAGGATATTGGCATTTGGCAAGTTAACAGTTGCAGCGAATCAAAAATTTTCCATTTAAAGAGGTTGACTGGTCAATAGGGCTGATTTCGTGAAATCATGAGTGCTTGAATTTCACGAATCACGAGCCATTTTTTTGTGAATCGTGAGTTCGTGAAAGGAGGCCTATTTCACGAGTTCATGAAAACGTATTTTAAAAATTGCACAACACAGATATGAATGAAATCCGTTGATGAGGAATCTTAATTTAAAATGCAATCAAAATTTGTGGTGGGAGACTCAGGATTTTAAAATTAATGTAGCATGAAAGATCTATGCCAACTGAAATTAGGCATTTCAGAACCCATAGAAATGTCGATCACTCTCAATCAGCATAGATATACAGGTATCTTCAGCTATCAATCAAACCCATCATTGAAAAGGTCCGCACAATCGTGAGGCTCCACCGTCGGTGGCCCACGAAGAGCGATGACCTACTTCAACCTGCGCTGAGGATGCTGTACGGAGAAGAAAAGAGCTGAATCTTGTGCTGGATGTATCGACGAGATGGAATTCCTTATGCGACATGATCGCTCGATTCGTTCGAGTACGTCCAGCAATCGAACGTCTACGATGGAGGAATAAAGAGGAATGGTTGCATCTGGTAATGATTGAACAATGTATCAAACCTGTGAAGCTGTGCGTTGAGGAGATTGGTTCTGCAAGCTGCAATTTGCTAGTTGGACGTGTAGCTGTCCACTTAATCGAAATACTCGATGCAAATAGTCTCCATCAAGCAGACTCAGAGATGCCCTTGATCTAAGGTTGGATCAGCGTCAATCCCCTATTTTGGACGCACTAGTGACATGCACTAACAGACAACATGCTCGGGATTCAAAGGATTTAATATCTTGCTGAGATTGATGAATAACACGGACCAGGGCGAAAGTAATTGAACTAAGGAAATCATAACATAGAATCACAAAAGTCAGTGGCTCAAGAATTAGATGAGGGTATGGCAAAGGCGTCATAATGTGTATTATTGTGCAGCGAATATTTTGAAACCAGAGAGCGCTGCTTTTTGAGCAACAGGAGTTCAGTAACCGAGAACACTCGCCAATTTGTATCGACTGCTTTGCACCATTTAAGCTACATCATAGCAATGAGTTAGCGGCATTTTCATATGCAGGAGAAATTTGCACCAAAATTCAAAGTTCTTTGTCGGTCGAAATGTTATGCAGTATGTGTTTGTTAAAATACTTTTGAAATAAGCAGTGAGCGACTTTTCGCGTGCCGCAGGAATACACATGCAATATTCAGTTAATGTTAGCAAGATCAAATTATCATTGAAGTTATTGATGATCTTTGTAAGAAAATAAATCCTGATTCATTTGCTACGAATATGAATCTGTTTCCTGAAGTAATTAAACATTTTCTAATTTCGTGAAATTTTCGTGAAATGCTGATTTCGTGAATCGTGAATTCGTGAAAGTGTCAGTCCTACTGGTCAACTTTCGAAATTGTAACTTTAGTGGTTCTGAGCGTGAAGTTTTATTAGCCACAAGCGCCAGATCGCTGAATGACATGAATAATTTTCGATTCCATTCTAAAAACTGAGATGCCTTAATAAATTAAAAGAAATAACATTTCAGATTGTCTTGTTGTCTTACATAATGTTTTTCATTAGGGATCACTACTTGTCAGTCTCAATATTTCATCGGTAGAGAATTCATTCTCACGCAACCTGTTGAAGTAATACAAGTCCACGGCAGTTATTCTGCAGTTCAATAAAGACAATATATTATTATCTACGGAGACTAATGACAATGATATTTGTAAACATACATCACTTTCAATAGAAAATGTTTTCAAGAACATGTGAGTCAAAAATGAAATACAATTCTGCAAAATCCGTGATTAGTGCGAGTATGTGATTGCTATTGGCTGTGTATATGGATGTAATTGCCATGGAAGAAGAAAAAGTGCAATGATGTTTCGCTTGCTTGCTTAATGCTGATTGTGGAGTGTAGCATTTCGATTGCGGTGATCATTTTCTAGGACTGTGACCTCGATTGATACACGTCCAGCAGGCTAGGGTTGTGCCTTCGCCAGTCTTAGCGAAAACAAATTGAAAATTTTCATACGAAGAACGAGTAGGCCGATGACTTTTTTTAACCTATGCAGTTTGCAACTTTGTACTCTCAATTATCAAACGACTTACTGGGTTAGAATTAAAGACGAATCATTTTTATGATATCAAGCATAATTTCACCATCAATAAATAAATTTTCATCATTTAAGTGATTGAAAATCTGTAACTGCGTATAAGTGCGAGACATATTCGAGACACAACTATTAAAAACTGTGCATACAAAAGAAAAAATGTGTTTAAAAGGTTTTGGCAATTTATGGGGAAATGAATTTTATAAAATCCTTACAATGCTTCCAAAGCAAAAAAATAGTATTAATATGCTGCAGACATTATAATAAAGAAGATCTCTGCAAATAAGTGTATTCTGCGAAAGATTACGTCATAATGCGTGCGTGAAGCTTTGGTTGTTCCTGATACGATCGCATATGGTGTGCTTTGTCATGGTGATTTTCACGCCGAGTTAGCAGTTCGAGGACTGGGTTCGATTCCCAGTTGGTAAGGCATTCTCTATGGTGGTGCCAGAAATAAGGCACATAGAAATATCCTTTCGACCTCTTGAACGCCAGAGGCATCGAATTGTGAAGTCGATTCTCGATGCTCGCATGGAAGCAGTTGCTATTGTATTTTTTACTTAGTGTTAAAACGTTTTGAAATATTGTCTGACGTATCTATGAGCGCTGATTTATTATTTCATGTAAATTTATTGGAATAAACTTTTTGAATTCTGAATCGAGACATCCGATTATCTGAGGCAGGGTCAATTCTGACAGGTACAATGAGATGAGTCTATGTGCATTTGCGCTTCCCGATAATGAGGTCAGCATTCATCGAAACACTCTCTACTGTCGAAGTATGATGTATTCTTCATTTCAAAGGATTATTAACATTTTTAAGGTGAATATTTGTAAAGGTCTGAATTATTTGGAAATTATGCTTCTGCCACATTTTTGCCCAAATAATGTCAGTTGGATTCAAACATCGATCCTACATTGTCTTAAGGTTCGTGTAATTGATCTTTCTTACATGAATATCCCAATCTCGGTGCAATTATCTGTCACGATGGAGTTAAACATAGAAAATATGCCTTTCACTGTTGCATGGAAACGCCCTTTTAATTAATATACAAAATCATCGCCGAGAACCTGACCTGAACGTACCCTCAATATCTTTTGTTTGATATTTTCATGTCAACACTCGTTACTAAGACACACTATGTAAGCACATCGTTTCAGGTATCATGCTCGCAGAATCGCCATTCTTATGAGACTTCAACCAAGGATATCATGCGTTCATGAATTGATCAATATTCTATGGGAGGGATTATTCAACAGCTGCTGACTAACGCTGGTTGGCAGTCTCCGTAACCGCGCTTGACCCCTGGACGCGGGCAGATAAAGAAAACAGAATTATTCTCTCAACAGACGTGGAAGTTATGCTCCATACTCTTACTCTACACTAAATATCTTCGTAACCATTGAAATGTGCAGAAGTTCTGTCGATTTGTGAAGTTGGTCAACTGAACTCTGTAATAACACCAAAAAATGGATGCACAAAAGGAAGCAATTATTGGATGCATGAGTTTACTTTTTATATTACGTCACCAGATCCACCATGAGGGTTAGGATTAGGAAGCACTGGACTGTTAGGTTGAGATGGGGCTGTAGCACAAATGACAGGCAGAACTTTACTTGGTGTTTTTGCTCATCTTAGAATGTACATTGCGCAACCAGGCGCAAGGTTGACTTAGTTTGGATACAGAAGTTAGGGGGATAATAGTATAAAAATAGAAAAATACGGCAATCTAAGTATTTTTTCTTGATTATCATACCATTTTTTTAAATTTCATCCATATAGACCGCTTTATGTACGAGCGTGTGATAGCAATTCGCTGAAAACGGGTTGTGTCTACAGAATTTTCAGCGTTGTTCTTGCGATTGTCGCGACTGACCAGTACGTACATGATAACGATTTATCACATATCTATAATGAGATTAATCACATTTTTTGCATGACGCGATGTTGCCATTACTTCGTTTAATTGTTTACTACAACTGTTTCACAGAATACTCGGCATAACAGCTTCAACAATTTTTTTTCATGAACTGTTGTTTCGTGGCAGTTTCATTTATCTACATACAAAATGCCATTGATTTTGGTATAAATAGGTATTGATAATATTTTGATAATAGACCAGCATGGATAAACATTAATATAAAGAAATACCGATAAAGTTGATCATAATGTATTTATCTATAAATACTATAGTAGAACCGGCTGATATTTACGTATCAATGTAGGAAAATCTGATTTTCGAATGATAGGGGCTTCATAACATTGGGACATAAGTCAAAAAATTTGTCATTGTAAGTAACAGCACCGTCAATAATTGAGATACAGTTTCTATTCGTGAAAATACAATACTTTACATACTACTCACCATCGGAAAAGATGCGACCTTCGATTCCCTCTGAATGTTGCTACCCCTTCATGGGTTAACCCTAAATACAAAGTGTTCCCTTTCTGATCCTGAAATGAAAAGATTCTGTGTCAGACATAGGATTTATATTCCCTTTAGATCAGTCAGGTCCAAAATTATTATTTACAAAACCTTGTCTATACAATAATAAAATAGTTGAAGCAAGAGAATATTTTTCTAGTATGAAAAATGAGAGAAAAACGCGCCACTTTCACGAAAACCTAGACAAAAATGCTATATTCTCTAACTCGATGTCCGAATCTTCCTCAGAACATCTAAATTTTTACTTTTACTTTTTCGTTTTACGTTCATTATCCATTCTTCGTAGGGAAGGACGGTTTTTCCCAATGGATTTTCTCCACAAATCAAGGTTTGCAGCATCACTCTCCTTCAGCCCAAGCTCCTTGGAATCAGCAAGAACCGTTTAGCGACACGTCTTTTTATGATGTCCTCTCGGCGATGTCCGCGGTAGGTCCATGCCATGCGCCTTCTTAACACAATTATCCCCAGGCTTCCGGAGAACATGCCCAAAACATCTAAGACGGTTCGTTTTCAAGACGACCTTGATGCCTTCTATTCCAATAAGCTGGTAAGCATGGAAGAAGCGAACTTGTCCTTAAAACCTGTCGACATCAAGATTATTTATTTGCAGATAACTGTACTGCATTTCATCGTTATCTGCTTTCTTCACTGAAGTCGCACGGAGACATCTGCTCCCTGTCTGCGTCTTCATCACTGCATGAAATTGTGGGACTGTTCCACACAAGCTGTACACGAGTAGTCATTAACGCCGAAAACGACTTCAGTGTGTGATAATCAAACCGATACAAGAATATCACGATGTAAATATTGACAAATCAGTACTTCTTCAATACAAACCAACATTTGCCGTGCACTTGAGATGAAACTGTGGTCGACCTAGTGAGAAGATGAATAGCAAACAATCAAATCAGCGGCCAATTTCATCTTTACCTTGAATAGTATTAAATAAACAAATTGCCATTATTTCGAGCGGAGTTAACATGACGGCGACCGCTTAAGAATTTGCCTAAGATCATCTGGAAATTTCAAAGAAAATTTTAGAAAAACGAAATTCCGTCTCGATATATTTTTGTCGGGTTTAAATATACCGACAATCCGATAATTCCTGCTTTGGCGGAACTATCTTCAGTGGAAAATGTTTTGTTCATAGATTGCAGCACTACAGGATCTGAAACTCAATGAAATTTGACTGCGGGATATGCGTGTATATGTAATTTATGCATCAAATACTCATGAAATAAATCGATCTATAGCTGGTTAAAGATTACATGCGTGAGCATTTCTTTTGTAATCGCATTTATGACAAGACCATACTATATTTACCGGTATTACATTTTGTAATATCAGCACAACTTTGATCTAATGCTCAGACACCATCACTGATATCATGCTTCTGTAAGATGATGCAAATATGACGTGTTGAGACAGACGCATGTTTCAAAAATAATGGAAAAAGGACCTATCTGCCATAAATCGTTTATTCGCTTTTGCAACGTGTCTCTGGTCCTGCTGCTTCCTCAGGCAATGCTAACGAGTCAGAAGTCAGTAGCAGGCCAACTGACTTATTAGCATTGCCTTAGGAAGCAACAGGGCCTGCGACTAGTTGCAAAAGTGAATAAACGCCCTACGGCAGATAGGTGTATTTTCCACTTTTTATGCTTCTATAAGGCATAAATAATTTCATAATGCAAGGAGATCATTTCGTTCTCTTAAGATATCATTTAACTACCTCAAAATAATGGATTTTTACACTACCAGCTAGCAATAGTAGATAATAGCTAGTAATTCCACTTACAGCTAGTACTGGCATCGATCTTTTTGTTTTGGGGATCGCGCTTTTATGTTTGCAGCAGCCATTGAGCCTTTGAATCCTACAACACTAGCAACCTGGCTCGTTCATGGGAAAATAATAATCAATTTGAAAAAGTTCCGCACAAAACATTACAAACTAGATCAATTTTAGCCCAAATCACCTGTCTGATTCAATTCACCTTTGGAAAATATGGAGCTTGTTTACTCATTAAAATGCATTCAGTTAAGTGAAACAGATTGGAGTGGACATAAACCATGCCCGTACACTTGTCTTATGCATATACGTATTATGAAATTTTAACTTTACTTTACTACTAACTTCAAAATTACCATGCCTCCATTGATCGGAACTTTTGTAGTTATCGGATATTTTCGCAGGATTTCAGCCAACTGGAGGGATACTGATCGACAAAAAATCCCTGATTTTTGTTATATTTCAAGAACGAAAATATCTAAATAGTAAAATGTTTTACCACATGACATAAACAGAGAAACATAATACAATCTCCATTATTTGGCTGTCACATTAGTTGATTCCACGTCAGCTGTTTTCCGGACACTCCAGCTGCTTAACACGCTAGACAAAAGACATCATCAACACACCTGAAGGTATATTTTCATTCAAGTTGAGTTAATGTCATTCACAATAACCGAAGAGCTTCCCACGCTGGACTGCGAGCGTCAGGGGTGGACAGGACTGATTGTCTTGGAACTTTGATATTAAGGAGATGGAATACTGGCTCCCCCTCGACAATGACTGTTGATTATGGCTAGACATGTGATCCTAATCGTACGATGCATGCATGAAAAGTAGTTAGTACTTTCAACAATTGACTAAAAGTGCTATATGCTGGTACTTAATAATCAAGCATCATCGTTCATTAGGTCAATTGTTTGAAAAGACGCATGTAAAACCTGACATTCTGATAATTCACATGATTATGATTGGACATCCTTGCCACTGGCTACCTTCTTTTGTATATATTGCTCCAAGCAGCGTATGTAATCCATCGAAGAAAATACTCGAAACAATGAAATTTCCTAAGAATGAATGACAATGAATTTTGATAAGAAGTTTTAGCATCCGCAACCTCGAGTCAGGAATTCTTTATACTCATCATTTTATTTAACTATATTAATTGTATTCTACACTAAATTCATTCTATATGTTCTTTTTCTGAGAATCACAGGTAGAATTTCATGTCAATTATAATTTCCTATGTCGAATTCCACACCAGTCTGTGGTCACATAGAAACATAATGTCTCTGCCGGAACACTGGATGCAACAATCGAGCAAAGGGACAAGACGAACAAGATATTATTCAAGTTCACTTATTAATCTCATTCGTAAGCAAAATACTTATCAAAATCATCTTTACCTTCACAGGATAAGGATCCACTCCGTACGTGTCCAGTCGAGAAACTTTCTCAAGGAACTCTGCCTCAGCTTCGATTGACACACATCCCCTGAAAATGACATGTAAATCATGTACTTCGTATCTTTGTGTCCTCAATCCATCATCAAAGATCGAGATAACGATTGACTCTAAACGTTGAGAAACCGTTTTAAAAATAAAGCAATCAGAAAAGAACTGAGTTGCTCATATTCAGATGACTATTTATTGCAATTCAGTCATACATCACGGAGTCTCCGTGGCACAGTAGTTCATTGCCTGGCCTAGCGATCTTCTGATCCAGTGTCAGTGGCGGGAGCAGTTAATCGATTCCGCACGATTAATCATGCAACGGAATCAATGGCACGATTCTTGCGATTTTTTTGCAATGTGACTTTTCAATGAAATTTGCTTGATGAGGTAAAAGCAATGTTTCTATTCACTCTTTCATCGTTTGAGATAATTGCAATGCGCAGGTGCTCGTTCCTGAGATCATGTATAGCTAAACAGAGTCGGCGTGTGAAATCTCTTTGGGTGCTCCCCCTCCCCCCCCATAGCATTGAACCACAGCACACGTTCGCATGGGCCAGGTACACCATCTTTACGAATCATCCCTCAGAAAAAAATTGTTTCTTCTGCTTTCGTCTTTAATAATGATCGGAAGGACTAACATCATGCGCAATGATGTGAATTCTTCGAATCTGAAGGAATCGTGGCAATCCAAGCATTTTGATAGAATTCACAGCAATCCGCAAGCGACGCACGACTTTTTTTCCTATCTCTGTAATGTATTAGGAATTCCCTTTTGCCCACTTGCTAAGTTCCAGCATGTGCCATCGTTTTGAATTAGTCTTCAGTTCTAGTAAACTGAAGGAATAAAACAATCTTATTCTGTGTCTGTGATATTCACAAGCATCAGGGTTACAACAGCAGTAATGAAGCTTTCAGGAAAAAGTGGGCCTGGGTTTCTATTTCAATCTCTTGTGAAGGAAAAAAAAAAAACTGATCTTTACTTAGATTTTTTCTTTCTCTTTTTTTTTTTTTTCTTCTTTCTTAGATTTCTCGAAAGCAATAAAAATCGAGAAATCTAGTAAGATCAACTAGTTTTTTGGGCTTCCTTCACAAGATGAGTAATGAAGCTGTACCATTCCCATGGTAATTACCAGTACCGGTAACTGACACTTATGTAAGTTACCGATGTCTCTACTGATGCTTTATTCCCCACCCCACTCCCCACCATGGGTCGAGGAGAAATGCATCGCAACATGCGAGTTTACGTGCAGTGGAGTAGAGTTGTCGGTTTAGAATTCCATTTCAATCGTTATTTTGATTAGAGTGCAATAATTTGCACTGCATCTGACAGCAAAACCGATAATGCAGAAATATGCGTTCCTCATGAAATGCAAGTTAACTTTCTAATCGATATTGCTCAATCACAGCTGTTATGATACGACCGCAGCTGTGTTTAGGCAGTCAAATTTCAACCGGATATACGTAACATCGATCGTAAAGATAGTCCAGGCAACATTTCATGACATTTGAGTTTAGAGGAATTGAGAGATTTGCTGCTTCAATTTCTTCTCAGCTTATTCAACAACTTCGTGCAAGTGCAGTGATTCAAATGAGCTTTCAAGAGGAATGACAGAAAATGCGTCTTGAGGTCTGATGTCATCCTACCATTTCTCATCAACGCTTTGACATGCAATGGGTTAGCTCAGTTGTTTGAGTGATGAGCTGAATGCAATATTCCGTTTCAAACAAGCAAAGAGGGATCTGGGTGCGAGACAGGTCAGACGTATTTACTTCCTCTCGTTCGAAAAGCGATAAACAGCAGGCTGTAGATGACCTGCTCCACGCATGCTCATGTTCAGAATGGAAACAGTTTGACGATTTCTGACTTTGCCGTTGAATTCATGAACAAATTTCAGAGCCTGGTGAATTGCCGAGGTCAGGTACATTAAAGAGAATTGTCCGTCGCTCAACAGAATAGAGGAGCTCACCTAGTGACACTGATCACTCCACCTATGGGGAAAGTACTCGTCTTTTTGACTGTAATAATCATTCATCACATTAAGAATCGCCTCCCGTGCACCGCAATAAACTAAGGGATGCTGTTGATATATATAACTTGTATAACTGTCAAAACTGATCACATCCATTGTCTACTGAGAAAATAAAATACTGAAGTTCAATCGTTGGTACAGTTAATTTGCCTTGCATCACTTGATGAGGCAACATGGAAAATAAAATGCGGCTTTAAATTACAATAGAATATGCAACCATTCAAATTGAGATGATCATGCGATTGAGAACATTAGAAGATGCGCATAGCACCGATGCATCAAATATTCCTATTCTACATATACTGCAGAAACCAGGGCTGTGGAAGCAGTCACAAGCCATTGATTTCTGTGGAAGCGGAAGTGAACGCCCGATGTAAGCTTCCGTTTCCACTAATCGTCGATGCTAACGCCAGACACAATAGGCGTGTCACGACGAATGGAAAATTCTAGCTGTTGTGATTAGAAAAGTGCTTATCAACAGAAGTCTTGAGAAGAGTACACAATACTCATGTTACACATACTTATATATACTCTACGCTCCTACTGGTGAACTGACGCCAATACCAGTGCGTTGACATTACGCCAACAACGCATCTTTGATCGCTGCACAGACTTAATAATCTACTGTGGATTAGTCGAACTGTTGCGAGGGCAGTGTTATTGTCTGCAAGGATATCTACACCCCTATTGGAGGGCTGCCTGTTGCCTGTGTTTTGGCATTGGCCCGCTTTTATTGCCTGATTGAAGAAAATTAACAATCTTAAGACACTTAAACTTAAGAATAAAAGAACATCGGGAAAAAATGTCCGCCATTTCTGACCATAGGTTAAATTGCAGTTGCAGCTGTAAAGTTGACAATTTCAAAATTCTATCTCAAGCTCCCAACACTTATGACATAAATATTTTGGAAGCCATGTACATAAAAAAACTAAACCCCACTTTGAATAAGCAAGTTAACCATGATGGTGCTTTTTTCAAATGTAAATTAATTTGAGTCTAGTTACTATGTGTACCTTATTTAATTGTTATCATGTACTTCAGCTTTTGAAATGAATTGTTGCTTATAACATGATTTAGATCTTTCCTATCATCGTTTTCAACTCCTTTAGCTTGAAGAAAATTAACGTCAGACTTCACTGACTTTCACTCACTTTACAATAGTAATAACTTAACAAAACCCGACTAAAACAAGAATTCTGAAAATCAGATTAAGTCTGGCTGTTTGTATCCTTCGTTGGAGATCTTTCAACTAACATGAATAAACCATAACAGCAAACAGCAATCAGCTAGGAGTTGAAATATAAATCTTGATGATATTGGCGAAGAGTACCATAACAAACTGCAACTCGCAAGAAACTGATCAGAATACGAACGAATAAGGTAGTTCTCTAATGAAGAGAAAGGGTGGCGGTGACAAATCCGCCATTATTGGAAATGGAAGCGAATAAAAATACATCGCTTCCGTAGTATTGGTATTAACCTTATTCATACTGAGGGGGTGATTCAATCCCAACTTTACGCAAGATTTGAAGACATAGTCGAATTTTAAATCACCAAATATATTTGCAGTTGGGACCATATTCGACTCAAATTTGTGTTTTCGGAAAATACTCCAACTGTAAGTAAGTCAGTTTATTGAAGCAGATGTTTCGGTGGCTGATCTGCCCACCTTGATCACTGCCAAATACAGGGTGAGAAAATGGATGCATGCACGATGAGTCAGAAGTCGCGGATATCATCACAATGAGCAATCAATAAAATTTATTTAAGATAGAGATGTAGTAAAGATATAGAGATAGAGTATACTTTTGTCTCTATCTTTAGTAAATTTCATTGATTGCCCATTGTGATGATATCCGCGACTTCTGACTCATCGTGCATGCATCCATTTTCTCACCCTGTATTTGGCAGTGATCAAGGTGGGCAGATCAGCCACCGAAACGTCTGCTCCAATAAAATGACTTACTTACAGTTGGTGTATCTTCCGCAAAACACAAATTTGAGTCGAATTTTGAACGACTCAACTCAGCTATCATGTACATGTCCTTCATATTACAATATACAGATTCAAGTACGTGGATGTGCGCGCTGCGAAACCATTTTTGTCAAGTAAGAGTTGTTCGCTTGATCATTCATCTCTAGAATTTGTGGGTTTCGAGCTTCTAGGAAAATATTGCATCTGTTTTCTACCGAAATATCATCGTAATTCTTGTTGCATCCTCTAAGCAATTAAATATGACGATTTGCCACCGAAATGTCTGTCTCAAAAATAATTCGAACAAATGTTTCAGCCGTTTTGCTTGCCGAAATCGTCACGGGACGGATTCGGCGCTTCTAGTGTTAGAAGATTCTCAGAATATATTTCCTGCTGCAACACACTGAACTCCTACATGATTCTTCAAACTGACATCTCCCTGTGGACCGCATCGTGGCAGCTTCTAAGAACGCCAATCGGAGCGCAATGACAACTTTCAATCCCAAGTGTCATCCAAGCTGGAAGGTTGAAGATTCAAATATCCACTGACTCTTCTGTGTCAACACAAGACGACAGGTTCTAATAACAACCACCAGCGTTGAATGAAGGGAATTCAATGATGAACTAGATGACCTTGAGTCTTCATGTCGTCGAGACTGAAGAGAGTTGGTGTGACTTTATGTTTGTACAACGTTTCAGAGAGTAATTAAGTCAAGAAACTCTCTTCGAATACATTTCTTTGTGTAAGTGAGACGATTTTTTAGGTCATGCGCTCTAATATTTGATCTAATTGCAAAATGAATATTTTAGAGTATCATGCGAGCTACTAAAATACATACTTTCAATACCATTTCATGCAAAAATTAGTCATTTTCAGCTACAGATTTTAAGAACAACTTCCTGATCATGCTTTGAAAATGCGCGAAAAGCTCCTGTTCTAGTTCATGGCAATGGCAACGACTACAGACTCATATTCTAATTAACATCATGCAATGGTGGTGCTTGGGCATTTTGATAGATATGCTGTTTCAGGTATTTGAAAGATAATGGATAATGTATGAAATTTGAATCCCGCAATCTGATGGTTGGCTTAGGGTCCATGCGATGATATCAGATCACAGACTGAAGCTTTAGGTCCAATGAGATGAAGAATATCTATTCAAAAAAGTTGAGTGTGTGTTAAATACCTTTCACTTTTAACAACTTTCTAATTACAGTATGAACATGCTTGCTACTTATCCAAGCTCTGTATTGTCGAGTCATCATAATTTGCCATCTTGGAATTACATCCAGAGCTTGTAAAACACCTCATGAAAGCATCACATTTCTAGGCGGCACCCGCTGAATTGAAAGCGTCAAACGCAGCTGATGTTCATAATCCGGGGGAATTTTGGATATTACTCCGTCGATAGTTGAAGACTATCCTGATCAGAAAAATTTCTATGATTGACAAGGAA
>CAJQUW010007340.1:0-197179 GCA_907163375.1 Prostheceraeus crozeri | reverse complement strand
TTTGTGGATAAAGTTCGGAATTTTATAACAGAAATCGTTCAGCACTATTTGAAACTGGTTTATTCAATGAAAAACGCAGGAATAAAGCTGTTGTAGTGATTGAAAGATTCTATCGGGACGTTAAAAAATAAATTATTCAAGAAATTTACTGAGCTCAAAAGAAATCAGATAATGGTTTCGAAGATGATTACCAGGGAGTCTTGTAGAATGAGTAACAATAATTAAGTTCATTCTGGTATTGAAGAACTCCATGCACAATGCTTCTGGTCGACCCTGATTTGTACGAAAGAAACTATTCGAGATAATAATTTGATATGAGTGTAATCCGAATTTGCAGAATCTTAAGCCGAAAATTTAAAATTGAGATAGAGTTAGAATATTTAAATTTATAAGAATAAATTTGAAAAAGGCTTTGTTGGCTATTTGGACTAAGAAAACTATTTGAAATTTGGTAAAATAAATCAAACTTATCCGTTACTTTGAAAATTAAAGATTTTTAGATAATGAGGATATCAGATGCCGTTTTATCAAAATTGAATTACAACGATCTGATTTTTAATTATCATTATTATTCTTATTATTTTATTATTCAATTTCTAACATAATATCATGATATGATATCTTTCCCTTTTTTGTAATTTAAATAAAACATAAAGACATAATTGAGCGCAAATATGTAGTTCCTGGTTTTTGAATTTGAAATGTATTATAAAATTCCATTTGTCAAGTAATTTTTTGACGTTGTTTGTAGTGTGGAAGTTCCGTATGTGTCATAATAATAATCTAGAACAGTTTTTATTTCTTTGTCTCCTGCTGACAATGTACACCTTTTTCATCTGACGTATGCGATTTGTTATGAAATTTACAGTTTGAACTTTGTTCTTCGGGAACTGATGGGTTCCTAGTCGGCTATTTTTTAGGAATTGTAATTCGTCGCGCATTAGAACATGAAAATTCTTTTTTCTATTTTTGCGATGTTCTTTAGGTTCGAAATTCGTTGTCGTTTTTGTGTTCCATATAATTTTCAAAAACTCCATTTATGTTGCTCATTTTTTAATTAAAAATTTCTTAAGGGACCCCTAGAAGTCTGAAGGGGAGTGGGTATTGATTTTTAAATACTGTTCTCTAATGATGCTTTCCGTCACTACTTATTCGATTTTGAAATGATATTACTATAATTATTCTAATCTATATTGTTTTATATATTTCCATTTTCTTCATGAACTTCATTTGTAAAATTTGTTTCATCGTTAAAATGATTGTTTAAATTTGCCATAACTAACTAACCCGCATACATATCGGCGTTTATGCGTTCTGTGTTCACAAGAAGAATTTTATAGTCATTTGCTTTTATTGTAAATGCACTCTTATGGTGCTTAATCTATTCATGTCTTCAACCAATGGGAAGTACTTTAACTACCCGTATGGTTTGGCAAACGCTAATTGAATTTTGAAACAGACTTTACAAATGGGATTTTGAAAACAGATTTGCAAATGGATTTTGAAAACATGATTTGCAAATGGATTTTGAAATAGGATTTTGAAAACAGTTCTGAAAATAATTTTCGTTAGGGGTATATTGAAATGTCAAAACTTTAGCTAGCGGTTTGTTGAATGCCAAAAGTTTACCGATTTTTTTCTTATTTTATTTTGTGTGTTTTTGTTTTTTGCAGTTGTCTATTGTTTTTTTTGTTTAGTTTTTTTTTTTTTTATTTTTTTTGTTTTTTTCTTGTTTTTGTTTTTTTGTGCTGGGAATTTTTTGTGATGTTTTTTTGTGGTTTTTTTGTTTTTTTTTGAATGTCGGTTGGTTGTTGTGGGGTGGTGGTTTTGTGCTTGGTGATGTGTGTGTTATGTGCGCTGGTGGGGCTTTCTTTGTCATTCGCATGGTGGTTGTGGTTGTTCTTGATGGTTACGTTTTCTGGCTGGTCGTTCTGGTTGTGGTATTGTGGCTCAGGGTGGTTTGCAGTTATATGTGGATGTGGATGCGATAGGAGGTCCAGAATGGTTGTACGTACAGTTTATGCTGGACGTGGTAGTTTAGTTTAAGTGGGTGAGTGGAAGTAAGTAGGGTAGATAGTACGGAAGTACAGTAGCTTGTGTGGTTAGTGAGTGGTACCTTAGGGTAAGAGTTTTAGTAGTTTAGGATTGTTAGATTTTATGGTGAAGGCAGTTGTTGGTGTAAAATGTGTCTGAGTTGAGTATTAGTGGTCGTGAGTGAGAAATAGTAAGAGGAATGTAGTAACTTAAAAGTATTTTTGTTTGGCCCCCCACCGAAGTATTAGTGTAGTTAATTGCATTTTATGGAAGTTATGTTTTTTTTTTTGTTGTTTTTTTTTGGTTTTGGTTTTTTGCCTTTTATTGCTTTTTTTTTTTTTGTTTTTATTTTTTTTTCGTTTTTTTTTTTTGGCACTTTTTGCTTGTTTTTTTGTGTTAGCCCTGGGTTGGTTTGTTGGTGTGGGGATTGCGCATTGGTGGACATCACGTGTCTTGCCGTGATCGGCGGCTTTGGTTTTGGTTTGGTGGCTGTGTTCTGGGTGTGGGTTGGTGGTATTGGTGGCCTGGGGTGTGGGTCTGTGGGGTATCTGAATGTTGTTTGGATGTTTGTAGTTATGGTGTGTTGTGGAGTGTTGTATTGGTGTTGGTAGCTGTTGAACAGTACCGAGTTAGTCGTGTCAGTTTGTGTGTTTTTTTTATGTTTCTTTTTTTTTTTTTGCTTTTTTGTGTGTGTATGCTGGTTTTGTAGTGTTGTGCAGTTGGGGGGATGTGGGTTGGGTAGGTGGCAAGTAAGTGTGGTGGGTCAACAACTGTAAAAGTGTAGTGTAGAGTAGACTGATAAGAGAGTAGAAGTAAAGAGTAGAGTAAGAGTAAGTTAAGAAGTAATATATGTTCTAGTGTACAAAGTAAATTGAAATGACAAGAGATAGCACGATAATTTTAGGGGAAAGCTGCTAGATGTTTCTCTCTCTTCAATTATCAGCCAGTGTACGGGTTCATTGAATAATTTTGAGTTTATGAGTTACAATGATCTTCTAGTTCACACAATTAGTACTTTAAATAATGTTGAGCATACAATAACGAAGAATGACTAAGTAATAATTGCGTCTTCTTAATTTATCATAATGCTCTAATCTTAATAATAATTTGAAACCATTCACCTGTTTTTAATTGAGATAACGAAGGATATATTCTTGCGGTTTCTTCCACTTTTGTTTCTTCCATTTTTAAAGAAATATTATTACTCACATGATATATTTTGAAAACCTGAAAGATGGATAAAATTCATGAATTTGAAATTCTTAACTTTTATGATTTTCGGTGTCCTGGAACGGTCATGATTTTCGGTGTCCTGGAACGGTCATGATTTAAGCGAGAAAATTGTTATTCTCAAATTTTGAGATTCTTAACTTTTATGATTTTCGGTGTCCTGGAACGGTCATGATTTTAAGGGTGAAAATTGTAATTCTCAAATTTTGAGATTTTGAAAAATTTGAAAAATTGGGTATTTTTAAAAACGCTTAAATTTTCGCCCTTCGGCCTTCGGCCACGTGAAATTTGAAGTCTACCTAAATTTTTGAAATTTTTGAAATTTTGATTTTTTGAAAAAACCCGCAAAAGTGTGACATCCGGCGCAAGCGAAGCGAAGCGTCGCGCCGGATGTCACACTATATACTACTATCCTTTCCGTTTGCCTCAATACCGATCAACAAAGACTTATCTACCGGACAGTCTGAATCATTGTACGCATGTATGGCTTCGTCTTGACCGCGTGCGCTCTCCTCTCGAGGCCCCATACCAAGGACCCTACGAAGTCGTGCGTCGCGCTCCAGACACCTTTACAATCATCATCAAGTCCAAACCTGAAATTGTGTCCATCGATCGCCTCAAGTCAGCTGTGCTACGTCATATTTCTCCTGTTAGAGATACACAACTTAATTCTACAGCTCCGACGTCATCGTCTCCGTCTCCTGATCCCACTGTTTGTGACTCGCTTAGCCCACGGATTACTCGCTCGCACACGTGGAATCGTAAGTCAGTTACGTTTGCTGACAATGTTTGAGTCATTGGTTTGACTTGGCAGCTCCGCAGACTGGGGAGGGAGTCTTGTAGCGGTTCTTCTTCGAACAAATGGTTTCCTCGCTGAGCCGTGCGCTAACTTTCCCCGTACGCTGTATTCGCCGACTTCCCTTTCTCGCTTCTCTCTCCCTATTTGTATTGAAGTATATGAGAATCCTGCTTGATGAATAAAGACACAAGATAAGCAGATACTGACTTCTACACCTTTTTTTACATGCCTTGGTACTGAACGATAGCGAAAGGCTTGGTTTTTAGGTGCTATCATGGCTTTATATTGAGAGTTTTTTTTAATGTACTTAGAGTGAAAGTACGGGGATGACCACACAACGACTGGATTATGAAAGACAAATGAGAGGACACTCTTAATGCATTCCCAGATATCCTGGCTGAATCGTGGTAAACGAAAGGATACTTACTGGCATGCCTGGATTTTGTAAGGCGCAAAGGGAATCTGCTAATTATGCTTATTGGGTTATTAATGGCGTCCTTGGTTAATTCCTGGTAAATAGCTGGGTGTCCGTATATTGACTGGGGTTCTCGTAGCTAACTCATGGCGAGTGATGATAAATGGCTGGGTAATTCCTGGTGTTTTAGTGGGGATTGACTGGATGTTCACTGGTATGTCCGTATAATGACTGGGTTTTGCAAGGCAATTCATGGTGAATGAATTAAAGAGAGATGGCTGGGTAATTCCTGGCGTTTTAATGGGGAATGACCGGCTCGTTCATGGCTGATCAATGGCATTTGTGTCGCTCCCATTCATGGGCCATTAATGGCCCAGGAATTTTTTTTTGACCATAGGCCTTCACTCGGCATTGGAATACTATTTCTATACCAAACACTTTTATGTTACAACATTAATTTTCATGAATTTAAATGAATTTTTCATAACAACATCCCTAACATGACAGTCGTCAAGCAAGGTAGGCCAACACCTGATATAAAATGAAAGTATAGTCACTGAGAAATAAATAAATAAGAAGCACTGGACAAGACATTTTAATGCATCAAAATTTCAAAACAAGTGAGTGGCTGACCGGCCGTGAGAAACACAGGAAACTGTTGGCCTTGCCTCCTTTTTTTCTCGAGATAATGTGGTCTCAGTTCCTTGAGTAAGGCGGTTCAACGACATGAGCAATCACTTCTCATGTGCACATTCACTTGGCCTTAAATAATGTTAGAGATGTTGTTATGAAAAATTCATTTAAAGTCATGAAAATTAATGTTGTTACATAAAAGTGTTTGGTATAGAAATAGCATTCCAATGCCAAGTGAAGGCCTATGGTCTGGGGGCACGCGACGCCACTAAGTGTAGCTATGGTAACTCTGTATTTGTTAAATACCCAATGTGTATACACTTTCGATTTTATTAAATGAACTCTAGGGAGATACACAGTGGCGTCGTCTGCGTGCCTGCGAGACCTTCGCCGCACACCCAAAAATAGATATTTGTGCTCATAAAACAAAGGTTCAAAGATATATAGGTAGAGTGTCGACCAGTGGCGTCGCGTGCTCCTAAACCAAAGGCCTTCACTCAGCATTGGAATACTATTTCTATACCAGACATTTTTTATGTTATTAATTTTCATAAAAGCTGAATTTTTAATGACAATTTCTCGAACATTTTTTTAGGCCAAGTGAATGTGCACATGAGAAGGGACTGCTCATCGCTTAGCCGCCTTAACTCATTGAGCTGAGATTACTATATCCTCTCTGTCCAGACCACATTTTCTCCAGGAAAGAGGAGGCAAGGCCAACTGCTTCTTGCGTTTCTCACGGCCGGTCAGCCACTCACATGTTTGAAATTTTGATACATTAAAATGTCTTGTGTATTTCCTATTTCTTTCTCTGTGAGTACTTTCAATTTTTATATCAGGTGTTGGCCTACCTTGCTTGACGACTCATCATCTGATCGCAGTCTTGTCAGAACGTCGTCATCTGCTACTGTTGACGAAGTGGACTCTGTGATGAGAAGCGAAGAAAGGAAAAATTGGGTTGCTCTTCCCTTACTATATTTAGGTACCGCGCCTCGATCAAGAATTGCGTGGAATTTCATTGCAAAAAATGGAGAAGGCAAAGCATTGTGTCAATCGGGAAAGTCAATATTGGCCAGGGCGCGTGCGCTTACTGCCTCAAACGCACACAACTTTCGCTCTGTCTCACATCAATGCTCCGTCTGAACACACGACTAGCTTGTGTGTCTAATTGTTCGAAGAAAACAGCTGTGATTCGAGCACGTGTTGCAAAACTGTTCACTCTTGAGGTTGAGAGTCTGATGTAGAGACGGAAAGCTGTGCAAAGCTATCACGAGAATCTGTCGAATTTAAATGAATGATGACACTTTTCATTTTCATAATTGTCTGAAAATTATTTTTGAGGATTCACCGAAGGCCTCGCAGGTACGGAGAAGACGCCACTGGTGTCGACTCAAAGTGAAAATTTTTGTATCAAAAGATTCAGTTTTTTGCGGACATTATGTTCCCGTGGTCCAAAAAATTATTTGAGCACTTTTGAAAAAACTCAAAATTTGTCAATTTATATACTACCGAGATGACTCTCCTATATAAGTAGTATGAAACAAGTTGGATATCAAAAGGAATGAATATTTTCTAATAAGCACCCTAACTAAGCGGAAATCAAGCTGATTATCAAGGGAATTTCATGAATTGTATTATAATGAAAGTCTTCATGAAAAAGTCGCGATATTATTCGTGCTTTCGTGGCTAAAATTTCAAGTTTTTAATTCAATTTCCACCGGCATGATTTCATGATTCATTAAATTCATGTTTCATTTCTTGAATCTGAATAGTGATGTGGACCCATTTACATCTTTCAAACTTAATTGTAATTATCGTCTTCATTTCTGAGATTTTTCTCTGCCAGTGGCAGGTTGCCTGTGATATGATCACGCTTAAGAAAATACTCTTGAGGGTGAGCATCAAAGCAATAGGAACCCATCGAATTGCCAATTTAACAAACATTAAATCTCCAAGGCAGTCATGAGAATCTATGAAATACCATCATTCCTTCTGCATTACAATCATGATCACTCAATTCTGCGGTAATTTCCTCAAAACTGCAAAATTGTGCATATCTCATATTTGGTGAAGATGCCCTGTATCTCCCTTGAGTTCATTTAATAAAATCGAAAGTGTATACACACTGCACATTTAATAAATGTGGAGCTGCCATTCTACCTAATATGCCTACTCTATGATATCGCATTTTCATTGTCATTTGACGTTTAAAATCTTAGAAAAACAAGAGCCGCATTGACGAGCAATCAGCTTAGGATTGAATGCTGATGAGACTGTTCAGAAAAAGAGGTTGTCACATAGGACTCACAGTGAATCATAATTCACATGCAGCATAGTCAATATTGGGTAGTCTGTGGACTTCAGAGTAACATTCATTTAACTGTCAGTTTCTATTTCTCACATAATTTCATTTAATTCTGTAGTCATGCATGTCATCATGATTTGAATGTTCATGTGGGCCCACTTGTGCGAGTATGAAAATTCACTGAAACTAGTGTCAAATTAATTATTTTATGCAGTTCATGCTGTCTGCTGCAGAAATATAGGAATTCACTATGTAGCGAGGCCTATGGTCTCGGATAACGCGACGCCACTGGAGATACAGTTTGTCACCAAATGTGGGATATGCAAAGTTTTGCAGTTTTGCAGAAATTACAACGGAATTGAGTGATCATGATTGTATGCAGAAGGAATGATGGTATTTCACACATCATCCATGTTATGACAGCCTTGGAGAGGTAATGTTTGTTAAATTGGCAACTCGATGATCTGCTATTGCTTTCATGCTTAACCTCAAGAGAATCTTCTTAAGCGTGATCATTTCAAGCAACCTGCCACTGGTAGGTATTACGCATTGTGGCGTGCGGTCGTGTCTTCGTCTGCCTCCTGCGTCTGGTTCCATTTGAGGCCTTTGGTGTGTTGTTCAGCCTGAAATTTGGTACCGTCTGGTTGGTCTGGCTGTCCTGTGGAGTTTGGTTTTGGTCTGAGTTCTGTCAGTTCCCTGGTTTTTGAGCGATTGGGTTTTTTTCGTATTGTGCTGGTTTGGCATTGATCATTATTCACTTCGCGATCTTTTATCGTTCTATCTCTCGGAATTGGATTTCCCCAGTGTCCGTCGCTTGTCCATTGTGTATTTGCAGTGCAGTGACCATTCTCTTCTGTGGATCTATATTTAGACGCCTGGAATTGTTGGTTTCTGATCTGTGTCAGTAATCAGCTGATTTTCTGCAGTTGTTCAGAAAACCCTCTCGTCCGAATTTCATTGAATTATTGATTTTTCTCGTGACGTCACATCATTGCCTAGCAACGCTACAACGTTGTCACATTCTTTGACTGTTGGGTATTCCATTACTCAATTATGACAGATCTTTCGTCATTATCCGATCGAGAGCTTTTAGAACGGAAAGGCTCTTTCAACAAGCAAGACTTGGTTTTGGCTGTTATACAGAAGAGAGCACAGCAATCCAAGCCTATGGTTGACACTGATAAGATATCCGTCATCGAATCAAAGTTTAACGACCTAATAATCCCTTTTCAGAAAAGAATGGATGATATGGCCTCTGAAATATCCTCTTTAAAAGATCAAATTAATTCTTTACAACATGACAATATGAAGCGGAATGAATATTGTAATAACAGTTCTTTACCTCATGAAGAGCAATTGAATTTCATTTTGAATGAAATTGAAGAAAAGAGGATAAGAGAAAACAATCTAGTTGTAAGTGGTTTAGAAGAGTTGTCTGAAGGGCCTTTAATCAATAGAAAGAATCATGATGAAAGTCAAATCCGCAAAATTGTGCAGTTTCTTGAAATTCAACCTCATCTCATTTTTTCTGTTTCCCGCATTGGCCGTCCATCCAATGAGAAAACAAGATTGACAAAAATAGTTTGTAAAGATAAATATGCAAAGTTTAAAATCCTCTCCCTTGCCAAACAATTGCGGAAATCCCCTCTTTTCAGGGGAGTATACATCAACCCGTACTACACAAGGTATGAGCAAATGTGTCAGAAGAATCTCAGATATCAATTGAAAATCATGCGAGAAAACGATGAAGATGTTATTATTCATAGAGGGCGAATTATCAATCGTGACGATAAGACTGCTTCGGGTTTTTAGAGTCTGCTTTTACTCAGAAATTCTCTAATGCTGATATGTTAGGTTGCCCACGTTTGCCCAAAATCATGCTGGCCAACGCACGTTCTGCAGTTCAAAAGCTAGAACTTATTTCTGCAATTATTGACAAGTTAAATGTTGACTGTTTTGCTGCTGTTGAAACCTGGTTTTCAGATCAGGATTCTTCAGATTTCACCTCAATCCCAGGCTTTGTAGCCTTCCGTGATGACCGAGAACATCGCATTGGTGGAGGTGTAGCCATCTGGGCGCGCAACTCTCTTTTTCCAAGACAAATGAGTATTCCAAATAAACCGCAAGATATTGAGATGGTGATAATTAATATCAGGCCAAACATAACCCTTGCTGGCATTTATATTCCTCCAGTGGTAGCAGTTCGAATGAGAAATGTGTTACAAAGTTTCATTATTGACTGTTTTGACAATATCTCTGATCGCTTTCCAAACAATCAAACTGTGTTTTGCGGAGACCTGAATCACTTTCCCATCAATGAGATTTGCTCTCATCTAAATTTAGTAAATCTTTATCATGGTGTGACTTATGGTAATTCTCAGTTGGAATATATATTGATTTCTGATGAACTTGCTTCTGACTATCGCATCACTACAGAACTCCCTATAGACAACTCAAAAGTCTATCATTCTTCTTTGCTTGCCGTTCCTGCGAATCAATCAACCAATAACAATATGACTTTTCAAAGACAAGTATATGACCTCCGACATTCCAAAATCTCCGACTCGTGTAATTAATTGACTGGTCGTATGTTTACGATTGCACTATAGATCTTGAGAGAAAATGTGACTATTTTCGCTACGCCTTACAACTTGCGTTCGAGTTGGCAATACCAGGTCATTCGGTTAATTTTACCCAAAATGATAAACCGTGGATGACTCCGGTTGTCAAGGTTCTGATCGATAAAAGATGGAAAGCATTTCGAGACCGTGACTTCCAAAAGTACAATCATTTCAAAGGAAAGGTCAAATTGGAGATAATAAAAGCAAAGTCAAATTGGTTTAAGAAGAACAAGCCCTCAAACTTGTGGAAATTAGTACAGTCATCCAGAGGAAAACAATGTAATAACTTTTCTCACATTTTCCATAACTTCTCTTCTACGAAGACAGCCGCTGATACGTTCAATGAAGTGTTCGTCAGTAATTGCCAAGCTAGTGACTTTTCTCGTTGCTTCATGACTGACGAATCTTTCGTTAATCCGTTAACAGTGGATGAAATTCAGGTATATCAGCATCTTTGTAAACTGAAGACGTCGAAGGCCTCTCCTGATATTCCAGCCAGTCTGTATAAAGCTGTTGCTCACCTTATTAGCGATCCACTGTCCTATGTCTTCAATTTATCGCTGAGCAATGGACATATCCCAAAAGTGTGGAAGCGAGCTGTCATCATTCCTGTTCCAAAGGCAAATGCAGTAAGAGACCTCAATGATTTCAGACCTATAAGTCTTCTCCCAATGCCGGTCAAGATACTTGAAAAGTTTATACTGACCTCAGTAAAGAAAGATCTAATTCGTGGTTACGGTATGGAGCAATTTTGGTTTCGCCCACATTCGTCCACAAGCTGTGCACTTATCTCACTCCATGATTACATTACTAAATGTTTTGAAAACTCAGATGTTTCCGGCTCGCAGATAATTGCATACGACTTTACAAAGGCATTTGATAAGTTAAAATTCAAAGTCATCATAAATCGCCTGACTGAATGTTCTATCCCTGTTCCAATAATCAAATGGATGCGAAGTTTTTTTGAAGATCGAACTCAATGTGTGCGTATCGGGTGTGACCTGAGCAATTTTTCAAATGTTTCTTCTGGCATTCCACAAGTCTCTGTCCTTTCGCCATACCTTTTTTCCCTTGTGACTGGCTCATTTCAATCTCCGAACTTTCCATCCCACGTTATAAAGTATGCAGATGACTTTTCAATTTGTGTACCCATATTTAGAAGCTCTGATAATCAGCATGTGCATGAAGTCCATAATTGCCTAACAAAATGGAGTGAGGTTATCTATCTACCTTTGAATGTCAGTAAATGCAAATACTTACCCATTTCTCGGACCAACGATTTTTCTCCGATACAATTGCCCTACATGCGAAGTGTTGATAGTTTGAAACTTCTTGGGGTAACATTCGACTCTAACTTGAATTGGTCATCGCACATTGACAGCGTTATTCGCTCCGCTTCGCGCAACTTGTTTCTAATTCGCCAACTTAAAGAACTTCTGACGTACGACTTCTTGCTGACAGTATACAATGCCATCGTAAGATCCATCCTAGAGTATTATTCGCCATTATTCGTTGTGATATCAAAGGAGAATTCGTCAAAACTTGAAAGAGTTCAGAAAAGGTTTCATAGAATAGTGTGCGGCGAAAACTGTGATGCTCATGAACTAGAACCGTTATCAAGCCGACGTGAAGCTGCGGCTATCAAGCTATTTTATCAAGCTGCTTCGAATGACCAGCATGTCTTGAACTCGATCGTACCCTCAATATCGCAAAGTGGTAGAGTTATAATCCCAGTTGCGAGGAGTGAAAGAAGACTATGTTCATTCATCATGAAGACCTCCAAATTGGTAAACGATGGGCACACGCGCCCAAAAAAAATAATGTACAGTATTTTCTTCCTTTTGTCGCTGCTCTTGCACACTAACTTATCTTGAGAATTTTATCATGTATCTTCTTCACCTACTCTTTGTATGACTTCCAGTCCGATGAAATATATACGCTTATTATTATTTAATTAACTTTGAAAGATATAAATGGGTCCACATCACTATTCAGACTGAAGAAATGAAGCATGAATTTTATGAATCATGAAATCATGCCGGTGAAAACTGAATTAAAAATTTGAAACTTCAGCCAAGAAAGCAAAATCAGATCTCGACTTCTTCATGAAGACTTCCATTAAAATGCGGCCCATGAAATTCCCTTGCAAATTAGCTTAATTTCCTCTTAGTTAGGATGCTAATTAGCAAATATTCATTCCTTCGACATCCAACTTGTTTCATACTACTTATATGGGGCGTCATCTCGGTAGTATATAAATTGGGAAAATTTTGACTTTTTTAAAAACTGCTCAAATATTTTTTTGGACCACGGGAACGTACACTAGGTGACATGCCACGCTCAATTACGCGTAATTACGCGTAATTCACGCGTAAACTACGCGTAATTACACATGACCCTAAACATCCGTGGCTATGCGTGACATTGCTGCAACATCTGTCGGCAGTCCTGTTACAAGGACTTTGCGTCTCATGTGTCTGCATGTATCAGAGGCTAAACAATGTGATCGGACCTCAATTTCATGCTCAGGGCAGACAGAACATGCTAAGCAGTCCATTCGTTTTTCAACCGGCAACGCATACAACCGCAGACGACGCGTAAACTAGGGACGTAGCGTCAATTGGGGCATTCGGGCAGTGCCCGAATGTATTTTTTAGATAAATCCCCCAACATGTTTTAATCATGCACAATATACGCCAGTGATCAAACGCTACATCTTAGGCCTACCTTTCAGTCTTTATTTCATCTTTCCAGCGGATGCATCCAAGATTGCAACGGATCCAACCGAGATTGCACCGATTGGCCAAAATCTAACACGAGCCACACAATCAGCAATGCCTCGTTGATGTCATCGACAAATCAGCCAATCTATCAATGTGTCGTTCGCGCGCGCCAGAGCTGCTCGGCGACCCCTTTCAGCTCATCGCGGCCACTACATGCAACCTACAAAGAAGAAATCCATCTCTGTGATTCAACCCGGGCGAAGACATGGAATTCTTTGCGAGTTATGCTTACACACACACTGGCTGGCTAATCACGGCGAGTCTGACAACGCGTAGCTAATATTTAACACATGCATGCGTCACTTCTTCATTCTTTCATCATTATTTGGGAAGATCAAAGTAAATTCTAAATTAGAGTCGGGTACTTTACTGTAAGGTCCGTTTCCTAAATCCTTGCACACTACGAAAACCTCTTTTATCTTTTGCTTATTCTAATAAAATTTAATCGTGAGCTCATAATTGATTGATTACTAGATTTATTCACTTGACCAGTCGAAACAGTAGTCTTCGGAAACAGTGTGGTTTAGTAGTAAGGAATCCTCCCGAGTGTGGTTTAGTAGTAAGGAATCCTCCCGACTGCGCACAGCGCCCCCCTCTGGAGCGCGAGTTGGGTTGGTGTGGCTCTGGGTCGACCGGCTGGGTGTGTCGTGGTCGACCGTCGTAGTTGTTCTTGGGCGGCGGTCAATGTTTTTGGTGTGTAGGATTGGTTGTAGGGTTGTTTGGTGTTTAGATTTGGTTTCCTGATGAAATTCTGCGTCGACATGTTGTGTTTCTTGGGTGTAGGTGTGGTTGAGGTGTGTTTTTGAGTGTTTTTGAGTGAGAAAGTGGCTGTAGCGGCGAAACGAAGCCTCTTACGTGAAAATAGACGGCGGATTTGAGCTTTTTGGTCAATTTTGGGTCTAGCAGAGTTGCTTCCAACGTCATAGGGCTAAAAATGAAGAACTTCGACCCCCCCTCGGCAGCGTTCTTCCAACTTTGGTTCTTGAAATGGTAGAGAGTCGTGCGGCAGCTCGTTTGAAAGCTAAGAGTGCTACAAATTCATTGGAAAGCACAGTTTGGCCCCATATTTCATTGCTGATGCTTGAGAGTGACATTGAGACTTTTGGTCATGTTAGAGAGCCGTCAGAGGTTGAGTTTTGTGTTTTGGGCTCCAGCGGGCGAACGAAGCATCGGACGAGAAAACTGAGACCAGATATCGATTCAGCTTCAAATTTTGGATAACCAATGTCTAACCCCTCTCTTATCGATTGCATATTCACAGGATATATAAGTACGAGTTCGGGAGAGGAATCTCACTAAATTGAGAAACTGACTGCAGGTAAGTCGTTTCTCTTGAGGTCCGATATCGGACTTCTGACTTTTCATTGCTAATATCAGCTAGGGAGTCAAACTTATAGGTCAGTCAGTATAGCATGACTGACCATTTGATGATAGTAGGCCGAAATCTTCAAACGGCTATAACTTTGCTCCTACAAGTCCCTTAGACTTGATTCAAAAAACGTTTGACAGCTCATGATGTGCGGTAGGTGACAGACTACTTATAAACGTTTTATGAGTAGTACTAAAATACTGAAAATTTTAAATTCGTATTTAGTGATGATGATTAAAGTTTTTGAATAAAAAGCAGTCGTTTATGAGTCTCTGCGACTTGGGACGTTTCCTCTTGTAGATAACTCCACCGGTTTTCATGTCAAAATCGGGGCCCGGATACAAACACAGTGACATGACGCACGCTCTGTCCGCCCGAGGTTCGATTTGTGGGTCAAGGCGCTGGAGCTGGGATAACATCCCCTCTGAGTAATGCCTGTAACGGATTCAAGAGCCTAACGCCTAGCCGACTGCTATTAAATGTTTTTGGACTTAGTCTTTCAATGCATATCAGCAAGTAGTATCCTATAAACACTTGCTATCAAATTTTTACTCTATCTCTACAGAATCGTCACTATGACTAAGATGATCAATGCACGAATGCTGATCGGCAAGTGTAGCTGTGGCCGTATTGCCAGAGGCAGCGAACTAAAGAAACACATTGAAGAGGGGACGGTGGGCGAGCATGTGAGGAAAGTGTTGTTGAGGGTGTGTGTGCATCATAAGGTAGCATGTGAGGATGGGAGTGATGTAGAGTTCATTAGGAACCATAGCCAGTGCCCTAGTGGCAATATTAGTATGCAGGGGTTTTAGTCGTGGCTTGAGGAAGTTTTGTTAGATATGGAAGAGGTAAGAGTGGCAGTGGTGACGATTGAGGGTGCTGTGGGGAAGAAAGGTGTTACCAAGGCGACTGATGAGGGTTTGAGTGAGGAAGAAGTGGAGTTGAGAGGGGACATCAAGAGGCCTGATGTTAATGTTGATTTAGATGACGTGTAGGAGAAATTGTTTGAGAACATTGGTGATCTTGAGGAGAAGGGTAAGGATGAGGGAAAGGAAGTGGGTAAGCCGTTGGCGGCATCATCGCCTCGGAGGGAGGAAGGAAACACAGGGGATGAATATGTGAAGATGAAGGATCGATTGAGGGCGGTTGAGGAGAAGAATAAAGTATTAGTGATGCGGAATGAGAAGTTGACTGAGAAGGCTGAAGCGTATAAGGTGACGAGGGAAGAGTTGGAAAGTATGAGGCAGAAGGAGAAAGAGTGGATGGTGGAAAGGAGTGAGCTGATGAAGAAAGCAAGTTTGGGGAGTAGTCTGCAGGCGAATTTGTTGAGGAAGGATGATGAGATAGATCGGATGCGAAGAGTGGTGAAGGAAACAGAGGAAGTGAAGGGCGTAAACAAGAGGTTGGTGGCTGTAGTAGAGCGATTGCATGAGCGTGAGAAGTGTAGAAAAAGAAGAGTGTATGAAGTCCATCTTTCCCTCTTCGAAAATAATGTGTGCGACGTACCGACAATAACGAGCGACCCCAATCAGACGCAGCAATGCTACGAGGGCGACGAAGTCCGATGACTCCACATGAACATGGACATCACCGGCGAGCTTGTGGACTTCGTTGTCCGAAAAGTCCGGAAGAAAGTGCCCAGTAAGTAACTTCAAAATGATCATTTCCTTACCGCATCTAATCTCCTATTCTTATCCTTTCAGAGTTTTTACATCAGCAGTGGGATCGCTTTTGATCCCGAGAACGCTCAAAACGGCTCTTTGAAGAGCCACACGGAGCAAGAGTGATAGTACCTCCTCGTGGTTTGCTCTGGACAGACTTCGGTCTGACTGAATCTATCACATAATTAGAAAGACTGAGTCATGTCTTTGTATCAGAGGGGTATATAAACCGTTGCCTCTCTTTCATTTTTATTCTATACTCCATCATGAAAACACCTAAGACGACAGTCAGCTCTCCTGACAAGCCTCGGCTTAGACCGAGAAATTTATTTTTTGAGATTCTAGAGATGGAAGAGCGAGAGCGAGTCTCTAACAATCTTGCTCGAATTGGCTCATCAACAACTGACGATGATGCCAATTCAACAGAGTGGGGTATATACCGCCCTCTAACAGTCAGCTTATAGTAGAGGAGGTCAATGCTGCTGACATAGAGAGATTACAAGTCTCTCTCAGCGGTTTTATCCAAACCTAAGTCTATTCATATCCCGAGAACGAACCAACGGTCTTTTTAAAGACCACCATGTGGCAAAATATGATAGTACCTCCACGTGGTTTGCCCTGGACAGACTTCGGTCTGACTGAATCTATCATACAAATAAAAAATAAAATCACAAAGTTGTATCTGCTATCAGTCAACTTAAACGTTGTATGTTAAGGAGGATTTCGGTATAATTCTTCCTGTTGGTGGGCGATCTCTCTTGAGACAGCGGATGATATCGTAGTGATAAGTGTGGCAAGGGAGTGTGTCATATTTTAGACCGAAACCTCTGGGGCAACTCATGTTGGGCATTTGACACAGTTCTCAACGTAGCACTTTGAACGTCCATCGGTTGAGTCTTAGCTATCTGCCACAGGTTACTTTTCAAATTCTCCATTGTGAACGTTATCTGAGAATGAGCCATGAGTTCTTTTAAGATCTGCGTCTATCATTGAGGCTAAATGATGAAGGGATGAATTTGGAGGTCACTCTTACGCCACACGTATGCAAAATCACTTTCTATCTTCACTAATGGTGCGATCTCATTTGATAGAAAATTAGACCGATAATAAATGTGTTAACTTATCCCATATCTAAATTCCTCCATTTATGTCCATTTCTAGATAAATACATTGCAAAACAAAGACATGTAGTATGTAGGTTTATTTACAATTGAAGCACATATACTTTATAGCGAGGAAAAGACAAGTGGAAGGACCTTTAAGTCATTGTAGACTTTGCAGCACCTTGGTCGTTTTGGGGCATCGGGCGCTCTTCTCACGCGCGTTGTTTTTGGTGTAAAATCACCATTACTCCACACAACTTGCACAATCTTGCCTTTATCACAAGACTCCTTCTGATCGCAGTCTTCATCCCACTCTTCGACCACTTCAAATATTTTGTTGAAGATCTCTAAGGCGGGAGATGTACCTTCCATCATGAGATGAGAATCAGGAGTGTTTCAATTGTCTGACTTTTATATGTTTTTCAACAATGAATTCCTCAAGAACCAATCAGAATGATTCTAATTTAGATGAAGACTACATAAGTCGGAAGATTGTAGCACTCTTATTCACATTATACGAACTAGCACGCCAAGATGACAAACTCAGAAACACCATGTAATTTTGTGATCGTCAATGAGTGGTGTGATGAAGTCAAGTGTGATCAGAAGGAGACTTGCGACAAAGGCAAGACTGTAAGAATTGTCTGGATAGATGAAGAGTGGACACCGAAAACAGCGCGCGTGAGAAGAGCGCCAGATGCCCCTAAACGTCCAAGGTGCTACAAAGTCTACAATGACTTAAAGGTTCTTCCACTTGACTTTTCCTCGCTATAAAGTATATGTGCTTTAATTGTAAATAAATCGAAAGAACTACATGTCTCTGTTTTTGATATTCAATCCCTTTATCATTTATCCTCAGTGATAGAGGTAGTACTTAGGAAAAAGTGATTGAATCTGTCATCAACTGGTATGATTTATACTGAGCTGTCAAATGATCAGATTTTCACTTTGATGTTAATGATTATGTATGCTACATTACCCAAAAATAAGTGAAAACAGACAGATGAAGCAAGTAAACATTTATTAAGAAATTTACAAATAATTCAAAAGTTCCTCGGAAGTCATATTGTCCCATAGATTCTCACAACCACTGCAGTTGCACTTCAACTGCCTTAATCGTTCCTCTGCCACGACCAACACACCATAGCCCTAATTGTTCCACTGCCGCGACCAACACACCATAGATGTAATTCCATTCCACTTCATTCCGGGGTAGGGATGATGGACTGTACCATCTCCGTATATCATGGAGAAGGTTAATGTCAGTTTCCGTTTTTACATCTTCCTGATTGTAAAGCAGGCATTTTCATTGCACATAAATCATTTCTAACTCTTCTTACTCTGCTAGATCTGGTAATTCCAATTTTGGAATATCATCCAGCCTTCTCTGCTTCTCCACCGTTGCTTTTTTCGGAGCGGGAGGGCAAGTCGTCATGCTTGATGCAGACACTGGTGATTAATGCGAGAGAGTTGATGGTGAATCCATGACTTTGAAATGTATGCCATAAACTTGATTTCTTAGTCTTTAAGTATAAGCAAGCAACCAATCAAAATGAATAGCCAATGAATGTTGAGTATGGGGGTATATAAAAGGGAAAACTAGACTAGATTTCATTCGATATTCAAGATATATTAACACTAAGTGAGCTTTTCTCTCCACTCAAATATAATCTAACGTTGCTGACGTATCCTATTTTGGTTTGAGTCAATTATTACATTCTGACTATCAAAGTATCAGATTTTGACTTAATTTCGATGAAATGGTAAGTTAAGGATTTCATCACTCATCTCCCTTAAACGTTAGGCTAATAGCATCTTTCTTAATTTCAGGCATCTAGTTCATCATCAAAGCCCTCCCTTTCTCGAGGAAGCTTTACAACTGTTGAGTGAATGTAGGTTGTAAAAATAAACCATGACTTCAATAAAGATGACTGAATGATTTCTCCTCCAGATGATGACAGTTCCAACTCAAGTGCGGAGTCACGGGAAGCATAAAAAACATGTGCTGATTGTGGGCATATCTTTACGAGGAAGCGCGATCTCACCCGACACATCAGACAACGTGTGTGTCAACCCAAACTATCATCAATCTCCCGAGGTGAGGATGATTCTATTCAACATGTCTCCTTTATTTGTGACTTTTGTTTCCAATCTTTTTGAAACAGGTTTTGAATTATCTTCACATAGACTTCACCATACACACACAAATGATAGTTATAGCAACAGCACCTCCTCTATTCGACTAACTGAAGTATCGCTCAATAATGTAGTGAGAAATTTCCATATGGAATCCTCAGAAACTATTGCTGATTTTCCGGAGTGTTTCCATCAAAATTCAACATTGATAGATGCGCTCTTTCATAAATTAGAGCAGTTTAGAATAAAAGCGCTCATCTACCTTAAAATAAAATATGTTAAAGTTGATTATCATACTGGTAAAATAGTACAGAGGTTGGTGTTTTACATACCCTCCTCTCCTGCTACAGAGGTAGTCGATAAAGAAGCTTGGTTAAATTTTCACATCCAAGGACTAAGATCAAATACTGATAAATTTAACGAGCGCGATAGTGGTCTAATTTTTGATGGCATGGAATCTGCCAAGTTTAAAATTACTCTATTAGAAAATTACCGTGGTCGAGGCTCCTTCAATCTTTCAAAAACGTTAAGAGCTAAGAATGCAGTCATTTCTGTTGATTGTGAATCACAGTGCCTTAAGTATGTGGTATTATCTATTCTCCACTATCATGATGTACAGAACAACCGTTTCCGTAGAAGCAAATATCATGAATGGGAGAATGAAATGAACTTTGATGACTGCAATAGCGAAGACATGAAGTTTAAAGATATAGAGAAATTTGAAAAATTAAATGAAATAAAAATAGTTGTTCACATCTGGCAAGAGGGGCTTAAGGCTGTGCGTTACAACAACCGTTCATCAACTTATGATCGGGTAGTCAATCTCCTGCTAGTATATCAAAATGATAGTGAAAATTGGCATTACTGTGGTATTTCTAAAATCACTCGACTACATGTATATTCCCACTTAACATCTAGAAGAGGAGAGTATTTCATATGTGACCGTTGTATGCGCCCCTTCTGGTCAAAAGATAAATTTGAAACACATTATGAATGGTGTAAGCGAGGTAAACTGCAAATAGAATGCATATCCAAAGATAAAGAGTTTTCATATAGAGAGAAAGGTGATGAATTAAGTCCTCTTCGTGTCATCTATGCTGACATCGAATGCTATATTGATGATAACACCCATAAAGCGGCAGCCATATCATGTTATGAGGTATGGCATGATTACTTCAAAAAGAGAAATAATAAAATGCACGTCTGGCAAGGTGAGGATTGTATGCATAAATTCTTACAATTCCTCGAAAGCGCTGTCAAATTTCAGCAAAAATATGATAGTGAACTCTATCGCAGATCATTGAATATGTCAGCAGATGATCAAGTAAAATTTGAAAGTTGTAAAGTCTGCCCAAAATGCAATAAAACGTTTGATGAAGATAAAATCAAGAAAGTGCGCGACCATGATCGCATCACTGGTAAATTTAGAAACGCGCTATGTACAAGATGTAATTTTTCACTGAGACTGAAACGGCGTACTCTACCCGTCATTTTTCATAACTACAAAGGTTATGACAGTCATATGATAATAAAAGGGGTTTAGGAAAAATGAAAGAGTGGAAGTTAAGTGTAATAGCTCAAACGAGGGAAAAGTTCATGGCCATGACAGCAAAAGTAGCAGTTGACAAAACTAAAGAAAATAAGACAGTACATTTTGATATAAAATTTTTAGATTCCTATCAATTCATGGCTTCATCACTAGCATCTCTCGTTCAAAATATTAAGTCTCTTCCACTAACTCAAAATTTGAAGAAACAATATCCTAACTTGACGGATGAAGTCATCACACGCAAAGGAGTGTTTCCATATGCATACTTTGATAACATTTCTAAACTTAGTGAGACTTCTCTTCCATCAATAGACAAATTTAAAAATGATTTGACTGGTGTGGGATGCAAGGTAGAAGATTACAATCATGCTCAAGTTGCATGGACAAAATTTGATTGTAAAACGTTTAGCGATTATATGATCGCCTATCTAAAATTAGATGTATTTTTGCTGGCTGATGTATTTCAGGAGTTTGGACGAGTGGCATTAGAAGAAGATAAATTAGATCCTATCCACTTTGTCAGTCTTCCAGCCATGTCATTCCAGTCTGCTTTTAAAATGACTGGAGAGACCATCCATCTTTTGCAAGATCCAGAGATGCATAATTTATTTGAACGAGAAATTCGCGGTGGTCTAACATTCGTAAATAGGCATCAAATAAAATCAAAAATAGTAGATGATGATCAGATTCATCTTAAGTACTATGACTAGAATAATTTATATGGTAGTTCACTGTCCAAACCTTTACCTCACTCTGAGTTTAGCTGGTTGGGTGATAATGAAATTCAGCATTTCTCCAACCCTTTAAACATACTAGCTATTCCAGATGATGGTGATTGGGGATATTATTTTGAGATAGATCTTATCTATCCAAATAGTATTAAAAATAAAACTGTGGATTTTCCACTTGCGCCCGAATCAGGCGAAGTGACTGAAGATATGTTTTCGGACTTAATGAAACAATTTCATAAAGATTTAGAAGGGAGCGGACAGCCCAAGTATAAGCCTTGCCGTAAACTTTTGCTTACTCAATTTGATAAAGAATATTATTTAGTCCACTCCTCTATCTTAAAATTTTATTTAGAAATAGGGATGATTTTAAGAAAAGTACACCGCATTATCAAATTTAGACAGAAAGCCTTTCTGAAACCTCATATTGTTAGTAACAGCCAGAAACGTGCACTAGCCCAAAATAATTTTGAAAAGGATTTATATAAATATAGGAATAATGGTCTTTTTGGTAAGACGATGGAGGACGTTAGAAAGCGTATTAACTATAAACTTGTGAATGATAATGATAAATTTCAAAAGTTAGCGACATAAACTCTCTTTATCAAAGCTCTTTATTGATAGATATATTATAGATGATGAGTTGGTTGGTGTTAAAATGATAGAATCAGAAGTAGAGTTGTGCAAGCCCATCTACATTGGACAAGCTGTATTAGATTATTCCAAGCTTAAAATGTATCAACTCTTCTATAGAATATTAAAACTATGCCCTCTAATTAAAGACGTGCGTTTGCTGGGTGGTGATACAGACAGTTTCTTTTTAAGTATCGCTGCTCAGAAAGAGTTAAATTTCAATGAAGTTGGAAAATCTTTAGAAAAATATTTTGATACATCAAATTATCCTACAGATCACCCACTCTACTCAAAATAAAGCAAGATTAGGATGCTTTAAAGATGAAATGGCAGGAAAGGAAATTAAGAAAATGATTCTTCTTCTTCTTAAATTGTATTCTATAAAACAAAAAGACTCCAGTGACAGTATTAAGCGCGCAAAAGGCACATCTAAATCGATTGTTGTAAATATGAAGCATAGGGTCCATAAGATGGCCTACATAAATAAGAACATAACGTTTGTCAACATGACCATCTGAAAATCAAAGACACATGAGGTAAAAACTCATGCATTTAGGAAGCGAGCACTTTCAGCGTGAAAGGATAAGAGGTGTTGGATAGGACATAACATATCTCTTCCACATGGACATTCTGGCACAAACATATCACCACCCAAAAGAATTAAACTCACACTACCACATTCAGGAGATGTGTAAATAGATTCATTCTTAAATCAGTATTTTGATGATGTTTTTTGTTGATGTTCATTGTTGCTTTATGTATCGCTTTAGATTGCACTTCCTTGTGAATATATGCCTACAGTCAGTTCATTCCCACTATATCTGTGAAAAGACTTTCCCACTTTGTCAACACTTCTTCAAAACACTTTCTCATATATATCTTTTTATTTCAATAAAATTTTACAATGACTTTACTTTGTTTTCCGAAACACTAAAGTTATGAGGGATTTAGTATCTTTCACATGAATACACTCATGTAAACCATTTGTAATTTTGAGAGAAATAGACAGGATAGTTTGTTTGATAACAGGATGGTAGAAAATAGGTTTAAACATCTTTTCAACGATTCCATAGGAAGCGTCTTTATCATGAATGAAATTACGTAAAATGTATTCTTTTTTCTCACCAACAGAAATGGGTGAAATCAGATCAATTTGAATGTAGAGATGTTGTTCATGTTTATTAAGTGTCATTGGTATTCCTACACCAATCGTGTATGAAGTAGCAAACAGGGGCGCGGGAGCCGCTATGGCAAGTATGGCAATTTCCACACCAATGTTTTGAGTAAGTAGTATGGCGAATATGTCCTAGAGTAAGTAATATGAGTTCTTCTTTGCCTCGCCACCTTTCTATGGTCCTAGCAATAAAAACTAAGAAATATTTCATTGTAGACTTAACCACAAATTCAATGACGTTGACCTTTACCATTGGAAATTCAATCTCACTCTCCAGCCCTTCAGCCTACGAACTGCTTGTCAATTGGATACTGATTGTCTACTCGACAACTGCTACTGACGTCACACCTACGACCCACAGTCTACGAGTTCGGCTATCCTGTTTATTTTCTTTCTTATTGTTCTCTTCATCGTGACCCACTTCATCTTGTCATGAGCTTGAACTAAATCGTCGAATCATGATACAGAAGAGAGGCGAATGAATGTTACACCGTGTGTTACGTCCTTTACCGATAAAGTACTCACATTAGCCTCTCATAAGTGTTAGCGTCCACTTCAGTGAATCATTTGTGATTTCGTGACCCTGCTTTACGTCGCTTCGTAGATTCTTGCCATTTTTGCTTACCTCTGTCTTAGGCTAATCGATTCATCATTATATAATTTGTTTGAAGTTCGAATTACGCCATATTAAGATAACCTCATTTACAGCTGAATTTGCTTACATTACTAAAAGGCTACTAGCCTTTTCATGTAAATTATAGGTAGGATCAGTTAACTACTACATGTATAGGCCTACTCATACTCTCAGCCTACATTATGTATCTTCATAGCGGCCGATAATTGTACGTTATGACCACGGACTTGATAATGATGTTTTACCTCTCATAACGGACGTATCGCAGGACGACATCGTATAATTCATGCATCGTATAGTTAATTGCATGAACAAATTCATATAGTAATCGGTGTATACATGTAGGTTATTGAATGCAAAAATTTTCGAATTATTTTATTTTTCTCATTGTCTTATATTTCTTCTTTTTAAGTGTCATGTTTTAGTCGATTGAGGACTCATTACACAATGAACTATACATTGATATGTCATTTATTGATTATGTCATGATATTTCATTGATTAAAACTTACGAGCTACAAGACTTTTATATGACTATCATGGGCCTTATTATTACTTCTGATGTCCTCTTTTCCTTAAATTTATCTTTTTTATTGAATTAGTTCTACAATATACACAGTTGCGAGTCTCTAGCTACCTATTACACTATTGTATACTGCAATCTTCTATGCATATAAGTCTCAATAACTCATAAGACTATGAATTTCATTTATTTGAACATTTCAGCCTAACTGAATTGGCCTACCTCATGTTGGAGGTGAATCCCAGGGAAATGGCCTCCCTGACGGGCGCCCCAAACCTATGCCCAATTTTTCATTTCATATCACAATCAAAACCCGATTACAAATGTAATACTTTTCATCCTTGACGGATACAGATGCGCAGTGGCGGCTGGTGCAGTCCTGCTCATGTAGGGCGCAATACAAACGTCTTCATCTTAGCCCATCATCTACTACGGTCTCTGCTATATTTCATGTACGCCTATGTAAATGCCTGTTTATGACATGATAAGCCTCACTGCAAATATACTACTGTGGTACTTCATAATGACATTATTTTCGGAAGCCTACTTAAAAACAAAATCATTGCTCGAACACTTCCAAGTTAAGTAAAGAAAGAAAAAATTTGAATTTGATAACAGAAACCGGCATCAAATGTAAAAACGACTTCATTTATCATTTTCATTTATTCAAAGATAAAGCAATTCATTAAAAGATATGCAATCTGATTCATTTTCAGTCGACACAGTGAGACACAGTTATAATTGAAAGTGCTTCGCCAGTCCAAGGCTTGTATACACGCATCAGAATAACATAAGTTTGACCAGAATCTGACTTCCCAACGCACGCGCGGCGTTACCTAATCAGAATGTACGAAAGCGAGCCAGAGGGACTTTTTGAGAGCGCCCCATCCATGCATTGTTTACGCGTGCGAAGCTGCTAAAAATCTTCGATGTATGCAGATGTATGATCAGCAAAACATGTATGAATCAAGGTGCACAGATTGTGCGCCCCATCCGGTAGAAGAGAAGGAGAGTGACGTCTGAATGAGTCACTGAACCACGCTTCGAATGTGTTTAGCAGTACAGGTTGAACCATTGATAGTTCAATTCAGTCTATCAGATCAGTTGCGTTTCAGCGCAATGTTCTGTGTAATTTTCTTTGATGTAAATAATTTTTAATGGAGGGCTGCGCCCCAGGCGCCCATATGGACGGGCCGCCACTGCAGATGCGAGTGTCTAGCTACCTATTACACTATTGTATACTGCAATCTTCTATGCATATAAGTCTCAATAACTCATAAGACTATGAATTTCATTTATTTGAACATTTCAGCCTAACTGAATTGGCCTACCTCATGTTGGAGGTGAATCCCAGGGAAATGGCCTCCCTGACGGGCGCCCCAAACCTATGCCCAATTTTTCATTTCATATCACAATCAAAACCCGATTACAAATGTAATACTTTTCATCCTTGACGGATATTTTAAAGAAATTATATCGTGGCGAATTGTGTACAATAACTTATAAAAACGGACAATTAACGACTGATGGGTTCACAAATGGTTTACTAATTGGCTTTCCTCAGGATATTAACGAAAAACTACTGCAATCATAGTGAAATGGACGCAGTGAGTCAAAGAATAAGTGAAACATAATAATCATCAATAGTACAACTATTTAGCATTAACAGAACAATAATCGTTATGTATTGTTTCATAATTTCCGTTCCAGACAATATGCTTTAACGATAAATTTAGAAACGCTTTTGACATTAAATAATATCCTGATGTATGTAGATATTCAGCAGAGTCATCTTTAATTGCAAAACTCAATCAGTATATTTAATTTCATTCTTCACCTTCGCAACAGAATGATGGTTTCGTTTCGTTTTTAATCAATTACATCTTCGATTTGACTCAACTGCAGTTGATTTCCGTCAAATCAATGGAATCAGCAGTCACCCCTAATCTTCCAAGAATCAAACTCAAGACAAAGGATTCTCAATAAAGCTAATCTCTCTTCCAAATATGGATTCAACAATCAGTGGCGTAACGGCTCAGCGGGGGCCCCTCGGCCATTTACTGGCCGGGCCCCTCATATTTTTAGATCAATGAATGTACTTGAAATCGATTTCAGCTTTTGATAAAATACATGTATTTGTGGCGCTACTTGGACCCGGTAGTATGAAAATGTTTCTTTAGTTAAACATTATATTCCCATTAATGTTTATGCTAATTACTAGATAATCACATTTTTGCTGTAACAAGTTGCACAAATAGGTACAAATTTATTTTGAACATGATTTACCTACTAATCGAATGGCCATAGTGCATTGCCGGTTGATAGTGTTTAATTATACTGAAACAATGGGCTGCTGTAAACTTTCAGTCACGAGAAATTGATTTCATCAAAACATTTAATTACTTTGATTTCGTTCATTGATTGACTGGTTATAAGGAAACAAAACAAGGACATGTGTAAGCTTATAGGCCTACAGAAGTCAACACGAGATGGTAAAGGGCGACTATCTCGTAAAATGAGATACTTAAGTGGGAAAATAATATTAATCATTTTATATCTATATTATAATTGAGTACTGTAGGGCCTACATTTAATTGATTCGATCACGTGTATAAATGATTATAGGGGAACAAACCAAGAATACAGAACAATAACAAGAATAGGCTATGTGTATACAGAACTGAACAAGAGATAGGAGAAGGGCGGCTAAAATGGGATACTTAAGTAGAAAAATAATAACAATCATGAATTTTCTGTTAAATTGTTTGATACATTGTCCACTAATAATATGAAGTGGATCCTTTCTTTGACAAGGTCGAACACTAAATTTGTCAGGTTGTCAGCAATTCGGATGACGAAGACGTTGCCTTGCTAACCCTGTTGTTTCGGGACAGAGCATGTGATGAAGTAATCATATGAAACAATTTATTATGGGCAAAATTGTCGTGTAATAATCAGTCGAAGGGGCCCCCAGATTTCCAGTAGCCATCAAATGCAGTAAATTAGTATTGTAATGATCAGTCGAAGGGTGCCTCACCAGATTTCAAGTAGCTATCATATGAAGTAAAGTTAGTAAAATATTGTAATGCTCAGTCGAAGGGGCCCCACCAGATTTCAACCGGTCATCATCTTTGCATGAAATGATATTATAGGCAAAAATATAGGGCCTAGGTATTGATCAGTCGAAGGTGCCCTTCAAACAGTTAATAAAGGAAGAACCGTATACCGCAAAAAAGACGTCCATTACATAAAAAATAAATTATTCAAGGCAGCCGGGCCTCGACCCGCCGGGACCCTGCGCTCCGCCGAGGCCGAGCGCATAGCCGTTACGCCACTGTCAACAATATGCGCTGATGAACAGAATACTTTTTACAAAAAGAACATTAATATTAATTGCGTAAATGAGTAAATAGTAAAGCAAATCTCTGTTCATCAAATTTCTTAACTGTATTTTATCATTTTCTGAATGTAGTGCATTTTGCAATAATTTTCAGTTATTCAGTAATTATATGTAATACATATATATGTAATTATATGTAATGCTTTCTGGGTATCGCATTTATCTTGTGCGACATTTACTTTAAATGTCACACTGAAAATTTCTTTGATTTTCATATGTCTCCGCCGAAAAAGATACCTAAAACGTTGCGACAAACCACTCTGTCTTTCGGAACAAGTAATAAAAACTCGGAAACGGGTAGCAGTTATTCGGAAGTTGATCATTCGCCTTCGACATCATCATCATAACAGAATCAAGTAGCGGTAGTTCTAGAACCAGATTCTCAACATGTCCGTACTAAGTTTACTCTACAAGAACCGTGACAGCCATCAATTGAATTCCAATTTCCGAAATCAAATGGAAGATCGTGTCACCATCTATGGTTGATTACATGGAGATGGCTCCATTATGACAAATGTGCTGTATTTTGTTTCTTCTGCATATCTGCCATTGAAAAGAAACTCATGCCAACTAACGAAGGGAAATCAGAATCAACTTTCACTGAAAGAGGATTTCGAAATTGGAAAAATGGACCACAAATTTTTCGCGGACACGAAAGGAGTGAGTTTCATTCAAAAGCAGCACAGAAACTGTTAGATATGAACAATAAAGGAATCGAAGTGCTGTTTTCTGAACGTGCTCTTTGCGATCAGATGCTTCATAGAGAGGGTCTCGAAACTATTTTTTCATCTATAATCTATCTCGCACAACAAGGATTTCCCTTTCGTGGGCACGAGCATGACAGTGGTGCATTTCATAACCTTGTATTTGAAATGGCGCGTAAGAAAAAGGATTTGATCAGTTGGTTTCAAAGTCGAAACAACTACCTTTCTGACACCATACAAAACGAAATAATTCAAATACTTGCACATGAAGTTCAACGCGAAATTCTAAAGGAAGTAAACAGCAGCCCATACGTCGGTCTCGTTGCTGATGGGACAACAGATTTATCATGAAAAGAGCAGTTCGCAACCTGTCTTCGATTTACAAATAGTCATATGAAAGTGGACTGTCGATTCATGGGATTTTATAATGCACCAAGGACCACCGGAGAGATACTTTCAAAAATAATTGAAGACGTTTTACGAAGGCTGGATATTCCCTCTGAAAATTTGGCTGGAGTTTCTTTCGACACAGCTGCCAACATGTAGGTATTCACAACGGAGTTCAAAAACACTTGAAAGACCTTAACCCACAATGTTTATATGTTCCCTGTTTCAATCATAGCCTCGATCTTTGTTTACAGGAACTTGCAGGAACAGTGGGTATCATAAATGAGACTTTCGATTTTGTGAAAAATTGCGGCAATGTCATACGCGAATCTTCAAATCGCCGTCAACTGTTTGAGTCGATGTTCCCTGACGAAAAGGATTTCCTGGAGCTGCAAAAGCTGTGTCCGACTCGTTGGACGATCCGAGGATCGGCTATCAAACGCCTCCTCCAAAATTTTGATGAGGTGAGAAAAACATTGATTTATCTGTCGACCGAAAATAAATGACAAGCGCAAGCGACAATCAACAGTTTGGAGAAAAAAATTGGGAAATCGAAAATATACATTGGATTGGCTGTGTCTGCAGAAATCTTCATACATTGTGACCGTGCTGCCAAACAATTGCAGGCAATTGAATTGACAACGTCACAGGCTCTTACCATTATAAAGCTACTCAAGAGTACCTTGAACCGAATTAGGAATGAAATTCCGGTTATGGTATTAGATATATTCCGGTATTTGATATTGTTTTTTGATTTTTGTAAGTTTCTTAAAATTTGTAAGATTTTAGGGCTGCTCTTCTGCAGTTTCTCCCTCACATTTCTCAAAAAGGGGCAGAGGAGCTGACTTATTTCATCGACATTTGCGGAGTGGTTGTGGCCTCAACTGTCAATTACGAGTTCTGTGGCCTCTAGGAGACTTTATTTCCTTTGCACTTACGGAGTGGTTATGGCCTCAGTTGAATTTTAAGTAGACTTCCACACTTCTTAACAATAGCAATAGAAAACAATTAACAATTAACAATGGAAATGTGGGGGGAACCGCAGAAGAGCCGATTTTAGCATTAAATGAAGATATATCTACTTTACACCTTATGTTGAAATTTGTTAAGATGCCGGTAGCTCTTGAAACCTTGTTAGTCCTACTGCATGTATGATTTGTTTATTTTGTTGACCCTAGATACGTTCCTTGATACAACACAACCCACAATTTTTAGTATTAAAATTTCCTTTTTCTGCATATTTTCGCGTTTTTGATACGAAAAGGTCCATCATTTTATTTGAAAAATCTGCCATACCAAAAAATCGTTCCTGCGCCAGCAAACTTATCTTGTAGCAATGAAAAGCCAAAGAGTTTTTTCAAATTGTTACTCAATTGACATTGAATGTGATCACCCAGCTTCAGAACAGCACTTTGATTTTTAATTGAAAACGAAATGTGATGTGCCTTCGCATCATATCTACTTTTCAACACTTGCTTCAACTTATGTTGTATATATGGATTTATGACACGAATAAAGTTTTCAACTGTATTGTATAGACGCGGCATTGCATTGATACTAAACTTTCCGTAGTTTTTAATGCCTTCAAAACTCGCAGTATCTTTCCCAACAAAGATCCGGTGCCTACAAGTCTCATCTATAATTTAGTTAACAAATTCAAATGTGGGCAATGCGACAGTTGCTACATAGGTGAGACTCGTAGGCACATGATTACTCGTATTATTAAACTCGCATATTAAAGGCAGACCGCAAGATTCTGAAATTACAAAGCACATTCATAAAGCGACAGCCAAGATGATTTTTCTATTGTCTGCCGTACTAAGCACACTCGCATATCTGAATCCATATTGATTGAAATGCATGAAACTGACAATTTATTGAACGAATGCGATTCTTCTGTTCCGTTGCATATCTTTTAATTGTACTACAGAGAGGTAATTGTAAATGCGCAATTACCTCTCCAACCATTATTGTGAATTTCATTTTAGATGTTTTTAATTGTGTTTACTTGATCATTTTAATTTGTATATAAACCTCATTTTGCTGATTTGACTTGATGCCCTGATGATGTGTCAATAAACGATACGAAATCGATCGACAATGAATCAAGTGTTTTTGTATTTATATTTTGGTCGCATAGTATACAATGCTATCGTTGGGCTCATTATCTTATAAAATTGGTATATGTTTGTGTGTAATTTTCGTATCCAGCGATTTGCAGTCTACTTTCTTAAGTGTGATCATATCACGGAACCGCTGCCTCTGGTAGAACAAAATAATTTAATCAAAGACAGCGATTTCAATCAACTTTAAAAGATGTAGATGGGTCTACATCAGGGGTTCTCAACACGTGGCCCGCGGGCCATTTTGTGGCCCGCAAGCTTGTTGGCGGTGGCCCGCGATGAAGCGAGTGAGCAAGACATGCGTATATTTGGCGGCTTGTCAATTGAGCTTGTCTATCAGTTTAAGAACAGCTAATTTGTAGCGCACGCTATTTCTCCCACTCAATTCAATGAGAAGCTCTGTAGAGAAGAGTGAAGCAAGCTGATGATAGAGATAAATGATAGAGAGCAATGATGATAGAGATAAATGTAGATTGGAGATGTCACAACTTGACGACTTCTGAAATGTTATAGATATGTTCTTACCTTTTATATGCATGATTAACGCTCTTTAATACTTTTTGAACCTCATTGAAGGAGACATTTTTGCCAAGGTAAGCGTGGCCAAAGATTCTATTGTTATAATTGATTCACTAGTAAAATCGGGGCTTCTCACACGCTACACCTGCGTGAGATGGAACTCTAGATATGATTCCGTTTGTAAAGCTATTGAAAAAGAGCTTGTTTCAGGAGATAAGCACATCAAGTTGCTTACCACAAAACAAGTAATATCTGAAGTAGCGAAACAGCTAATGATTCTTCAAAGGGATGGATCTAATGCAATTGATGTAACTGAAGCATTCAAGGCCATCAAAGCTACCTGGCAGACGATTGATTTTTCCATCAGTTTGGATCAAAAACAAATCTTAAATGACATTTTTGAAAAACGATGGACAATGTTCACCAATTCTGGGCTTAGCATGGTGATGTCATTTTTCAGCTACATCTTAGAGTTGAATGATTTTCCTACACTCACACGAGAGAAAAATGATCAGATTGAAAAATGGATATACCGTATGTTGCCTGACAAACGTCACATTGACTATCAAAATGAAAAAAAAATATTCAAGATTCTATGATAATGAGTGAATAGCGAGGATGAAGAATGACAATGGTACACAGTTGTTTTCAAGATTGTTATGATTCAATAGAGTTTTCAAGTCTGTAGACTTCCTTAAATATAGTCGTTATTATAACTTTTTAGGTTCATTGTTTTCTTTTGTGTAATATGAAGTTTATGTCATGGAGGTCTTGTTTGTACTCATGTATGCCTACTAAAGATAAGACGCAATGTTTCTAACATGTAGATGTAATTCTCTAAATTGAAATGTTAATTGCAGTTGGGCTTTGTTGACTTCAATGGAAGTTGATTTATATTGGAAGGGAAGTTAAGCATTCTACAGGGCAAATTACAGTTGCAAAGCTAGTTAAATACAATTAAATATAAAAAGCTGTTAACAGCTAACAGCTTGGCTGTTACTGTTAACAGCTAGTATACTGTTAACAGCAAATACAGCATCCCTGCTAATAAGTTGTCATCAGTATTCATCAGCAAGCACTGGCAGGGAAACTGTCAAAAGGTGAGCGTTTGTATGATGCTGTGATGAAGATCATTAATCACATTAGATCGAATGCATCTAAACACAGAAGTTTCAAATCCTTACTCCAGGAATGCGAAAATCAATATACGGACTTACTGCTGTTGAATAATGTTCGATGGCTCTCCCGTGGAAATGTTTTGGAACGATTCATGAGTGTCTTAGAAGAGGTAAAAATATTTTTGTCTGATCGCAGCACGTCTTTCAGTGAGTTGAGAGACGACGAATTCGTTTCTGACCTTGCAATTTTGACAGATGTCAGTGTGCATCTCAACAGACTCAATAAAGAGTTACAGGGTAAAGGAAAGACTATCGCTGATTTGTACGAGTCCATTAATGGATTCAAAGACACGTTGAATCTTTTTACAATGCAACTAGATAAAAACGATTTTACGCATTTTCCTTATTCAGAGAGATATCAAACAGATCATACATGTCAATTGTTAAAAACTTACATAGCTGAAGTTCAAATCGATTTTGACAATCGATTTCAAGATTTTAATGATCTTATTCATTTGATAGGATTTATGAGAAATCCTGTAGAAGCAAATGTTGAAATCTGTGCAGGTCAATTCGAAAAATTTGGAGTGAATAGAGCTGTTGGTGAGCTGCAATTGATTGCGCTGAGAAATAGTGGTGTTGTTCAAGAATGCGTTAGAGGTGCAACAACTATGGTTGATATGTTACCTACCTCTACTTAATCATCACAAAACAAAAAAAATATTTTTTTCAGAAGGATTATTAATGAAACATAAATAGGCCTATAGGCGCTAGTCAACTCTAACTAATAACGGTACCTATGTATAAACAATATAATAGGCATACAGGGGTTCTTTGGTCATATATTCAGTCGATTGGCCCGGTAGTATATTCATTAGAAAAATGCCAGGAAATGTGGCCCGCCGAATTTTTGAGTTGAGAACCCCTGGTCTACATCACTATTCAGATTCAAGAAATGAAACATAAATTTAGTGCATCATATAATCATGCCGATGAAAATTTAATTAAAAAATTGATTAATTAAAAACCAAGAAGGCACAAATAAGACAGCGAATAATTATACTACAAAGGCATCTGTTCTTCCTGAATCTCCTCATTTTCTTTTCTATGAACACTGCCGAACAAGGAATTTTAAAGTGTGGTCGAGGCTGCTCTCTATGTGCAGGGCCCCGCTCGGATGGGTTTGAGCGTTCAGGTTGAGGGGCCGAAACGCAAATCCTGTCCGAGTCACCTGCTGATGACCTCAGATACCCACGGGGAACGGATAATCAGTCCTTTTAAGGACTTAAATTCTTTCAAAAACATTCCAAAAAAACTATTATAATTCTTAAAAGTCACAAAAAATGTTTTCTTTCATTTATACTCCTTTTTTAACGTTTCGTTTTAATATTTATTTCATTTAAGAGTTCATCATTTCATTTCTTGAATTTAATTTTCATATGATTTTATTTTATTTTATTTTTTTTATCATATTTTATTCATTTGTAAGCTTTAATAAATTTAATTTTCATCTATGGGTTTAACGTCTAACTTAAAACTAAGTTATTTGAGACAACTACAGATGTTTCACATGTTCAGTTTAATCTCCCTTTTGTTATGATTATATATAGATAAACGTTACGTGACGCTGATAGGGTCCAGATGGGAAAGGCTTAAGTGTCATCACGATGTTTAGATTAAGGTTTAGGATAGCGCCTCGAATTATCCCTCTAGTCACAATTACATAATAACGTTTATTAACGATTCTGCTTGAATTATCAAGTCATTAGGACTTCAGACCCTTGTCAGGTAAGCAGACAATTCCAGTCTTGTGAATTATTAATAAGTTTTTTAATATCAAGATGCTCGTAATTTGGGTTGGTATTAAGAGGTTTTCTTTGCGGTAATAATTTATTTATTTATGGCTAATTAACTATTTCTTTTTCAACTACCTAAACACGATTTTGTGATATTACTACAGCAAAAGAATTGCTTTGTGAGAGATATCACCGACCAGAGAAGATCACGCACAAAATCATTTGGAACATTATTGATCTTCTAAAAACTATATCGAACATAGAAAGTCTTCAGAGATTTTTTAGATTTACTGATAGTAAACATTCTCTCGTTGGAGAATCACTCTGTTGACATTAGTGATCATAGCATAATTCTACCTCCACAAATCATGTATAAGTTGCCCATGAGTAGGCCTAATAGAAAATGATGCCCTAGGTAATTTGTAAATGATAAATTGACGGTTCTCAAATGGCCAAAGTTCTCAAGTTTGAAATCAAACTGCAAAATTGTTCTAATCTACCGAATTCTGTCGAATTGAAAAGATAACATGGGCTGAGTGCTTTCACACTGTCAGTTACCGAATAACAAAGAAACCTTGCTCGGTGTATTTGGCAATATGAAAAATCACGATTCAAAAGATTCTGGAAAATGCAGTTAAATATTGTATTTAATAATACAAAATTGTAGAATAATACAAAATACAAAAGAACTGAAGTTATTTTTACAATATGAAGGGAGGGGAATTTAGGAATGAAAATCAAATTTGAAATGTGAGCATTGCATAAGCGACCACAAAATAAGCACTTGTGCAGGCAATTTTTACCAAAGTATAATATAATATATAAAAAATATAAAAAATATATATATATATATACATTTAAACACTTTGATTTTTACAAAATGCATCTAAGTCAAAAGTCAAAAGTCAAAAGTTGTTTATTTCCAAAAACATTGGAAAACAATATCACAATTTTGAGGTATATACTCGTATATTGGTTGAATATATTCCAATACAGCGTGCGGTCAGTGCTGTAGAAAAAAATTAAGCAGATCAGGAAGGAGAGGAATCAATAATTGAGCATTTATTTAGACTTCAGATTCTTTGTGGTGAATTCTTTCTTTTATGACCATGCGTAACTCGTTGGCTTTTTTTAGAAATCTTGCGATGGATTTTAAATGCTATGGAGTCAAGGTATTCATTAATTTATGAAATTTAGCTATCGTGTTGCAGTAACATAACAATGGTGCAATTTGTTGCCGCATATTTTGATACAATGGACATTCTATCATAAAGTGATATAGAGTCTCCACTTTTGATTCATTGCAAAGTTCACAAAGACGTTCTTCATATCGCAATCTGTTTCTGTAACTGCCTGTTACACAATCTAATTTATGATTTTTTGTCCTAAATTTTAGTAACATATTTATATCATTGCAATCGATATCAAAATTCAGATATAAGTTCAAGGTTTCTTCAAACTGGCATAGTTCTAAATACGTCAGACCAGAATGGCTCTCTTTTGCTGTAGATATTCATTTTCCCCTGTTATACTGACATATTCGATCTTTTGTAATTCTCAAGTATGCTTTTTTATCAGCCGTTAGCTGTTCATCCCATAGCTTTGACAGGTTTAGTTTTGTAAGCAATCTGTTTGTTCTCCAACACCATGTGTATCTACTCTCATTTCCATTTGATATCATGTTGAGATATATAGCATTATATACCTGTTTAATTAAGCTATTTCCATCCTTTGTAATTAATTTTATCCAAAGACAGATTGCAGCTTTATAGAAATGAATATCCATAGGACGTATTCCAAATTCACCGATTAAACAATAATTTGGTGTAGTCGGCTTTAAGTGATAGTATCGTTTATAAAACTGGTACTGAATTTGATCCAAACTCTTTAGGTCATTGAAAAAACAAAATTCCGCACAGTATTTCATTCTAGACAGTGCAAGTATTTCAAAGGTATTTTTCAAAGTTTCACCAGAAACTTGACCAAATTCTTTAAGTTGTTTAGCCGTGAGATAAGCTGCTTGTTTACCTTTAGCCATCAATTGTTTCAAATGATATCTACTATTTTTCGATATCCACATTCCTAGATACTTATATTTATCAACCACTTCAATGGATGTCTGCTTACCATTGAGACTAACTTCAAATTTGTTTATATTTGTAGTGAAATTTTCAGTCATGATTTTGGTTTTTTCATAATTTATGCAAAGGCCACTTTCTGCACAAAATTTGCAAAGTATTTTAAACTGACTATTCAAACCTCGCATACTCTCACTCATTAAAAGTATATCATCCGCATATATGAGTGGTGACATTTCCAAATCAAAAAGTCGAACAGAATCAGTTTCATCTTTACTAGCATTTAAGATATCAATGAAATCATTTATATAGATACTAAATAGGGTTGGTGATAGTACATCTCCTTGTGGAATACCATTTTCAAGTTTAAAGGATTGCGTTTCTTTTCCACTGTATAATACTTTGTACTCTTTTTTGATGATAACACTTATAATTACTGATAAAATCTTGCATTTGGGGATCAAGCGTCTTAATTTATCAATCATTCTGTTTTTAGGAATGGAATCAAATGCCTTTGACAAATCTGCGAAACATAAAACCAGTGGACGTTTTGTGTTTTTATAAACTTGCATAATTTTCTTAACAAGCATTATGTTATCCAAAGCGGAGCTTCCTTTCTTGAAACCGGTTTGGTTCTTTTTTATCACATCATTCTTTATTAGCCAATCGTTAAGTCTAAAATTTGTAATTTTTGTCATTATCTTTTCTATACAGGATGATAGATTAATAAATCTGTATGAACTTGGATCATTTTTCTTTCCTTTTTTATATATGGGCGTAATCCAGCTGCTGCTCCAGGGGATTTCATGGGCATGGTTAAATACATAACTATACAGTGTTTCAAGAGTCTCAATTGTTTGCTCTTCATTCAAGCCTAATGTCTCATAAACAATTCTGTCTGGTCCACTTGTTTTGTGTAGTTTTGATTCTCTAAGAGCATTTTTTATTTCGCATTCTAGCAGAGATATTCGTATCGATCGACCTAATGTCAACCAAGTTTCTTCTGATCAAAGCGAAATTGCATCGTCTGATATTGCTGAGTATGCTCATGAAATGCAACCGCAGCTGTATCTGCAAACAAAGATAATGTGTTAGTACACCAAAGTAGCAAAAATATACTTTTGTAGCATGCATGCTTTACTGTTTCAGATGTTTCCGGCAATAAAACCAAAAAAGTCAATATACTTTTCGGTAATGGTAGTCACTTGAGCTTTATTAGAAAATCTGAAGGTGATAAGTTAATGTTGAGTATAACAGATAAGATGAAAATCGAGATCTCTATTATTTTTGCCTAAAATGTATCTGTTACCAACGCGTACGATGCGACAATACTATTGTTGCATGGTCAGAGGCGAAATTTCAAAATGACCGGTCTTATTGTTCCGTATGCTTCAACTGTTTGTAGGAAATCCGAAAAAAAATTTTTTCCCAGAAACTGATATTTCCTCGTCTGCTGATTCCGCTGCGACTCATGAGGTACACATTTTGTTCGATATGGAAGATTATTATCGGCCTTTTATGCCGGTAGAGATAAAGAAATCTCCACATGACTTTGTTGCGTCAAAATCCATATTTCGATGGATTTTTACAGGATCTGACGGCAATAAATCGAATTTGAATAAGCAAACTCAATTTATTTCTTCATGACCGCTTCAAATAAAAATGAATCTTCACTGCATAAGATGACTCGATTTTCAACTACGATTTTTCGTTTTTAGGTGGTAAATCAGATCATGACAATGAAGACTTGTTTTTAGACAATATTGATTTGTCGAACAATCGCTATGTTGTAAGGCTTCCTTTAAAAGAGGGAATGACCGTTCATGATCATTTTGAATTGAGTAGTAAGCGATAACAATCTCTTCGCAAGAAATTGAATTGCAATTTAGAATATGCGAAGTATATAGTAAGTAATCAAATGAACGAACAACTTTCTGCTGGAATCATCGAGCGACTTAATTTTGATAAAATTGATGAGCCGAATCGTAGTGTTCATTTTATGCCGCATCACTGTGTTGTAAGGCCAGATCACAATTCCTATAAAGTGGGAATCATTTTGATGGTTCTGCTATCAGAAGCAGAAAGGGTTACTCATCGAATGAATCGAAGTTCATGTCGCACCTATTGTCTCATCTCTTGCAGTCTAGATAGATGCTTTTGATATGGCCTTGCTGCAAACATCAAAAAAGTTTTTCTTGTGATAGAAATTCATCAAGATCATCGCGATCTTTCGCGATTTTTGTGGCTCAAGATCCCAAGGATCGATTTCGGAATTGGCAGACCTGCGATTTTGCTGATTGTTATTCGGTCTGGTCTGTAGTCCAGAGATTCTAATCGCTGCTTTGAAGTATCATTTCGTGAAGCAAGGACTTGATTTGCACAAATTTTTCTATGTTGACGACCTTATAGCTGGTTTTGAAAAAACTTCAGAATGCCAGGAGCTTCTGCAAAAGTTGCAGTATACTTGTACAAAGCAGGATTTGTGCTTCACAAAATGAGAGCTAATTCCGAAAAAAGTAGTGAAGAATTAGAAGAGTCAGAGTCAAGTAATATTGCGTGCGTTGAGGGTGTTCCATGGAATTCGAACACTGACTCGATCGTTGTCATTCAAACAAGAAAATAATGATCTTTCGCAGATTCTTTCTACAAAACGTGAACTTTTGAAATTTCTTGGGCACATTAATTTGACCCTCTGTGTATATTGGTTTCAGAATCATTTTCCAAGAAGCTTGAGAACGTCCTTGTCTTAGGATGCTACCCTACCTGATGATTTGTACTCAAAATTTTTTTGTTGCATGCCGAGTGTTCAAATGTATCTATTGATCGATCGAAAACTTTGTTCACGAAATTCCGACAATTATATTTTGCACGGTTTTTGTGACGCATCATCACAGGCGATTTCATGCGTATTTTATCTTGTGTCGAAGAATACTGATAATCAATCAGTATCAAGGCTTTGTTGTGAAAAGGCAAAAATGGCTGCAATCAAAGCAAGGTACGAGTACATGTATACGATTCCGCTTTTAGAAGTCGCTGAGGTTAGCACCAACTTTTTTCAAACATTTTGCTCAAAGACGAAAACCAGCTCACTTATGTAAAAAAAATGCGAAAAATTTGTCTCTGACACCAAAAACGCCGTTTGACAACCATGACACGGCAAAAAGTGTATTTTATGTCAAAAAATTCAAAAACGGTTGGCGCTAGTCTCCTGACAGCACAACAAAGTTGCTCAACACCGACTCCACTCAAATTGAGCTCCACTCATCTCAATTGAATTTGCTCAGAGCAATTCAGCATCTAACTATCAGGAGGCCAGCAATGAATATTTTCATTTCTTCTGATATTTTCAGGTCTCCTCCGATCTCTGTAGAGTAAGATATGCGGAGTAAGATGCTTGATTTCTTTAAGCAAATTCAATAGAGATGAGTGGAGCTCACTTTGAGTGGAGTCGGCGTTGAGCAAACGTCAGTAGCCTGGAATAGGGGTTTTCATCATCTGTTCCGTGGGTCTGAGCGATCCAACACAATTCACGACCTTTTTGAGTGGACCCACTGAGCGTACCGAGCCGCTGACAAGGAGCTGTCTAGTGGAGTGTCTGTCCTTTAACTGTCTCAGAGGTCCAAGGGTCGATCCCCTGTATGTTTCTGTCGTTGGAGTTCATTCATTCTGTGCAAGTGGTTGAGTATGGTTCGTGTCTTGGTAATGTCCTCATTAAGATTGGCGGTGGAAGTCTGTCCAGCCTCGCGCCATGTGTTACCTGTGGGAGGTGGTGTCCATGTCGTGGTTGGGAATCGTTTAATGAAATACTTGGGGAGTCGTGTCCATGTAGTGGAGATGCCTTCTGGTTGTTATGGTGGTGGTGGTTGGGACGTGTACGTCATGTTCGTGGATGACTTGTCGTTCGAGGGAGCCGAGGTCTGGCATAGTGTCAATCGGTATGGTAATCGCGTTTCTAATTACCAAAACTAGGTAAAAAACAGACATTGTAATATATATTCCACTATGTCTTTCCCTCTTCGTAGTGTAAAGTACTCAATGTCGGAGGTGCTCTCAGCATTGGATTTGGCCTTGGACTCCCATGATGCGTGTACAATGTGTGTGAGCGCGCCAGTGTACCGAGCTGTGTGTAAGGTCTTGAGCCGCCGTGGGCGTACCGACTTTTTTGATTACACAGTGTACGAAACGTCTCCAGCGTACCCACCCTTTCGTATAAAAGAGGAGCCTTCCACTCCATCGTCATCATCATCTGCATCATTGCCATCATCATCATCATCATCGGTCTAGAGAGAAAAATGTCGTGTCAAGGAAAACGTGCTTACCGTGAAGTCATCCCATCTCGCTTTGACATTTGGCTCGATCGTTCAGACGATAAAACTCTGCATATGACTTTATTCAATTCCGATATTCGTATTGAGGGAGAATGCCACCAGGCACGCATGTTTCTGGAGGAGTTTGTGCGTGTCACTATCCTACACCTTGAAGATCTCAGTCGTGTCTTCGGTTCAAGTTCTGTGGATCCGTTTAACAATGCAGTGACTCCAATGCATAGTTTCCAGGGTCTTTTCGGGGCTGCAGCACCCCGTCTCCGTGTCGTGTCAAATACATTACGTCCGTATGCCGACATGGAGACGGTGGTCACACGTGACCTGATAGTGGCCATGAATTTATTTAATGTGGATCGTGGCGCCATGCCGGGGGATTTGACAGTGAGCGAGGATGACGACGAGGATCCCGGAACTCGTCATGCCTATTATCGTCATGAACCTTTTAATGTGAACGTCAATGACTTTTTGGAATCGGTCAAGAGTATATCGCCTTCGATGCGCGTTCGATGACGGACGAGGTGCGACATCAGTGGCAACGTGAATGGATGTTGATGACGAGCGACATGTTCCGGGACATTTTACAAGCGTATTTTCACCCCCATCGCGTTATGGTTCAGTGTCAGATGGATCGCTTTATGGAGCCCTACCCCAATGCTTCATTCCGGCGTCGGTTTTTTACATGATGTATGATGTCATCTCTCATCTCGCCATCAACTGTATTGTGACGATGACGATTCCATTCCTTCTTCAATCGCACGTTGCTCTGTGCTGCGCCCAACTACATTCGCCATAGTCAACGGAAGCGTGTGGATATTGATTGCCGCTACTTCACACGCCAAGCCGCTTTAGCATTGGGGTATCAACCTCCCGTCCGTGCCCCCAAGGATCACATTGGGCCTGTCCACCCTCATCCCCCTCATCATCATCTCCCTCGTCATCTCCTGCCATTCCTATGATAACTGCCGCCACATTATTGAATGAATTTGATGAAGAACAGCAAGAGGAGGAGCATCAGGAGGAGCAGCAACAAGAGAAGAACTCACCTGACATTCTTGAAGAACTTGAGACATCGTTATTTCCATCTCCGGAATAAAATGTGTAATTTTTGGAATACAAAATCAATGTCGGCATGATTGATTATTTTTGGTCCACTCGGTCTTCTCGGTCCACTCAGGGTATGTAGAGGAGGGGTAGGAGAGGGAGGGAGAGGGAGTAGATGTAATCTATGGGTGCAAGTGTGAGTTTTGTGATCAAGTGTTTGACACTCCTGCGCAATGTATTGCACATGGTGTGGGTGAGATTCATCGTTTTTACTGTGGCTATTGTACGGTGTGGTATTCTATGGGGACAGAGCATCACTGTCCGTATACAGTGCGTGGTCTAGGATGGGTGTCGTGTCATGCATGTAGACAGTTAATTCCAAGACGATTGTATTATACGAATCATACTACTTGTTATCACTACTGCCGTGTCTGTGGTGAGGACCTACGTAGTGATCTTTTTCCTGAGCATTTATGTGTAGTGTTATTGGATGTAGTGATGCAATCTCAACAACTACAAGAATTTCAGGAAGGTGGTGGGATTCGTGAACGTCGTCAACACTACTTTCACGATGCAGGACTTGTAGTAGCATCTACTCCTGAGGAGGAGATGGTGGATATTTTTTCATTTTTGAACGAGTTGTTTCCTCAATTATATCAAATCATTGTGACAGAGAATGAAGACTATGAAGTGGTGGTTGTTTCTCAAATGAATTTGATTTTTGAACGTGTTTTGGTGAATGAGCATGATGAAGACGTGTTGGAAGATGTGCATGCAACCACGGATCCCTATCGTCGTAAAAGTGTCCAGAATTTGAATTCCCAGGTGTGGTTTGATGAATTGCGGCAGCAGATTCTACAGTATATGGATTTGTTTACGCGTGAAAGTTCAGGCTTGATTTTGAAGCGGATCGTATCATTGGAAGTGCGATTAAGTCGAGCTCCAGCATTGCGTGGAGGAGGAGGTGGTGGATGTGTTCGCATTCCAAAATCTATTGTGAGTTGTCACTCGATCCGTGTTTTTTCATATGAGACGCGTCAGAGAGAATGTTTCCGAGATGCAGTCCTCTATAGTTTGGCGTACCAAGATGGACGAACCACAGCACGTCGACTTCATTTATTCCGTGCTCTCGACGTCAATTCCTACTGTCAACTTTACTTTTGCGACATAACGGCGGATGGATTTTTCCCCGTCCCTAAACTCCAAGCCTTTGAGAAGAAGAATAGTTTTGCCGTCCGTGTCTATACTCACAATGGTCATTCATTCAGAGGTGTCTTGTACGATCATGCATGGGAATGCACTCCACAGACACGTATTGTTCATTTGGTTATGTTGACGGATATTGAGCATGAGGATCGATTGACGGTTCATTTCCTTCCCATCATCAATTTCGATGCATCTATCCGGACACACTACTCTCCATCTCAGAAGAAGGTGACTTACCGTCGCTACTGGAGCTGTGAACTTTGTCTGACCACGTTTTCCTATCCATGTGCGAGTGCAAGTGATGCAGCTCGTGAGTAATGCCGACAGCATCGACTCAAATGTTGTCATGCGAATACTCAGCAATTATTGATGCCAAACGATAGTTGTTTAAAGTTCAACGACTTCTCTAAAACAACCTCACCTATTTGTGTGGAGTATGTAGATATTGAGAGTATTATTGTCCATTGACACGTATTCATACAGCAGCTGTGGTGGGTTATTATGTGAAATTGGCCAGAGGATTGGAACATATACAAGACGATCATGTCATTCAGCTGTGGGGAGAGACGTGTATCATTGACTTTCTGCGTGCCATGGCATGTGTGATGGAGATGGTGAAGATGAAAAGCGCTGGTCTAGCACGACGGGCAATGACCATGACGTATGAGGATGAGATCTTATATGAGCCCCCGTGCGGTTCCCGGGACTGAAAAGAATAGGACCGACGTTCCTCTGCGTGTCGTAAGAGGCGACTAAAAGGGGCCTTTTGCCACTGCAGCTCTGGTGTTGGCAGTTTGATGTCTTATTCTTATTGCCTTTTCTCAGTGGCTATACTAAGTTGATGTTGCGGGGGATCCTGACAGCCGAATCTTAGCTGTTCGGATATGCAACAAAGCTCTTTGAGCTTCCTCCCCTGTGGCATATCTGGCTATGCCTTTCCAAAGTCCCCTCAGCGATGGCCGCCGCCCCTCTTCGGAGGTAAGGTGTGGGGTGGGACCATTGGGGTTGCTTCCTCCCCCGGTCAATGCTGTTCACCCTGTGTGAATAGCTTTGGCTTGGGTATGCTAGCACCCCGGTGGTATCGGAATGGCCATCTCCTCCCCGGGGCACTCCTCGCCAGCAGTAGACATTAATTTGCTTACTGGGTGTGTCGCTTCGTAACGTCTCGATACGAAGCCTCCTATCCGCTGGACGGAGCCGGGTAAAACAACAACAACAACAACAACAATCTTATATGAGATTCAAGACTATTGTACTTTATGCCATCGTCATGTTATTCCAGCCAGTGAACAATAATTAGTAGATCGTCATCAAATGACAGAGAGTACAAAATGCGGTGATAATGATCACATTACAGGAGAGTATATTCAAGTCCTATGCCATTCCTGTAATATCCGTCGACGTCAAGAACGACGTCATACTCCCGTCTATTTCCATAATTGGAAAGGATACGATAGTCATCAAATCATTTTGCATGGACTAACACAAATGAATGAAGATCATTGGAGAGTTTTGCCTTGCTATACGAGTGGTGATAAAACGATTGGGGTCCGTGTCCTCTAACTTTACTTTCTTGATAAGATTTGTAAATTTTCTTGATGCGATCACCATAGATCCACCATAGGTCCACTCACCATTCATCATTAACTGAATCAGCTTTAGTGTGATATTCATGAGAAGCATAAACCAAACCGCTTTCAATAATAGGCGATATATGTCTTGCAAAATGACGCAAGGTTGGAGAGAAATAAACTGTAATTTTGTCATTATATTTCTGAATAACCAACTTTTCCTTCCGAGCCATGACTTTCCCTCCATACTTCTTACCCACAGTCTCATTCCATCGTTTTACTAACTCAATAAGTGTCAAAGGCTTGACACCACGCTTTTTCAAAATGATGCGTTCTTCACATTCTACAACATCTTCATCAAATATTTTAAATTTATAATGAAATTTGTTCATTCGGTTTGAACAGATTTTTGTAACATTTGCAATAGCCATTGATGTCAGATGCAGACTGTGTCCAAAACCAAGATGTGGATAGAATTCATTATCCAACCTCAATGTAGGACCTTTAGTGAAAGAGGGATAACGATGGAAGTGTCTCACGTGCCATTCATAGATAGTAAACTCATAAAGTTTCTGAACCTTATTTTTCATGATAGAAGCATTGCCACTATTGAATGCCTTAATGATTTTATCTTCATCTGATGATCCATAATGATCTGATTCCAACTGATTCCATTCATAATTCCACTTTCCATCTGATGCTAAATTGTATGGGAACTTGAATGCATTATTCATCGTTATTCCATCATGGGTGCGAGGAGTCAATACAATTTCTTCCAATTCATTCACATTCTGAATATTACTATCATAACAAATGCTGGAAACACCTACTTCCCATTCATCTTCCAGAAGTAATGGACGATTTAATTCTACTCGATAGTCTGATGGTATATTATTGGGAAATTTATTCATAAAAGCATTACTGGGTAAGTAAATTGGAAACGAATCCTTATTTTCACTTTCCATATCATTCACATTGGAAACATATATTTCCACACTTTTGCATTAACTCTTCATTCGAAAATGGAGTGTGATACTTGTCACAGCATCTTTATGAAAAGGAATCAACGCACCAGCATCGTCATAAATTGCAATATCAATTTGTGATATATAGTTTGATTTCACGTTTGTATAATGCACTTTCTGAAAAGTATGCTTAGATAGAGTACTATTGCTTTTTGATTGGTAGGGTATCATTGCTAGAAGTGGAGCTTCAACATCTCCCACACGTACATCTTCACCAATATTGGAATATATCTGAAAATAATTAATACGACGCGATAGCGATGTGCTCGCGCTAGCTTTTGTTACAGTACCACTTTTAAAAGTATTTTGATCAAATCCCAAAATGTCCATTAGGGTATTGTCCATAATCAGCTCAATATTTTTCCCACTTGCACTAAGAGACAGAACACCTTTTTCAGAAAAAGAAATATGCTGTTCATTAATCACTTCATTCAAATAATTTATAGCCAATTTCACTGAAGTGATAATGCGAGGTGTCAACACTCTTGTTTTATGTAAGATACCACCTAAAGGATCTATACGCTTTCTGTATAAAGATACGGACCATTTCTGTATCAAATTGATTTGAACTATTATGTCCCAGATAGCGCATATTAAATTTTCTATGAAGAGCTGCAGAACGATGTCGCAAGAACTGATGAAAATCTTCTGAACAAACCAATACTAGATCACAATCATTTAGTTTATTGATTACGATATTATTAGACCCTAAGCTAATGTTGCCACTTGTTCACCATCTACTCGAAGGAGATAATTAAATTTCTTCAATAATGTTTTAGGAGTCATGTTCGTCTTTCTTGCCTTAATCACAATCTTCTTCACCAACGTCTTTTCATTTTTCGGAATAAGATCCACATAATAGGCTTTCTCTTTATAAATTAAATTTTTGCAACCTCTTGGATAGTAATTAGCTTTATAATTGTCATAGCTTGTCAAGGCGCTAGCAAAGTAACCTAAATCATTTCTTAAACTCGGACTCAAAGCAACAATCCAATCTTTATCAACTGCATGATACATATGATCATATACACCGTTGTGGGGAGTCAAGTCGACAATGTGTCTACATGCTTTATTCAGGAAATCAAATACGAACTTTTTGCATGTTGAGAAATCTTTCTTCGGCCATTTCGGAATGTAAACTCGACATCCCTCTTCATACTGATAGGCATCTGTACGTCTCATATTAATAGTCATCACTTCATGATCAAAAGTATAGATATAGTTACTGTGAACAACTTGGGTGACGCCTACTTCCCACTTTCCATTCAGCTGTTGTGTATTATCAATGGGAGTAGAAAAGATAGCAGCTCGATTGCCAACAAATCTATTTGTTGCCACATTGCTAAGCAAAACATGATAGAAAGACATTTTCACTTCGGTAATCTATACATTGCCAATTTGCATAACATCATGAAGACTTGGATTTTGGACTCTCTACAATATATTAAAGTTGATCGCGATGGAAACGTTCATTTCAAGAATTCTTATGGAAATACATCGAAAGGAATTACATTAACATGGCGACAATTTTTCAATCTTAATGATGTCATGAGGGATTTGGAATATTTCAAAGCGTTGAAATTCATCTCCTTGGGTAATCAAGTTTGGCTTCAACATCACAGAAGTGAAATTCAAATCTATCATTCTCATCTGTCCATCTATTTCTCATTTCGCAAATGTAATTGGGAAAAATATAAAAGATGTGTACATCGCTCCATTATGTCATTCATTCGACGCGAGTTCATCGCATTCCTACGCAAATCTTAATCAGACACCATCTTGAACACAATGCCACACTCCATCATGAAGACCTGGAAATTGGATTTTCTACAATATGTTGAGATTGATCATGAACGAAACGTATGTTTCAAAGATTCAACTGGAAATGTAAGAAGAGTATTTGCTTGATCATATCGACATTTTCAGTCTCTAAATCATGTTGCGAAGGACTTAAAATACTTCTATATGAAAAGACATTCACGCATAGGAAATCGCATATGGTTGCGACTCAACAAACAGCGAATTTAAATCTATCATTCACAACTTTCTACCTACTTCACATTTCATCAAGGCAGTTGGGAAAAGTATTAAAGGAATGTACATCGCTCTATTTACTCATTTTTTCATCATGAAGCGCCATCGCTACACCATCGTCAACATTCTCCGTCGCTTCAGACTCTACACCAAAATCGATCTCACAACACTACACCAACACCTTCCAAACAGCAAGTATTACCCGGGTCGACCTCAAATGTTAGTGGTGAAGATGAGCAATTCACGGAATCTTCAACTCTTCCCAAATGGAACTGTACAGATTCTCGGTGCCCTTTCTCATTCATCAGCGCGGCTAATGCGCTTAGAGCTGCAGAATCTACTACGACGGATATGGAAGAGGGAGAAGTGTGTGATGTTGAATCTGACAGTGGACAATATGGTGATCTCTACTCAATTGAGTGAAGATGTATCGTTTTTAAAGATTCATATCAGCAGTTTCAATTTGTGTTATGACCCAGAACTTTTTCCTGCGGCTCTCATTGGTTGCTGGTTACCTGTCCATGTTGCAATCTTTCATAATAGTAACGTGATCATTACTGGACTGAAATCTGAAATGCAAGCAGATACGATCCTAGACTATCTAATCGAGTATGTACATAACCAACGGATTGTAAAATAAAAACAATTTTTATTTAAACATGATGCTTTTTATTTCAAATCATTATAGAACATACAAATTATCTTTTCATTAGAAGATGGATTACATGAAAACTTTTGAACAACAGATACAAATCGAGATACATGTTAACGTTTTAAGATGAAGTACAATACGAAAGCACCACAAGTTGATGAAAGTGGATGTTGCAGTATGTGCTCATTTCCTTGATATTGACGAGTATGCTTTCTCAACCACTGCTGTGTTGGTATATTCGGAGTTTGAGCAAGAGAGTCAAATAGTTCACCACGTCTGTCTTTTCCAATAAAGATAGCTTTCCAATGCTCACCTTCTAAATTCTGTGAATGAGTGCTCAATACGACTAAGATGGGATACTGTTTTGCAGTAGTCGGTAGGGTATGTAGCGAATAGACATTATCAAAAGCTTTCAACGTAGGTTCATCTGCATCACGCTGCAGTTAAATCTTAATATCGTCAGCATTCAACCAACTCATTAGCGATTATAGTGAAGAATCGCGTCACGATACTTAGTTATTTCAATATTTGAATCAAAGACTGTATAATATTATGAGGAACGTTAGCTTGACGATAAGGTGCACTAATATCGCTGTCGGCAGTCAAATCAAATGCATAAATAGTATATCCATTTTTGAACTCTTTCATTGTTAGTCCGTTGGTATCGTCTGTGTTGTAAAAAGCAAAGACATTCATATAATTAACATAACTACGTAGAAATTGATAAGAAGGGAAATCTGGTTTATAGGGCGGACCAGGATGACTAACACCATTTACACGCAAAGCAATTTCACTTAAATTGTTGTGCTTGAAGTTGAAAGGATTCCTCTTGACACTACCATTGAATATGCATCATTTTCAACCATTGCTACCATGAGGAGCTTTGGCGCTTCCGATGGAAAAAGACCATCTTTCATAAAACTCTTTTGATCTTTAGGAATAGTAAATGTGAGAAGCTTTGTATGTTGAATGGCATAAATGGAATTGTTGCGGTTAAGGCCTTCAGCATGTCCTCTAATTACACTTGGATTAGCCACCACTCGACGAATGTATACTGTAATATCTTCCACATGAATTTTAAATTTCACAACTGAAGCAAATGCATTCAATAAAAATTCAGGCTTATTCAATGTAAGTTTGAGTCGCATACTGGTATTACAGAGTAAAAATTTTGATTGTCTGAAGAAGTCTAAATTAAGTGGACCATATAGCTGACATACTTTACTATCTTTAATCTAAGCAGATCGCTTTACAAAACCAGCGTTTGTCTCACTATCAAAAAGTGCTGCTTGATCTCTATACCATCCCATTGCTTCCATATGACTGTTTTGAGCTGCTGGATGAAACTGTGATAGAGCATTCAAATATGCTTTATGGGGATAATTGCTTTGACCACCTTCCACCTGCTGCTATCCAATAGTTAGGGAAACATCGCGAAATAATGTAGCCAGCGGTAAATTGTTCAGACCAACTTTATGTGCATCTTCAATTTTAGTTCCATCTTCTTGTTGAATTCTAAACCTCACATCAACCATCGCATAACTCAAATCAATATAATCATCGCTAGCGCCAGGAATAACAAATTCAATAGGAGCAGTATTCTCATCTGTACGAGGATGATAATTTTCAATACTTGAACTAAGAATATCTGTCTGTATTGCTTGTTTATCAAACAAACAAAAGCCTGAAGTTTTGCACTCCATGATTAGAAGTTATGACAGCGTCGTCGTTTAGCACTTAATGAGGGATTACAGCGCGCGCGACGTTTGCGTGAATGCCTTTTCTTAGTTTTGTTCGAAGCTCGCTTCTTACCACCTCCACCCTGTTTTCTTTTTCTTCTAACATTCATTCGTTTAGGTGCTTTCTTTTGCTGAGTAGCATTAAAAGTTTGCTGTAATGTTCTTAAACCGCATTCCTTCCCACGATGTAGTAAAGTACTCTTTACAATTTTACCATTGGTAATGTCATTAACAACATCACCAGCAAAGCCAACAGCATTATTGAAAAAAGTTCGTTTTAAATATCTTCCGACAGTAGATAAGAGAGGTGCTACAACAGATTTCAACGCACCAAATATGCTACCTCCACGTTGACGGCGGGTGCCGCTGTAAATTGAACCCACGCCACTTAAATAGGAGGGGCGTGAATAAAACGATGCAGTCGGATTCATAACTTAGACCTTGACATTACAAGTTATATCTTTGCATAAATCACTGACGATCGCGTAGATGAAAGATGTCTGCACGACGCATCCAAGAGTTCATACTTGAAGGACAACCGACCCATTTTGCAAGACACCATTCTTCACCTTGTCCTTTTTTACTTCGAATGATTTCTCTACTAAATATGTTTCACTTTGAGCGACCAACTAAATCTCATCACGATAAAAGCTACCCTCAATTTCTTCATTATCGTAATCTTTCAACCTGTAAGTTGTTGGGGAGTCTTTTTTATTGATACTTGAAACTGTGAAAATTTCTTCTGTCCAATTCGGAAGGTACCCTTTAGCAAAAACACTTTTCACTTTTGAGATACGAACTTTGTCACCAATTTTCACATCACTTTCCACATGAGTGCGTTTACGCTGGAATGATTCACGCACTTTATCTACATTGTCAGCATTTACATCTACTGGTCTGAGTCCAATAGAACGATGAACAGAGTGATTGTAGGCATGGAGTGTATCTTGTAAAACCTTTGTCCAATTTTGTGTTAAGTTGGCAGTGAAATGTCGCCACAAGCGATTTTTTAATGTGCGATTAAAACGTTCAACTAGTGCAGCCTTATAAGCACTCTTTACACTAAACAACTCAATATCACATCTATCAAATAATCTTCCCACATGCTGATTTTCGAACTCCTTTCCTTGATCACTTTGAATTCTCTTTGGAATACGACCCTCTCGGCAAATTGTTTGAAATGCCTTTGCTACTCGTTTACCTTCCTTAGTTATTAAAGGTTGAGCCCATGCATAACGCGAAAAATATCAATGACGGTTAAAATAAAATTATTTCCTGAGTTATGTTTTGAAATGGAGGCGACATCACACAAATCTGCTTGCCACTGTTCATCAATGTCATGAGCAATATAATGACGTGTCCGGTACTTCTTTTTCGCTTGTTTGTGGAGTGTATATGTAGCCTGACCCTTTAACCATCGTTTCACTTGTGATTGTGGAAGACCACTCGCTTTTGATAATTTCTGTATAGATGCAATTCCTGCAGGATGTTTTACATCATAATATATTGACTTTAAAAGTTCATCCGATGACGACTTACTCTTCCTCCTTCTTCTCATGTTTTTGCTTTCTTACCTTTTTGCATTTACAGCAACCACAGGATTCAAGGGATTTACGTTTACATTGCTTAGGAGCCACATTGTGAGAGCTGGCACAGCAAGTACAAGTTACAGTTACATTTACTTCTGGCGGCTCACTACATGTTAAGCAACACATCTGCTTCATATCAATAGTTTGAGAACATGTATTTCTTTGGAGGAGTTCTTCTACGTCGTTCTCTTCCCCTTGCTTGATGGGTGTGGATGGGGATTTAGAAGGTGATCTCTTATACCAATTCCTTGGCATTTTCATTTTACTCTTAACCGTAGAAGTGGATGAAGTAGCATCAACTGCTGAAATAGAATCAAGTTCTTTCAATGTTTCATTATTCAAACCAAATTTTGGAACATTGTGCTTTTTCAATAGTTTAAGAAAGTAAGACCAACTAGGTGGGACATAGCGTTGACGGCGCTTTCTGCGTGTTGCATACTGAATCAAGTCTTCATAACGTGAAGCATCAATCACTTTATTTTCATCTGAAATGATTTCTCCTCTATCATTTACAGTGAGATATGGCTCAATGCTGTTGAAAAGAGATATGGCATGTGCGCGAGATGCTAGAGGTGTAGCAGTCGAAACAGAGTCACGCATCTTATTCTTCAAATTTTTCAATTGTTCAACAGTTTCCGATTGTAATAATACAGCACGATGTGGATCTCTGATGTGAACATTTTGCTGATAATCCAATTCTTTCCTATACATCTGATTTGCAAGAGGTTGCTTTACTTGTTGTATAGCAGTCAATTGTACATATTCATCTTGAGGAATAACAATCATGCGAGAATAAGAACTCATAGTTTGTAGATAATCATGGGAGTTTTCAAGATATCACTTCGAAATCTAAATTCTTCCGGACACTCCTGTGTAAAATAAATAAATAAGTAACCGTGTGGTTTCTCAGTTGCTGCTTGAAAAATTTCAATTAAGGCTTTTGAACCTCTTGGTGCAACTTGTCGCGCTAAAATTTCAAATTGACTTCTATCTCGTGGATTCTTAAAAATAGCGTAATAGTGTGTATTCAGGTTTCGTGTGCGGGCTTCTTTCCCATCAGGAAACAAATTTTGTGTGATATAGATTATAAAGCGTTTTTTGTGATGTGCTGCGTGAGTGAACATGTCTGTAACATCTTTAGAATTCTTGCTTTCTTTTAATATATCATCCAATACAACGACATCATTGGACTGAATCTTATCCACTGGAGTAATTCCTTCATTTCGAATAAAGTTGCGACGTTGCAATTCCTGAAAGAGTGACGGTTGATAAATACCATAACACCAGAAAAATCACTCGATTGATAGGTTCCCTAAACAACTCTTTTCTTTTATCTAGCAAATTCAGAGTGAAAACAGTTTTACCTGCATGAGATGGACCTGATACAGTCAGCACTTTATCACATTGAAGTCTGAAATCCATTTTAATACTTTGGGGTTCAATATTTGCATAATTAACGCTTAGGATCAAAGATCCTACCCAATAACAGCGGAAGTAACACTGAAAGGAAACCGCCCTTTTGTGTTAGAGTTTTCCTCTTTCTTTGAAGGGTAACTTTAGGATTAGAGATGAATCGCAATTTTGTAGTATGTCGCTTAAGTAACTTTCGTTGTTGTGGTGATAATTTCTTTGTCCTTAAACTTCTCACATGAAAAGCAATTTTTCGAATAAATTTATGTGGTATAGCATTACATCGCTGATTTCCTTTCATTCGTTGAAGAGCTCGAATGGCTGCAGAAAACTTTGAAGACTTTCGACTTTTGCGTTTCACCATTTTTCTCTTAACCATTGTTACAACTTGATTCTTCCACATTTGCATAGGTTCGAACTTTAATGACAGAAGTGACACTCAAAATGAGCTATATCACAGTGACTACATTGACAAAGTTGAATGCAGTATCGTATGAAACAGCGCTGGCCGAAAGTATGCTTACATCTCTTAAAGATGCGTTTTTCACTTCCATCCTTTCGCTTACATGCATCGCACATATTTTCACTGTTGCTAACAACTTCTAAAGCAAGTCTTTTTGAAGACATGGATTTGCTAGCCTTTTCTAAATAATAGACGCATGTGCAGAAGGAATATACTTCGAGAGTAAGCAGACACAACTCGAAAACCAATTGTGCTACGATCAAGTACCATTGCATCTTTAAGTTTCTTTTATACAAAGTTGAATGTGAATATGTGAAATCGCTTCAATCACTAGACTGCCACCATGATGGTTAAATGCATCAAGACATTGAGCAATTTTTCCCATATGTCTTTGAAAAATTTCCTCGGGATTATCTGCAACTTCCATTGAATAAGAAGCAAAGTGGAAGAAACGATCTTCTACCTCTTCTTTCCCAAAATGGCTGAAATGAATTTTTGCAGCTAATCTCGCCATTACAATTCTATCAGAAAACGCATCCATTAACTTCAAAAAAAGAGTGCTATTATCACCAATAAGTGATTTGATGTTGATCTCATCTTTATGAAAAGTTGTTCTTATAATCTTGAATAGTTCCCTTTAAGCTTTGTCTATGAAAACTTAATGTTCCACAATGATTTGAGAAAGACATTGTCATCCTTCATCTATCCCACCCGTTGCATGAAAATAACAACTCTCTTCAAAAAGCATTTATTGAACCACTTTAACAAGCATGCATTACAAATTTTGGGTTTGAAACAGATAAAATAGATACAGTTGGTAGCTATCATATAAAGAGCAATGATGACCAAACATTACTTTAGCAGTGTTGAGATATGGAGGAAAAAAGCATTGATTATGAATGTAGCGACTACAAGGAACAGTTAAAATAGGAACACTCAATTCCTTAAAACGTTTAGTGACTTTATGATAGTGTTGATGAACTCTACTATCCCAAGGTGGAAGTAGAATATCATTGATGATTAGATTTGGAAATAGTTTCTTCTCCTTAGTAGGATCATTGCAAAAGATACATACAACATTAAAAGCTGCTAACCATTTTTTAAAGTCAATAAGAAGAGCACATTCATTAGAAAAGCCATAGTCTTGCAAGCATTGCTGATTAAGTCCATGGATGTGTTTTCTCGCCCAGCTACCAGCGTTGGGATCACACTTGGCATATTGATGATAGACACTAACAATTTGATACGACCAATTGTCCATAGAAATAGGACTGAGCTCCTGTACAGGTTCACCCTCACAATCCATAAAAATGATGATAGATGAATATAACGGAAACTACAAATTTTTATTCATTTGATGAAGAGTCCTATAACATATTACAAAATGATGAAGTACATCGATGCTGTTCACGACAAAATACACAAATAACATGATGGCACCGAAGAAGCAAAATGTATCTGATAAGTCCACGTCTACGACACTCAAAGCACATGAACAAATTGTAATAAGGTAGAGATAGGTAAGGACTACTGATTCTCCTTCTTTGGCTTGCGTTTACCGGCAGCATTCTTCTCTGACTTGCGCTTTGTACCGCTCTCGTTGAGGATTTGATCAATAATGTCATGAACGTCTGGTTGCTTTGGTATATATAGGATGGATTGAGCATTCATCGATATAGAGGCTAATTATTTGTTCTGGTGATAGCCATAATATATTCCACTGATGGCAAAACCAATATTCCAAGTGCCTTCTGCGAGGTCTTCACATCTGATGGGTATCACTTCATCTCTTTCCTTTTTATAGTATGAGCACCAATGCGATAGTTGTAAAGAAAGCTTTTTACCATCCCATATCTTTCTATATGGAGCATCATTGTCGTCTCTCGCCTTCCATTCCTTGCTAAGGGGAGTAGGGATGTCCATATTTAATGTTACAAACTCTTCAATAATATCGAGTTGGCGACGAATGTATGGATTCACAGGAATGACTACGTAGTCCCCATACTGATTGTTCAATATCTTCACTTCAGTGGAAGGAATAAATCCCGTTTGCAATACTATACTATGATCGTAATAACGTATGGCTTGTCTAAATTTACGCTGTAGTGGGGTAGGATTATGTACCTTTGTTGTCTCTTATACTGGCCTCAACATAAGACGATCTGATTGTAGAGATCATTGTAACGTCTGAACACTATCTTGTCCTGTAAATGTAGTAGATGTAGTAGATGCCTGAAAATAAAAGATATGCTATTAAGTTAACACTCAAGGAAGGAGAGGAAGGAAGGTTCCAACTTACCATTTCAGATGGATAATATAATAGGAATGTAGAGGGAGAACGTGCGTCCGACACTTGTGCGACTCAAAGATAGATGACTGTCACTCTGAAAACCTCATTATTTATGGAGAAATGCTGGATTCTCATTGGATGTGCTCCTCATTGGCCAATGACATCAAGCTGATTCCAAATCTGGTCTCAGTTTTCTCGTCCGATGTTTCGTTCTCCCGCTGGAGCCCGAAACACAAAACTCAACCTCTGACGGCTCTCTAACATGACCATAAGTCTCAATGTCACTCTGAAGACTCAGCAAAGGAAGATAGGGCCAAACTGTGCTTTCCAATGAATTTGTAGCACGCTTAGCTTTCAAACGAGCTGTCGCACGACTCTCCATCACTTCTAGAACCAAAGTTGGAAGAACGCTGCCGAGGGGGGGTTCGAAGTTCTTCATTTTTATCCCTATGACGCTGGGAACAAGTCCCCTAAACCCAACATTGGCCAAAAAGTTAAAATCCGCCGTCCATTTTCACGTACGAGGCTTCGTTTCGCCGCTACAGCCACTTTCTCACTCAAAACCCTCTGACGTCTCTCTAACATGACCAAAAGTCTCAATCTCACTCCGAAGACTCAGCAAAGGAAGATAGGGCCAAACTGTGCTTTCCAATGCATTTGTAGCACTCTTAGCTTTCAAACGAGCTATTGCATCACTCCACCATTTCTAGAACCAAAGTTGGAAGAACGCTGCCGAGGGGGGGGGTTGAAGTTCTTCATTTTTAGCCCTATGACGCTGGAAACAACTATGCTAGACCCAAAATTGGCCAAAAAGCTCAAATCCGCCGTCTATTTTCACGTACGAGGCTTCGTTTCGCCGCTACAGCCATTTTCTCACTCAAAAACACTCAAAAACACACCTCAACCACACCTACACCCAAGAAACACAACATGTCGACGCAGAATTTCATCAGGAAACCAAATCTAAGCACCAAACAACCCTACAACCAATCCGATACACCAAAAACATTGACCGCCGCCCAAGAACAACTACGACGGTCGACCACGACACACCCAGCCGGTCGACCCAGAGCCACACCACCCCAACTCGCGCTCCAGAGGGGGGGGGCGCCGTGCGCAGTTGGGAGGATTCCTTACTACTTTATTTGGTTAATTAAATGAAGTAATTAATTAGTGATTGGAAGTTTCTTGCTTCATAGCTGCCCATCCATACAAGTCGCAATCGTCTGTCTTCCTGTCATCATTGATTGAGCAGTAAAAATCCTGTTGATCCCCTTATCGGACGCCAGCGTTAGTAGCTATAGCGAGAAGAATTGCTATTGTTTGTGAACAGCTGCAGAGCCCGTGATTTTAGCCACGGAAACGTTTTGAAGCAAGTTACGCCATTGGCGTAAACTATAAACGCTCGCCCGCGCGTATTCATAAACATTTCATAAACGTAAAAATTTTCACTGTATTGAGTCGACACTCTACCTATATATCCCTACTCTATGTATACAATTCAAATTAACCCTAGGATGGCTGAAAAGTCGAAATCGACTTTTCGTCTACTATTTGATAAAAATTTCAGTATTTCCAATTACTGCTGTCTCATATGTATATTAATTATTTTCATCATGCTACAATAGGTTGTTGCTGTATTTCCGTGCAGTCAGTGTTGTCAAGCACTGTAGTTAAGCAATAAGACTGCTGAAGGGAAATATGGATGCTCATCGTGATATTTGACAATGCAATCAATACGCCATCCATCATTCATTGATAATCCCAATTTCGACATGTAATAGGATGCGTTGCGCCTCACCCTCGAACATTTTTTCACATCACCCACCAAAGCCAAAAGAGAAAAAGACGACCGCTTGGCAAAATTTGAAAGTATAGAAAAAGTTGAACTCGCATGATCGCCGTCAAGAAAAATTCGAAGAAGTTCCTGGTACTACTCATAATTTTGTGAAATACGTACCAATGCCAAAAGGGCAAAAGCGCCTGTCTCATATCTGCAATGCATCTCAATTTGCATCCATGCAAGAGCAGTTGTCGGAAGACTTTATAGGAGGAGGAGGCATCAAAAGCCTACTTTGGATATTCCTCTAAACAATGTTCTGATACCTCCATCTGTTCTAGACAATGCCAAGCTACCAAGCATTGCAAAAATGTTGCGGTCACGACATTCAAAGTTCAGTTTGAGGCTTAAATGTGGATCATGGAAGAAGATTTATTCTAATCAAATTACCATCTGCTGGTGCCGAAACTGCTACTTTTCTTTGGTATACCTGAAATTAGCGTAAGTGTGTTGGTCAATGGATTTATGGAAACCATGTCACTTGTAGAGATGTTCCTGACCTACATACTTTTTTATTGCTTTGAATTAGATCAAAAGCTAGTACAAAATGACAAACATTTGAAGGGATCAACGTTACATGAAAACAAACATAAAAGAAGTGAAATAAGGCATATTGTGAAATGAAATAATTCCTCAAACATCAGTCAAATTACGCAGGTAGCAATCAGAGGAAATACTGGAACACAGGCAGTAATGGAAACATGATGCTTTTGCAGGTACACAAAATCAAATAATGAAAAAGTCGTGTTCGACTTCTCAGGCATCCCAGGTATAAAAATCTTCAGTCATCCTAGTGTTAAATGACTCGAGTTGAGACCCAGTATCAAATGTGAGATACACAAAATTTTTTGCAGTTTTATAGAGATCTCCATTGATTTTACTGATAATGATAGCAATACAGAAGGAATAATAATATTTTACAGAGCCTCCGTATTATGAAAACCTTAATTTGAGACGTGCTGTTGCTTGTTAAATTAGCAATTCTATTGGTTACTACTGCTTTAATGCTCAGTCTTAAGAATGTTTTCTTTAATTTAGCGTGGTCACATCAACATAATCTCCCACTGAAAGTGTAAAATATCATAATCAAATACAATCAAAGATGAATACAATGATGAAACTTAATCAAGGTATTGTTCTATTCTTAATCATCATACAGACCTCAGTAGTAAGGAGTTCTACACCTCTGGATAGCGCAAGATGGCCACCGTCTTTGTTCTCCGAAAAATTTCCTCCCCTCGATAAAACGACAGAGTGTCGGGTGAGTCGTGGTGGACTTGGGCGACCGCCAGGTTTTGACTTGAGGCTATAGTGTGTTAGGATTTTCGTGAAATCTCATGAATTTTGGGGTGAAAATGGGATGTTTCGAGTGGAAGCAGTGCTCGGACGACTTTGCAAATGTGATTTTTGGATTCAGCGTCAAATTCTGCATCCGCATGGTGAATTTGAAAGCAATCGGAGAGAAACCTTTTGGGACGTCCCCCCCTCGGCAGCGATCTTCCAACTTTGGTTCTAGAGATCGTAGAAAGTCGTGCAATAGCTCGTTTGAAAGCTGGGAGTGAGACAAATTCACTGAAAGAAACGGCTTGTTCCTATCTGCCTTTGTTTAGATGTGAGACGCCATTTAAGATTTGGGAGATTGGCGAAAAACGACAGAGTTAGCGGCGACTGTGGGATGTTTAGGGCTCTAGCGTCTAAACGAAGCATCGGATGGGAAAACGGAGGCCAGATTTGGAATCAGCGTGAAATTCTGCGTCGACATGGTGAGTTTCAAGTCAATCGGAGAGAAAAAAAATTTCTTCAAAATTTTTCCGAAAAAACGACAGAGATAAAATTTTGGACGTTTTGGGCTGTAGCCTCAAAACGAAGCATCGGATGGGAAAACGGAGGGCAGATTCGGATTCAGCATCAAATTCTGCATGGAAATGGTGAATTTGAAAGCAATCGGAGAGAAAAAATTTTGGGACGTCCCCCCCCCTCGGCAGCGATCTTCCAATTTTGGTTCTAGTGATCGTAGAAAGTCGTGCAATAGCTCGTTTGAAAGCTAAGAGTGAGACAAATTCAGTGAAAGAAACGGTTTGTTCATATCTGTCTTCGTTTAGATGTGAGACGCCATTTAAGATTTGGGAGATTGGCGAAAAACGACAGTTAGAATGTTTACGAAAATCGCTGTAGCGGGTGAAGCAAGCCTCGGACGGGAAAACAGAGACCAGATTTGGAATCAGCGTCAAATTCTTCATCGGAATGGTAAATTTGAAAGCCATCGGAGAGAAAAAAGTTTTCATCATTTTTCCGAAAAACGACAGAGTTAGAATTTTTGCGATGGCTGTGGGCTGTAGAGCCAAAACGAAGCATTGGATGGGAAAACGGAGGGCAGATTCGGATTCAGCATCAAATTCTGCATGGAAATGGTGAATTTCCAACGCCATCGGAGAGAAAAAATTTTGGGACGTCCCCCCCCTCGGCAGCGATCTTCCAACTTTGGTTCTAGAGATCGTAGAAAGTCGTACAATAGCTCGTTTGAAAGCTGGGAGTGAGACAAATTCACTGAAAGAAACGGCTTGTTCCTATCTGTCTTTGTTTAGATGTGAGACGCCATTTAAGATTTGGGAGATTGGCGAAAAACGACAGAGTTAGAATTTCCCAAGAAACAGCTCCAGCGGGCGAACGAAGGCTCGGATTGGTAAACGGAGGCCAGATTTGGAATCAGCTTCATGTTATTGTCCAATGAGGATCATCATCCAATGAGAATCAAGCATTTCTATATAAATAGCGAGCCCTCCACAGTGAGAATCATTCCATCGTTGAATCGCGCGAGTGACGGACGCACATTTTCTCTCTCTCTCTAGTTCCCTATTCTATTATCCAACTAAAATGGTAAGTCGCTACTTCCCTCCCTCTCCTCCCTTGAACGTAAACTTAATACAATCTTTTTCATTTTCAGACATCTACTCCATCTGCTGCACTAGTAGGACAAAATGGCGGTCAGACGTTACAAGGTTCGCTACAATCAGATCATCTACAACTGAGGCCAGTGGAAGAAACAACCAAGGTACATAATCCTACACCGCTACAGCGTAAATTTAGACAAGTCTTGCGTTATGACGATCATAGCGTAGTACTACAAACGGGAATGCTCCCTTCCACGGATGTCAAGATAATGCGCAATCAGTATGGGGACTACATACTGATCCCCGTGAGTCCGTACATTCGTCACCAACTTGACATTATTGAGGAGTACGTGACGTTAAATATGGACATTCCTACTCCTCTTGCTCAAGAGTGGAAGGCGAGAGATGACAAGGATGCTCCCTATAGAAAGATTTGGGATGGTAATCAAATTTGTCTACCGGTATCACATTGGTGTACTTACTATAAGAAGGAGGGAGATCATTCAACATCCATCACATGCGACGAGCTCGGAGAAGGTACTTGGGATATCCTTTTCAAAGTGAATGGGCTATATTATGGTCGGCACAAGGATTATAAAATAGCCTCTCTCTCCATGCATATGGAATCCATCCTATATATTCCAAAACCATCCAACGTGGATGATATAATTGATCAAATCCTTAACAGCAGTGGTACGAAGCGCAAGTCTGAGAAGAATGCTGTCTCAAAACGCAAATCAAAGAAGGAGAATTACTAGTCCTTTCCTAACTCTACCCTATGACAATTCGCTTATGTGCTTTGAGTGTCGTAGACGTGGTCTTATTAGATACATTTTACTTCTTCGTTGCCATCATATCATTTGTGTATTTTGTCGTGAAAAGCATCGATGTAATTCTTCATTTTGTGATATGTTATAGAACGTTTCCTTAGATGTGTAAATTTCCGTTTTAGGCTTCTATCATTTTTATGGATTGTGAGGGCGAACCTGTACAGGAGCTCAGTGCCATTGCTATGAACAATTGGACATATCAGATTGTTAGTGTCTATCATCAACACGCCAACTGTCATCCCAATGTTGATCAATGGGCGAGAAAACACATTCATGGACTTAATCTGAAATATTTGCAAGACTATCGCTTTTCTTGTGACAGTGCTCTTCTTATTGACTTTAAACGATGGTTAACAGCTTTCAATGTTATACGCATCTTTTGTAATAATCCTGGTAAGGAGAGGAAAGTATTTCCCAATCTAGTCATTAATGATATTTTGCTCCCACCTTGGGATAGTAGAGTGAATCAACACTATCATGAAGTCACGAAACGTTTCAAGGATTTGTCTGTTCCTATTTTGTCTGTTCGTTGTAGTAGCTACATTCATAACCAATGCTTCTTTCCGCCTTACCTCAACACTGCCAAAGTCCTGTATGGTTACCATTGCTCGCTGTATGACAGTTACCAGTTGTATCTATTTTATCTGTTTCAAACCATTGATTTATAATGCATGCTTGTTACACTTATTCAATAAATGTTACTATGATTAGAGTTGTTGTTTTCATGCAATGGATGGGTTAGATAAAGGGCGATCATGTCTTTCTCAAATGACTGCGGAACATTACATTTTCATAGACAAAGTTTAAAAGGAGCTGTTCAAGATTATGTGATAAATTTTCATAAAGATGAGACCGACATCGAAGCAGTGATCGATGATGCTAGGACTCTATTTTTAGAGTTAATGAATACATTCTCTGATAGCATTGTCATGGCGCGATTAGTTGCGGAAATTAAGTTTAGTCATTTTGGAAAGGAAGAGGTGGAAAGTCGCTCTTTCCATTTTGCTTCTTACTCAATGGAAGTGGTAGATCACCCCAAAGAATTTTTTAAAAGACATATGATAAAAATTGCTGAACGTCTTAACGAATTTAACCATCATGGCAGCAGTCTAGTGATTGAAGCGATTTCAGATATTCACATTCAACTTTCTATAAAGAAAAATTGAAAATGCAGTGGTACTTGATTGTAGCACAACTGGTTTTCGAGCTATGTCTGCTCACTCTCGAAGTATATTCCATCTCTACATGCGTCTATTATTTAGAAAAGGCAAGCAAATTCATATCTTCAAAAAGACTTGCTATAGACGTTACCAGTAACGGTGAAACTATGTGTTGTGATGTATGTGAGCGAAAGGATGGAAATGAAAAGCGCATCTTCAAGAGATGTAAGCATGCTTTTTGTCAACGCTGTTTCATACGTAATTGCATTCAACTTTGCAAATGTGACCACTGTGATATTGCTCATTTGGAGTGTCACTTATGCCGCAATAGTTAGTGCCTATGCAAATGTGGTAAAGACAGGTTTTAGCAAAGACTAACACGGACAATGGCGAAACGTAAAAGTCAAAGATCTTCAAAGTTTTCTTCAGCCATTCAAACTCTCCGACGAATGAAAGCAAATTAGCGATACAATGCTATACGACATGCTAACGATAAATTCATTTGTGAAATTATTTCTCATGTGAGAAAGTTGAGGACGAAGAAATTAGCACCAAAACAACGAAAGTTACTTAAGCGATATGCTACAAAATTGCGTTTCATCTCCAATCCTAAAGTCACCCTTCAAAGAAAGAGGAAAACTCTAACACAAAAGGGCGGTTTCCTTTCAGCGTTACTACCGATGCTAGCTCCTGTCGTGGGCAACGTATTGGATAGTATCTTTGGCTCTAAGCGTTAATTATGCAAATGTTGAATCTCGAAGTATTAAAATGGATTTCAGACTTCAATGTGATAAAGTTCTGACTGTATCAGGTCCATCTCATGCAGGTAAAACTGTTTTCACGCTGAATTTATTGGATAAAAGAAGGGAGTTGTTTAGGGAACCTATCAATCGAGTGATTTGGTGTAATGGTATTTATCAACCGTCGCTGTTTCAGGAATTGCAAAGTCGCAACTTTATTCGACATGAAGGAATTATTCCAGTGGATAAACTTCAGTCTAATGATGTTGTTGTATTGGATGATCTATTAAAGGAAAGTAAGAATTCCAAAGATGTTACAGATATGTTCACTCGCGCAGCACATCATAAAAGGTGCTTTATCATCTATATCACACAAAATTTGTTTCCTGATGGAAAAGAAGCTCGTACACGAAACCTGAATACACACTATTATGCTATTTTCAAGAATCCGCTAGATAAAAGTCAATTTGAAATTTTAGCGCGACAAGTTGCACCAAGAGGTTCAAAAGCCTTAATTGAAATTTTTCAAGCAGCTACTGAAAAACCACACGGTTACTTATTCATTGACTTTACGCAAGAGTGTCCGGAAGAATTTAGATTTCGAAGTGATATTTTGAAAACTCCCATGATTATCTACAAACTATGAGTTCTTATTCTCGCATGATTGTTATTCCTCAAGATGAATATGTACAATTGACTGCTATACAACAAGTAAAGCAACCTCTTGCAAATCAGATGTATAGGAAAGAATTGGATTATCAGCAAAATGTTCACATCAGAGATCCACATCGTGCTGTATTATTACAATCGGAAACTGTTGAACAATTGAAAAATTTGAAGAATAAGATGCGTGACTCTGTGTCGACTGCTACACCTTTAGCATCTCGTGCACATGCCATATCTCTTTTCAACAGTATTGAACCCCACCTCAATGTAAATGATAGAGGAGAAATCATTACAGATGAAAATAAAGTGATTGATGCTTCACGTTATGAAGACTTGATTCAGTATGCGACACGTAGAAAGCGCCGTCAGGGCTATGTTCCACCTGGTTGGACATACTTTCTTAAACTATTGAAAAAGCATAATGTGCCAAAATTTGCTTTGAATAATGAGACATTGAAAGAACTTGATTCAACAGTGGCTACTGCTCCAATGCTTCAGACGATGAAAATGACAACAAATTGGTTTAAGACGTCACCTACATCCCCTCCCACACTCACTAAGCAAACAAGAGGAAGAACTCGACGTAGATCTACGCCACCACTAAAGCTAGTAAAAGGAAAACGTAAAACAGCTCCTCCCAAGAAATACATGTTCTCAGACTATTAATATGAAGCAGTTGTGTTGCTTACCATGTAATGAACCGCCAGAGGTGAATGTCGTTGTCATTTGCACTTGCTGCGCCAGCTCTCACAATGAAACCCCTAAGCAATGTGAACACGATCGCAAAACCGCTAAAGCTAAATGCTGTAGTTGTTCAAAGTGTAGAAAGGCAAGAAAGCAAAAAGATGAGAAGGAGGAAAAAGAGTCAGTCGTCATCGATTGAGCGTTTGAAGTCAATCTATTATGATGTAAAACATCCTGCAGGAATTGCATCTATCAAGAAATTGTCAAAAGCGAGTGGTCTTCCACAATCACAAGTGAAACGATGGTTAAAGGGTCAGGCTACATATACACTCCACAAACAAGCGAAAAAGAAGTACCGTACTCGCCATTATATTGCCCATGACATTGATAAACAGTGGCAAGCAGATTTGTGTGATGTCGCCTCCATTTCAAAACATAACTCAGGAAATAATTTTATTTTAACCGTCATTGATATTTTTTCGCGTTATGATTGGGCTCAACCTTTAATAACTAAAGAAGGGAAAGGAGTAGCAAAAGCATTCAAAACAATTTTTCGAGAAGGTCGCATTCCAAAAAGAATTCAGAGTGATCAAGGAAAAGAGTTTGAAAATCAGCATGTGAGAAGATTATTTGAGAGGCATGACATTGAGTTGTTTAGTGTAAAGAGTGCTTATAAAGCTGCACTAGTTGAACGTTTTAATCCCACATTAAAAAATCGCTTGTGGCGAAATTTTACTGCCAACTTGACACAAAATTGGACAAAGGTTTTACAAGATACACTCCATGCCTACAATCACTCTGTTCATCGTTCTATTGGACTCAGACCAGTAGATGTAAATGCTGACAATGTAGATAAAGTGCGTGAATCATTCCAGCGTAAACGCACTCATGTGAAAAGTGATGTGAAAATTGGTGACAAAGTTCGTATCTCAAAAGTGAAAAGTGTTTTTGCTAAAGGGTACCTTCCGAATTGGACAGAGGAGGTATTTACAGTATCAAGGATTAATCAAAAAGACTCTCCCACCACCTACAAGTTGAAAGATTACGATAATGAAGAAATTGAGGGTAGCTTTTACCGCGATGAGATTGAGGTAGTCAATGAAAGTGAAACATATTTGGTAGAGAAAATCATCCGATGTAAAAAACGGCAAGGTGAAGAATGGTGTCTTGTTAAATGGACTGGTTATCCTTCAAGTATGAACTCTTGGATGCGTCGTGCCGACATCTTTCATGTAAGTGATCGACAGTGATTCATGCAAAGTTGTAACTAACAATGTTTAGGGTTTGAGCTATGAATCCAACTGCCCCATTTTATTCACGACCCTCCTATGTAAGTGGCGGAGGACAAATTTACATCGGCGCTCGCCGCCAACGTGGAGGTAGCATGCTTGGTGCACTGAAATCTGTTGTAGCACCTCTCATATCCAATGTCGGTAGATCTTTAAAACGAAATGTTTTAAGTAATGCCGTTGGCTTTGCTGGTGATGTTGCTAGTGATCTTTTCAGAGGTAGAAGTTTTAAGAGCAGTTTGTTGAATCGTGGGAAGGAACGCGGTTTAAAAACATTGAAGCAGATCTTTGCTGGTGTTACTCAAGGAAAGAAATCGCCTAAACGAATGAATAAAGGAAGAAGGAAACATCGCGGAGCTGGTAAGGTGCGATCTTCAGTCAAAAGGCATTCACGCAAACGTCGCAGGGGCTCTAATCAATCATCAGGCGCTAAACGACGACGCTGCCATAACTTCTAATCATGGAGTGTAAAACTTCCGGGTTTTGTTTGTTTGATCAACAAGCCATACAGACAGATATTCTTAGTTCAAGTATTGTAGATTATCATCCTCGAACAGCTGAGAATGCTGGCCCCATTGAATTTGTTATTCCTGGTGGTAGTGATGACTACATAGATTTGAGTTATGCGATGCTTGATTTGAGGTTTAGAATTCAGCAAGCAGATGGAACTGCTATTGACGATACACATAAAGTTGGACTGAACAATTTACCATTGACTACATTACTTCGCGATGTTTCTCTAACGATTGGAGAGCAGCAGGTGGAAGGTGGTCAAAGCGATTATCCCTATAAATCATATTTCAATCATGTATCACAGTTTCATCCAGAAGCACAAAAAATTCATATGAAAGCCATGGGATGGTACAGAGATGAAGCAGGAAAATTTGATGCTGAAACAAACAGTGGCTTTGTAAAGCGATCTGCTATGATTAAAGATAGTAAAGTATGTCAGCTATATGGTCCGCTGAATTTAGACTTCTTTAGACAGTCAAAGTTTTTACTCTGTAATACCAGCATGCGACTCAAGCTGACATTGAATAAGCCTGAATTTGCGCTGAATGCATTTGGTAAAGTTGACAATTTTAGAATTCATGTGGAAGATATTACACTTTACATTCGTCGAGTAGTACCGAATCCAAGTGTCATTAGAGGATATGCTGAAGGTCTTAACTGCCAAAATGCCATTTACCCCGTTCAGCATACAAAGCTTCTCACCTTTACAATTCCGAAAGATCAAAAGAGTTTCATGAAAGATGGCCTCTTTCCATCGGAAGCACCGAAGCTCCTCATGGTGGCAATGGTTGAAAATGATGCATTTAATGGTAATATAAAGAAGAATCCTTTCAATTTTAAATACAATCAGTTAAGTGAAATTGCTTTGCGTGTAAATGGTGTGAGTCATCCTGGTCCACCCTACAAACCAGATTTTTCTACGGATCAATTTCTGCGCAGTTATGTTGATTTTATGGATGTCTTTGGCTTTTACAATACGGATGACACCAACGGACTCACTATGAAAGATTTTAAGAGTGGATATACTATTTATGCATTTGATTTGACTGCTGACAGCGATGTTAGTGCACCCTATCGTCAAGCGAACGTGCCTCATAATATTTGTTTGGATTTGACGTTCAAAAGAACACTACCTGAGACGATCAATGTATTAATTTATGCAGTCTTCGATTCAAACATTGAAATTACAAAGTATCGTGACGTGATTCTTCAGTATAATCGCTAATGAGTTGGTTGACTGCTGACGATATTAAAACTAAAGTACAGCGTAATGCAGACGAAGCGACGTTGAAAGCTTTCGATAATGTCTATTCGCTCGATACCTTACCACCTGCAGTAAATCACTATCCCATATTTATTGTGCTAAACACTCATTCGCAGAATTTAGGCGGTGAGCATTGGAAAGCGATCTTTATTGGAGAAGACCGACGTGGTGAACTATTTGACTCTCTTGCTCAACCTCCAAATATAGCAACACAGCAGTGGTTGAGAAAACATACGCGTCAATATCAGGGAAATGAACGCATACTACAACATCCACTTTCATCAACGTGTGGTGCTTTTGTACTGTACTTCATCTTAAAACGTTAACATGTATCTCGATTTGTATCTGTTATTCAAAAGTTTTCATGTAATCCATCCTCTAATGAAAAAATGATTTGTAGGTTCTATCATGATTTGAAATAAAAAGCATCATGTTGGAAAATTGTTTTTTATTTTACAATCCGCTGGGTACGTACATACTCGATGAGATAGTCTAGGATCACATTTGCTTGTACATGAGATTTTAGTCCAGTAATGATCACGTTACTATTATGAAAGATTGCAACATGGACAGGTAACCAACAACTAATGAGAGCTGCAGGAAAAAGTTCGGGTTCATAACACAAATTATAACTGCTGGTACGAATCTTCAAAAATGATACACTGTCACTCAATTGAGTAGAGATCACCATATTGTCCACAGTCAGATTCAACATCACACACCTCTCCCTCGTCCATATCCGACGTAGTAGTCTCTGTAGCTCTAAGCGCATTGACTGCGCCGATGAATGAGAAAGGGCGCCGAGAATCTGTACAGTCCCATTTGGGAAAAGTTGAAGATTCCGTGAATTGCTCATCTTCACCACTAACATTTGAGGTCGACCCGGGTAATACTTGCTGTTTGGAAGGTGTTGGTGTAGTGTTGTAAGATCGATTTTGGTGTAGAGTCTGAATCGACGGAGAATGTTGACGATGGTGTAGCGATGGCGCTTCATGATGAAAAAATGAGTAAATAGAGCGATGTACATTCCTTTAATACTTTTCCCAACTGCCTTGATGAAATGTGAAATAGGTAGAAAGTTGTGAATGATAGATTTAAATTCGCTGTTTGTTGAGTCGCAACCATATGCGATTTCCAATACGTGAATGTCTTTTCATATAGAAGTATTTCAAATCCTTCATGATATGATGTAGAGATTGAAAATGACGATAAGATAAAGCAAACTCTCTTCTCACATTTCCAGTTGAATCTTTGAAATAGACGTTTCGATCATGATCCGTTTCAATACGTTGTAGGGAATCTAATTTCCAACTCATGGTGCGTGGTAGTCATGTCTGATTAAGATTTGCATAGTAGGGCGATGAACTCACGACGAATAAATGTCATGATGGAGCGATGTATGTATCTTCTATACTTCTCCCAATTGTATTTGCGAAATGAGAAACAGTTTGCGGAATGAGAATGGCAGATTTGAATTTCATTGTTGCGACGTTGAAGCCAAACTCGATCACCCAAGGAGATGAATCTTAATGTTTCAAAATATTCCAAATCCCTCATGATATCATTGAGGTTGACAAATTGTCGCCATGTTAATGTAATACCTCTTGATGTATGACCATGAGAATTTTTGAAATGAACGTTTCCATCGCGATCAACTCTGATATATTGTAGAGAGTCCAAAATCCAAGTCTTCATGATGTTATGCAAAGCCGGAGATCAGCAATACAAAAAATGTCGTTTTATCATATTTTACTTAGCAATGCGGCCACAAAGAGATTTGGTAATAATCGAGCCGCACTCTTTTCTACTGCCATTGATCATATACAACAGCTGAATGGAGAGTGGGAAGTAGGGGTCACACAACTTGTTCACAGTAACTGTGTCTATACTTTTGATCATGAGGTGATGACTATTAATATGAGACGCACAGCTGCTTACCAATGTGAAAAGGGTTGTCGAGTATACATTCCACAATGGCCGAAGAAAGATCTTCTATCACGTCAGAAATTCGTTTATGATTTCCTGAATACAGCGTGTAAACATGTTGTCCAATTTACTCCACACAATGATGATCATAAGTATGTACATCATGTAGTTGAGAAAGATTGGATTGTTGGTTTAAGTCCAAGTTTAAGAAATGATTCAGGTTACCTCGCTAGCGCCTTAACAAGCTATGATAATTATAACGTTAATTACCACCCAAGTGGTCATAAACAGTTAATATATCGAGAGGAAGCTTATTATGTAGATCCTATTCCAAGAATTGAGAAGACGTTGGTGAAGAAGATTGTGATTAAGCCAAGAGAGACAAACATGACTCCTGAAACATTATTGAAGAAATTTAATTATCTCCTTCGAGTTGATGGTAAACAAGTGGCAACATTGACTTATATCAAATCATCTAATCATATTGCAATAAGTAAATTAAATGATGATGATCTAGTATTAGTTTGTTCAAAAGATTTTCATCAGTTCTTACGACATCGTTCTGCAGCTGTTCATAGAAAATTTGATATGCAACATTTGCCATGTGAAAGGTCAAATCAATTTGATACAGAATGGACCGTATCTTTATACAGAAAGCGTATAGAGCCTTTAGGTGGTATCTTACATGAAAAAAGAGTGTTGATGCCTCGCATTATTACTTCAGTTAAATTGGTTGTAGATTATTTAAATGAAATGATTAATGAGCAACATATTTCATTTTCTGAAAAAGAAGGTGCTTTGTCTCTCACTATAAGTGGAAAAGGTATTGAACTAATTATGGATAAAACTCTAATGGACATTTTGGGTTTTGATCAAAATATCTTTAAAAGTGGTACTGTAACCAAAGCTAGCGCAGACATGTCGCTATCGCGTCGTATTAACTATTTTCAGATATATTCCAATATTGGTGAAGATGTAAGTGTGGGAGATGTTGAAGCTCCATTGCTAGCAATGATACCATACCAGCCAAAAAGCTGCAGTATTTTATCTGAGCATACTTTCAAGAAAGTGCATTATACAAAGCTGAAATCAAACTACATCCCACAAATTGATATTGCAATTTATGACGATGCTGGTGCGTTGATTCCTTTTCATAAAGATGCTGTAACAAGTATCACACTCCATTTCCGAATGAAGAGTTAATGCAAAAGTATGCTAATATTTTTTTTCCAATGTGATTAGTATGGAAAGTGAAAATAGAGATTCGTTTCTAATTTACTTACCCAGTAATGCTTCTATGAATAAATTTCCTAATAATAAACCATCAGACTTTCGAGTAGAATTAAATCGCTCACTACATCTAGAAGGTGAATGGGAAGTAGGTGTTTCCAGCATTTGCTATGATAGTAATATTCAGAATGTGAATGATTTGGAAGAAATGACATTGACTCCTCGCACCCATGATGGAATAACGATGAATAATGCATTCCAGTTCCCATACAATTTAACATCAGATGGAAAGTGGAACTATGAATGGATTCAGATAAAATCAGATTCTTATGAACCATTTGGGAATGAGAAAATTGTTAAGGCATTCAACAGTGGTAATACTTCCATCATGAAGAATAAAAATCAGAAAGCTTATGAGTTTATTATCTATCATTGGAGTGGGAGACAGTTCCTCAGCCTTCATTCTTTTACTAAAGGTCTTACGCTGAGGTTGGATAATGAATTCTATCTACATCTTGGTTTTGGTCATGGACTACATCTAACGTCAATTGCTACTGCAAATGTTAAAAAAGTTTATTCAAATCGAATCAACAAATTTCATTATAGATTTAAAATATTTGATGAAGATGTTGTAGAATGCGAAGAACGCATCATTTTGAAAAAGCGTGGTGTTCAACCTTTATCACTTATTGAGTTAGTAAAACGATGGAATGAGACTGTGGGTAAGAAGTATGGAGAGAAAATTATGGCGGACAAAAATAAGTTGGTTATTCAGAAATATAATGACAAACTTACAGTTTATTTCTCTCCAACCTTGCGTCATTTTATAAGACATTATACACCTATTATTGGAAGCGGTGTGGTGTATGCTTCTCATGAATATCACACTAAAGCTGATTCAGTTAATGATGAATGGTGGGTGGACATCTATGGTGATCGCATCAAGAAAATTTACCAGTCTTATCAAGAATCTAAAGTTGCTATTAATATAATGCCGCGTCTATATCATACAGTTGAAAGCTTCATTCATGTAGTAAATCCTTATATACAACAGAAGTTGAAGCATGTGATGAAAAGTAAATATGATGTAAAGACACACCACATTTCGTTTTCAATTGAAAATCAACGCGTTGTTCTGAAACTGGGTGATGACATTCAATGTCAATTGAGTAAAAATTTGAAAAAACTCTTTGGTTTTTCAATGCTACAAAATATGTCTACTGCTGCGCATACGATTGGTATAGAAATACCAATGACACTTGATAAACATGAACAACACCTTTACATTCAAAGTGATTTGATTCTACCTATTTCTGTTGGTGAGAAAAAAGAATACATTTTACGTGATTTCATTCATGATAAGGATGCTTTATTTGGAGTAGTCGAGAAGATGTTTCAACCTATTTCCTACCATCCTGTTATCAAACAAACAATACCCTCTATTTCTATCAAAATTACAAATGGTCGACATGAGTGCATCCATGTCAAAGATACTAAATCTCTCGTAACTTAAGTGTTTCGGAAAACAAAGTGAAGTTATTGTAAAATTTTATTGAAATAAAAATATGTGTATGAAAAAGTCTTTTCACGGAAATAGGGGGAATGGGCTGACTGTAGGCATATATTCACAAGGAAGAAACGATCTCATGCGATACATAAAACAACAATGTATATCTACAAAAAGCAACATCAAAATACTGAGTTAAAGTTGATTATGTCAATGCATCTCCTGAATGTGGTAGTGCTAGTTTTATTCTTTTGGGTGGAGGTATGTTTGTGTCAGGATGTCCATGTGGAAGAGATGTGTTATGTCCTATCCAACACCTCTTATCCTCCCATGCTGAAAGCGCTCGTTTCTTGAACTTGTGCGTTTTCACAGTATGAACTTGAGATTTTAAGATTGTCATATTGACAAACGTTATAGTTTTATTTTTATAGGCCTTCTTATAGGACCGATGTTTTATTTTGTGAACAATGGATTTTGATGTACCTTTAGCACGCTTAATACTATCTGCACATTCTTTTAATTTCATGGAATACATTTTAGGACGGAGGAGAATCATTTCATCTATTTCCTTTCCTGCTGTTTCATCCTTAAAACAACCAAGTTTGGCTTCATTCTGTATGAAATAGAGTGGATGAGTGGGATTGTAGTTAGCTGTGACGAAATATTTTTCTAATGACTTAGCTACTTCATTAAAATTTAAATCTTTTTGAGTGGTAATTCCTAAAAAGAAACTGTCTGCATCACCACCCAGCAAGCGAACCTCTTTTGCAAGAGGGCATGGTTTTAATATTTTGTAGAAGAGTTGATACATTTCAAGCTTGGAATAATGTAAAACGGCTTTCCCAATATAGATGGGTTTGCACAACTCAACTTCTGACTTTATCATTTTAACACCTACAAGATCCTCATCGATAATGTCTCTATCAATGAAAAGAGGTGATGAGGTCAATTTGTGATATTTTTGTTTATCAGCGACTAGTTTGTAGTTCATACGTTTTCTAACATCCTCCATGGTCTTTCCGAAAAGACTGTTACTCTTATATTTATAAAAATCCTTTTCAAAATTATTTTGGGCTAGTGCACGTTTTTGACGGTTACTATCTTTGTAAGGTTTGAGGAAGGCTTTCTGTCTAAATTTGATGATGCGGTGAACTGACTTTAGAAGCATGCCCATTTCTAAATAGAATTTTAGTATGCAGAAGTGCACGAGATAATTTTTCTTATCATATTGGGTGAGTAAAAGTTTGCGACATGGTTTGTACCTTGGCTGTCCACACTCTGTTAAGTTATTATGAAATTGTGACATGTATGGTGAAAACATATCTTCAGTCACTTCACCAGATTCAGGTGCGAGTGGGAAATCAGCAGTTTTATTTTTGATACTATTTGGATAAATCAAATCCACTTCAAAATAATATCCCCAATCACCTTCATCTGGAATCTTCAATATATTTGAAGGGTTGGAGTAATACTCAAGCTCATCTTGTTTTTACGAACTAAACTCGAAATGAGGTAGTGGTTTAGACAGTGAACTGCCATATAAATTATTTTGGTCATAGTACTTTAGGTGGATATGATCATCACCTACTGTTTTAGATTATATTTTATGTTTATTTACAAATGTGAGACCACCGCGTATTCCGCGCTCAAATATGTTATACATCTCGGGGTCTTGTAAGAGATGAATGGTCTCACCAGTCATTTTAAAAGCTGATTTAAAGGACATGGCTGGTAGACTGACAAAGTGGACAGGATCTAATTTGTCTTCTTCTAATGCCACTCGTCGAAATTCCTGAAAGACATCAGCCAGCAAAATGACATCTAATTCTAAGTAAGCGATCACATAATCGCCAAACGTTTTACAATCAAATTTTAACCATGCCTCTTGAGCATGTTCATAGTCCTCTACTGGACAATCTTCACCCGTCAAATCGTTTTGGAATTTGTCAATGGAAGGAAGGGTTGTGTCATTTAGTTTAGACATTGAGCTAAAATACGCATAGGGAAAGACTCCTTTGCGAGTGATTATCTCATCCGTTAAGTTTGGATAGTGTTTCTTCAAAGTTTGACTATGGGGTAGAAACTTGAAATTACGAACGAGAGAAGCTAGTGACGCTGACATGAATTGAAACGAATCTAAAAATTTTATTTCGAAGAAGACTGTCTTGTTTTCTTTAGTTTTATCTACTGGTACTTTTGCTGTCATTGCCATGAACTTTTCTCTCGTTTGCGCTATTACATTAAACTGCCACGATTTCATCTGGCTCAACCCTCCTTTTATGAGCATATGACTGTCATAGCCCTTAAAGTTATGAAAAATGACGGGTAGTACACGACGTCTCAACCTAAGTGAAAAGTTACATTTGGAGCAGAGTGCGTTTCTAAATTTACCAGTGATGTGATCATGATCACGCACTTTCTTAATTTTATCGTCATCAAACGTTTTATGACATTTAGGACAGGATGTGCAACTTTCGAATTTCTGTTTGTCTTCATCTGACATATGTAGTGACTTACGCTGCAATTGGGAATCATATGATTGCTGAAATTTGGCAGCTTTATCGAGAAATTCTTGACATTTTGAAATGCAATCTTCACCTTGCCAAGTATGCATTTTGTTTTGCCTATTCCTAAAGTGGTCATGCCATACTTCATAGCAGGATATGGCTGCTGGCTTGTGGATGATATCATCAGTGTAGCATTCTATGTTTGCGTAAATGACACGCAGGGGACTTAATTCGTCACCATTATCCCTATGTGAAAATATTTTATCTTTGGGCATGCGTTCCATTTGTAATTTACCTCGCTTGCACCATTCATAATGAGTTTCAAATTTATGTTTACTCCAAAAGGAGCGGATGCAGCGGTCGCATACAAAATGTTCACCACTTTTAGAGCGCCCTAAGTGTGTGTACAAGCGAGAGATTTTGGGTATACCACAGTAGTGCCATTCATCGCTATCATCTTGTTTTACTAATAAGAGGTTGACTACACTTTCATAACAAGTTGAACGTGAATTATAGCGGGCACCCTTCAACCCCTTCTCCCACACGTGAACGACAATTTTAATCTTATTATGTTTTTCGAACGTTTCTACATCTTTGATTTTCATGTTGTCACTATCACATTCTTCAAAGACTAGTTCATCCTCCCACTGTCTATAGCTATAGGTGCGATCTCGATGCGCGTTGACATCATTATAGTGAAGGATGGATAGGACTGCATATTTGAAACACTGCGATTTACAATCGACATTCATGACAGCTTTCTTATTATACAACGTTTTTGGTAGTTTAAATGTGCCTCGAGCTGCATGACTTTCTAATAGGGAAATTTTGAACATGGCTGAGTCCACACCATCAAAAATGAGAGCGCTGTCGCGTTGATTGAATTTATCTACATTTGATTTTAAACATTGAATATGGAAATTTAGCCAAGACTCGCAGTCTACAACTTTGGTTGCGGAAGAGGATGGAACATGAAACTGTATTCTCTCCGTCACTTGACCAGTTCGAAAATCTATTTTAATATATTTTAGTTTGAGGTAGATGAGCGCCTTCATTCTAAAATTGTCTAAATTGTTGAAGAGCGCTTCGATAATGTTAGAATTTTGAAGGAGCCACTCAGGAAAATCTACTATTTGAGTATTGGACTCTATGCAGTAGTCGCGTACTAAATGTCTGGGAAATGTTAATGAGGGAGATTGTAGAGGTACCGTTGGTGCAGTGATCATTTGCATGCGTGTGTTGAAGTCTGTGCAAAGATCGCTGAAAGTGGCTATCAAAAGAAAGAGGGCACAAATCACAAGGAAAGGAGATGTCATCGTCAGAATCAACTTCACCTCCGGAGATTGATGCCGCTTTGCGTTGACACACACGTTGTTTGATGTGTCGAAGGAGACTGTGCTTCCTTGTAAAAATGTGTCCGCAGTCAGCACATTCCCACTCGTTGCCTTGTCGCGAGAGTCCTGAGCTAGAACTAACATCACCTGAAAGAGAAATCATTCTATCATCTCTGTCAAAGTCTCAGTACAACCTACCTTCACTCAACAGCTCTAAACTTTCCTCGAGAAGGGAGGGTGTTGGTGATGAAGTAGATGCCTGAAATTGAGGAAGATGCTATTAGCCACACGTTTGAGGGAGATGAGTAAAGAAATTTTCAACTTACCATTTCAACGAAATTATGTTTAAGGTTGATACTTCAACAAGATAGAGACTTCACCCAAATAATACGTCTCAAATTTGGAATTCACTTGTACGCCTAAAATAATGGAATTCACTACACAACAGCTCACTTACACGTCTCAAAGACAGAGTGAAATGACACGAATGTCACCTTGCTTATATCCTTTTATGCTCATCATTCATTGGGTGTTCATTCTGATTGGTTGCTTTTTTATACTTAAGAATTAGAAAACATTTCAAAGTTATTTTTCACAGTCAACATGACAAGCCCTCCGACAACACCGAACAATACATTGGAGTTCTCTTATCCATGCTCATCGCCAAAGGCGCTCGTTGCACCAAACGCTCCAACGAAGGGGAAGGTGGAGAAAGTATACCGACTCGACAACATTAGAAAGTTGACATTACCAGCGGACGACGAAGAGGAGTGCCCCGACCTAACAGGCATACGATGGAAGTATCTGCAGTATGATACTGATGATGTGATGGAGATCACCAGCACCAAATTCCTACATCAATTATGGGAATGGTACACCCCTAACTCCCAGCCACGAACTATGGCGGAGTGGGAATACATCGATAAAGTGAGGCTCGCGGTAGAAGAGCGGTTGAAGCAGATGAACTGTTTTTGTGATCTGTGTGAAGTCGGACTCTGGGACGATATTGACGATGAAGACCTTTTGAAATACATGCCATAATAAATGTTTATTTCATATTATCGTTGCTTTCATACTGACTTGAATGGGGCTTCAGTGGATGATTTAACCATGTATACTTTTTTATTTGGAAATAGTAGCACGCTTAGTTTAACTTGTAAATCATATAACATTTCATATGGGCGATGATGGTAGATGAAATAGTGTTAAATAAAATTAAGATAGCTTGCACTTCTGATACAGGGATAGCAATCGACTGCGATCCATGTGTAAAGAGCTTGTTAGACTACGGAAGAGAGAAGTGTATTATGTTGCGTGTGGCGCGTGAGTGTCCTCCCATTTCATTCAATTCATCAATTCGTCTCATTGATAGAGACAGGTAGAGCTCATGGTTCTCATAACGTATGCAATGGAAAGTTTATAAGGCAACCTTCGACAGCTGGCTAAATGTCGCCCTGGCGCGAATGCATACTACGTTGAGACAGAGGCAATCACTTGCAAACATGACGCAGAGAGGTTTAACAAGATTGACCATTGCCGAATGTCCCTTGCGGTATACATAGCTACGGGTTTCACCGCCGCCCTTTACAGGAACGCCCGTCGAAAGGAAGTATTACACCGAACTTCATTTGCAACGTTCAAGTTGACTGATAGCAGATTCAACTTAATGATAGTATTCGCCAGTCTAAAGACTGCCCAGGGGAAACCGCGTGGAGGTTCTATCATGTCTTGCCCCATGGTGGCCCTTATCAGAGCCGTTGGTTCGTTCTCGTCGTATCTGAAAATGAAGGAAAAATAGATGAAATTATTTTCAAGTGATAGAGATGAATATTGACTTACCACAATATCAATTCAAGCGGTTCGCTGCACCTTCGCTGGTGGAGGTAAGGGAAGGTACTTTGCCGGCAACTTTCGCTTACGATGGCGAATTTCTTTGATTTTACCATTGTGCTTGATGTTGATGTGGAGACAGCGAACATCTGGCGTTGCTCCTTCATAGCACTCGGTCGTTTTGTCTAAATCTTCCGACTCCAGTATGATATCGTCGATGATTTTGTTACCGACTACGGGAAGGTGGAGCGTTGTTCTTCTCTCTTTGACTGCGCTATTCTTTGCCTCAAGAAGAGCCATTTTTTCCTGCTCATGTTGGAGTTTGAGCGTCGCCTCCTTCGCCTTCATGCTCTTAATACATGAGGCCTGATCTTCTACACGACTCTCACTCGCTAAAGCTCTCTTTTGAAAACCTTCTAAATTGACTACTTGAGCCTTAAGACTCCTAATCTCTGCTACCTGTTTTTTGAGTCGAAAATTTTCATCTCTCAATGCTGAGCATTCGTTCTTGTATCGACTCATTTCGTCCTTGAGCTCGATTATGGCGTAGTCTTGGCTAACCCTCGCCACACCATCATCCTTAGCGCACTGCTTTGCTTGCGCTTTGATACCTTTCCCTTTTTTAGACGAGGAGTGCATTTTCGGCGCTGGCACTTTCCGACTCTTAAAGATCGCCTCATCGGGTTTAGGAGCAATGACCGCCTCCTCGGGTTTGTCAGTGATGACTACCTCTTCAGTTTCTGATTCAGATTCAGAGATTTCCGAATCAGAGCTAGGAGAGCTGAGGTGAGATCTCGTTGGCTGCTCATTCTTGCAGTCTTGTATTGCTCGAACTGCCATCTGCAACTCTGTCTCCTCATCTAGATCAACTGGAGGTATTTCAAAAAGTGGGATGACCTTCCCAACCTCTGAGGCATGCGTCTCTGTCTCCTCATCTCGATCAACTGGAGGTTTCTCAAAAAGTGGGGTGATTGCTTTCCTAACCTCTGAGGTAGTATAGTTCGTCACCTTCTTAATCACGCATTTTGAATGCGTCTTATAGAAAGACTCGTTCAGGTTTCCCCTAATGAATTTCATGCACGATGTGCATCCGCTCACCACACCGACCTCCTTATGCTCTTCGGGAGTGTCGCTGAATTGATTGATATGGCGCTTGAACTCGCCACCTCTCTTAACTTCACCACATAGGCACTTTTTGAAATGGAACTTCAAGTTTCCTCCCATTATGTATCTGTTATGTATCTGTAAAAGGAAGGATGAAATAGAATTACTGACAGGCGACATTGGCAGTCATTTTTATGATCATACAGTTAAATTGTGAGATTGGTGGAAAGTGTCGAACCTTTGAATCCGTTACAGGCATTACTCAGAGGGGATCTTATCCCAACTCCAAGGCCTCGGCCCACAAATCCAACCTCCCGCGGACAGAGCGTGCGTCATATCACTGTGTTGGTATCCGGACCCTGATTTTGACATGAAAATCAGTGGATTGTTTACAAAGGTTGCAAATTCCAAGCCGAAGCTCGCCTCCCACAACTTTATAAATGTATTAGTTGAATTCAGCAGGGTCGAAAACCCAGAAAACCTCCAAAACTAGTGAATTTAAATTTTTCAATTTTTTGCACTACTAATGAAATTTTATAAGTAGTCTATCACTTAGGGCAGGTCAATAGCGACCGAACCTTTTTTGAATCAAGTCAAACGGACTTGTAGAAGTAAAGTTACAAGCCTTTAAAGTTTTGGAGTCTTCTATGGCCTGGAGACGAAGGCCATCTCCTGGCGAACCTCTAAGTCTGACGCCTTAGCTGACTTCAGCAATGAAATTTTCTAAGTCGGTTTCCTGCGGAAACCCGGAATTTGGAATGTCCGAAGCTATCATCGGAGCTCAGAGAGACGACCTACCTTTGACAATCGCTCTCCTCTTTGTGGCGATCATCTGATGACGTAATACCCATCATCCAAATCTTTAAATCCGTCTATCTCTGGTTTTAGTGCTCCGATGGAGCTGGAAATTCACTTTCTCTATGCAGAATTTGATGCTGAATCCGAATCTGCCCTCCGTTTTCCCATCCAATGCTTCGTTTTGGCTCTACAGCCCACAGCCATCGCAAAAATTCTAACTCGTTTTTCGGAAAAATGATGAAAAATTTTTTCTCTCCGATGACTTTCAAATTTACCATGCCGATGCAGAATTTGACGCTGATTCCAAATTGCTTGCTTGCTTGCTTGCTTCACCCGCTAGAGCGATTTTCGTAAACATTCTACCTCTGTCGTTTTTCGCCAATCTCCCAAATCTTAAATGGCGTCTCACATCTAAACGAAGACAGATATGAACAAACCGTTTCTTTCACTGAATTTGTCTCACTCTTAGCTTTCAAACGAGCTATTGCACGACTTTCTACAATCACTAGAACCAAAATTGGAAGATCGCTGCCGAGGGGGGGACGTCATCGGAAATGTTTTCTCTCCGATTGACTTGAAACGCACCATGCGGATGCAGAATTTGACGCTGAATCCAAAAATCACATTTGCAAAGTCGTCCGAGCACTGCTTCCACTCGAAACATCCCATTTTCAACCCAAAATTCATGAGATTTCACGAAAATCCTAACACACTATAGCTTCAAGTCAAAACCTGGCGGTCGCCCAAGTCCACCACGACTCACCCGACACTCTGTCGTTTTATCGAGGGGGGGGGCAGGAAATTTTTCGAAGAACAAAGACGGCGGCCATCTTGCGCTATCCAGAGGTGTAGAACTCCTTACTACTGACGCCGTAAATGGTAAATTTTGCTGCTCAAGAGGTTATGCAGTGATAAAAATCTAAAGCAAAAATAAATCAATTTATTTTGGAGCTTACTTTTTGCTTGAAAGTTCGCTTAAATACAACGTTGATTATATAGCGGTGCAAATTTTCCGTGTTGAAATTTGAATTTTTCAGACGTCCTCGCTATATTTGAAGCGTAATAGCACATAGTCCTAGCAGCAGTTTTACACGAACGACCAAGACAGAAGATATGATGATGTAAACTCGTGAGAAATTTGCATCTGTGATGATTGGCCTACAAAGGAATAGCTATGATAGCTGATGTATAGATATTGCCTGATATCTTTGTTGAAGACACACTGAAAATTCACCTTCTCCATTTCTATTTCAGACATTAATTTCAGATCTTTGCAAATTAATTTCAGACATTTCCAGATGGATTTCAGATTTCTCCAATTGAATTTAAGATATCTTTAAAGTTGAGCTTAGGACAGGCAACTGAAATTCAGCAGGAGAAATCTAGGTACTTCTATTCTTTCTCACCCCCTCCCCCCAATTCTGTTGTTGACGCCAGGAAGTGTAATTGCATAGCCAATGATCTTCTCTTGCTCCTACGTGCAGTCTCACTAACGTCGCACAGCGTTGAGTGTGTGAAACTCTTCTAATCTGACTTGGAGTACATTTACAGCCTCAGAATTAGACAACTGCTCGTCATTTGTCTGTAGACAACTGTCACATGAAATTCATGACCACAGCTGTAACTTTCACTCTAACTGAGTATCCAAGGGACCATTTCTTCATCCCAGGGTTCAAGTAAGACTTCTCAGTCGTGTTGTAGTGTCACTCAGTGACTGATCAAGTCTATTCTGAACCCAATGTAACTAAGTTTGTCGAAATTTGATGAATTTGGAAACATCGGAAAATGTGGGGGGTGGGAGAATAGAAGTACCATTGTTTGCTCTATAAACTCATAAATTTCAATCACCAAAAAATTTTTAAAATCTTCGACTTGCATCACTAGTTGAGACCTAGTACCAAATATGACATTTAAGCAAACTTTTGCAATTTTGAAGAAATTACCACGGAATTGACAATTATTATAGCAATTCAGAAGGAATAAAAGTGTTTTACAAATCCTGCGTGTCATGACAACTTTGGAGAGATAATGTTTGTTAAATTGGCAGCAATTCGATGGTTTGCTATTATTGCCATGGAGTAAGAAGTAGGCCTATATTGGCCGATAGCGTTTTCTCCCTGCATGCGGGGCTTTCGTTGAGGACCCATAAATAATTTAAATTTCCAATATCTATGATGCAAAAAAGCATCATCATTCATTAGCTTTCTTTCATCTTGCCTTGATTTCTTCAACACAACTTGGCCAGCTTTCAAGTCTCAGTAACAGATTAGTCGCACAGATAGATGAATTCTCGCGCACGCGCGCAACAGCTGCACCTCAATTACATGGACAAACTGCTTACACACCAAAGACACACACACGTTTCCATTGCTGCATCCATAGAGTGCTCTATGGATGCTTCTGATATAGCGCACGCACTTCCAATCATATAGTCGCAAAGATCGTCTTTCTCCTCGCTAACCTTCAGCGGTACTGCAAGCTAAATGCCTCAAGCTATAAAAATTATTTTTTTACTTGATTATTCCATCGCAAAACCATAGAGCCGGGAGAACTATTTCATTGTCTTGCCTTCATTAGTGTTTCAAGCTATAGCCTGTGTATGACACTCTCACATCATATCATTAGACAAAGCGGATAAGCAATAGACACAAGCAGTGGTGTATTTAGGGGGAGGCCATCGGGCCATGCCTGCCCCCCCCCTCAGGAATTAGTAGTATAGGGATGGAGGATGGTGAACATTTAGATACATAACAGCATATACCTATTGAATATTTAACAGCTTACTTTTTAATACAACAAGTATTCCTTCAACTTGATTTCTTTTTCAATTAATAGTTATTGCACAGTAAGTAAAGTCGAGCGCGAACCGCAAGGCATAGTTAAGACTTGTTAAAGATTTTTGCAACAATCCCTGTAACGAATGCTACGGGAGAACGATCATTCAGTGCTTTAAAGCATCTGAAAAATTACTTGCGATCGAGCATGGAAGAAGAGCGACTGAATGGATAAGCCTATCTCTACATAAACCGAGACATTCAAATCAATGGTGACCAGTTCCTGGATAACTTTGTCATGCGGAGTAGACGAGTCAATTAATGATTTTTTTGTGGGAACAGATTCTAAAACCCATTTGTGTTTCTTTTGCAATCTGGAGATATGAATTATAATTTGACTTGTAAAACTGCCAAAATTTTTAAAATTACGGAATACACAATCAGTATTTATAAATAGTATAAATATATCATATATCAGTATATAAGTCGGCATAGAATAAATCAAATTACATGTAATTTTATTCAAATCAGTAAAATAAGCTTGCAATAATTTGCTATTGTATAATAGACCATAGGTTTGAATGAGTATAAGTTGTGCCCTCCCCTGGAGGAATTTCTGGATACGCCACTGGACACAAGTGATAATCACAGATACTGTGGTGATGCTGGAACAATGACGCCATGAATGAATGCTGAATAATACATAATTCTTATTAATGCACATTAATGAAGATTCCATAGTTTTATCCGTGTTAACAGTGATATTCTTCATAGTGGCAACTATCTCATAACCATTAATTAGCGGCTGATTAACAGCACCTATCGTCAGAAGAGTCTTTAGTATTCGCAAGAATAGACGGGAAATGCATCATACACGAAGTTAGATCAACACGAAATGGAAATTACTCATGAAGGAAGTAAAAAAATAAGTACAGAATATGTTTTGACAGCTCTAAATATGAAACGTGAGTGATTGACAGGTCGCAATAAGCACAGCAAACTATTCTGCATGTATTGTGCTTTCCACGAGAGAGATGCTCTATTTAGTTATAAGACCAATATCGCATTAATCATAGGCTATACTGCATATTATGAGAAATAAGCATCTTACAGGTTATGAGCAAAAAACATCGCATTTTCATTGTATTTTGACATTTAAAATCCTTTATCGAATAATAGGCCTAAGCTGTGGTTCGCAAGCTCAATGGCACTGCTATAGGAAAATGTCTGTCACACAAGGCTTAAAATGAATAAATACACACAAAGTTATAAATTAATGCGTTTAGGTAGTCTATGGAATTCAGTACTTTCATTTCATCGTATAGTAGTGTAATAACATCGAATTATCTCGAATATACGTGCATACTTAGAGCTTAAAAAATTCATTGAAATTAAGATCGATGTCTAATTAGTTATTTGAGGGACACAAAGTTCAAGCTGTCTGCAGTATGCCTATAAATAGGAATCTATTTTTGTATAGCGAAGGCCAATTACCTGAAAGCACGCGATATTAACCCCTCAACTGCAGAATTCAATTTTCATCGGCATAATTTTATGTTCACTAAATTCATGTTTTATTTCTTGAATGTGAATAGCAATGTGGACCCACTTAGTACATATGTTTTGAAGTTAAAAGAAATAATCTCTATGTCTTTGATTATAATGTTTTTCCCTTTCAGTGTCAGGTAGTTTGTGATATGATCACGCTTAAGAAAATACTCTTTTTAATAAAGCTGAGCATCAAAGTAATAGCAACTCACCGAATTACTAATTTAGCCAACTATGTTACCTTTCCAAGGTTGACCTGACACGGACGATTTGTAAAATACTATTATTCCTTCTGTATTACTATTATGATCAGTAAAATTCGTGCAGATTTCTCCAAACCTATAAAAATTTGCATATCTCACATTTGGTACTGGGTCTCAACTCCAGTTCACTTAATAAAATCGAAACTGTATACACATTGGGGATGTGAATGGGTCCACATTATTCAGATAAGAAATGAAGAAATTTGGTGAATCATAATCATGTAGGCCTAACTATTGCATCAATTCACAATTAAATATGAATACTTGAATTTTAGCTGCATTGAGCAAGCAATGGTAGGATACTTCTATTCTCTCCCCCCCCCCACATTTTCCAATGTTTCCAAATTCATCGAATTTCGTCAAACTTAGTTACATTGGATCTAGAATAGACTTGATCTGTCACTGAATGACACTGCAGCACCACTGAGAAGTCTTACTTGACCCGTGGGATGAGAGATTGGTTACTTGGATACTCAGTCAGAATACAAGTTACAGCTGTGCTGTGATCATGAACTTCGTGGCATTGTTGTATAAACAGCAAAGCAAGTGCTGTGAAATTTCTACAAAAACCAGATGAAGTTTACACACTCAACGATTTTGCCACAGTAGTGAGACTGCACTTATGAGCAAGAGAAGATCGTTGACGATGCAACACTCGAAGGTGTCAGCAACAAAAATGTCGGGGGGGGAGAAAAGAAGTACCCAAGCAATATATATTCTAACCAAACCCAAGTTTACACAGTGATTTCTATGGACCGTAGGATGCAGTCTGCCAATTAATAATTTGTACAAGAGGCTTAACTTATTAGATCCATTTATCCTGGCAGAAAACAGTTGTAGGATATGTATTAGATGTACTAAGTCGGCAAACTTGAAATTAAAGCCAAGAGGCAGAGTGAGATCTCAGTTTTTTTGCAAAAGACTTGCGTATTATAATGAGGTTCATGAAATTTCCTTCATAATCAACTTAATCTCCGTTTAATTAAGATAAGTGTAACTATATTTTCATTCATCTTGATAATCCAAAAGTTTCACAAATAATTGAAGTCTGAGGGTTCATGTCGTAGTATATAAGCACAGGAGTAATCTACAAAAATTAGGCTTCTTAAAAAGTGATCAAATATCTTTTGGACCGCAGGAACGTAATCCCCGCAAAAAACTGAATATTTTGATATGAAAATGTTCACTTGGGCCTGAACACTATACTGTATGCTCAGTGGAGGCATTAAGCAGGCCCTTGCGTGAATAAAATCATGCAAAGTTAACTTATCAAGTCATGAAATAATTTGACAAAAATGAAGCATTGTATTGGAACTATCCAGCATTCATTGATGATAAGAGTCATATAGGAAGGATAATCCTATAAACTCTTTGATATAGAGGATACTGTGATCACGTCACAACAAGCGAATCTAATTAAGTGTAATAGACAAGAAGACCAGGTTTTATATAAGTAAGGTTTTATATAAGAAGACCAGTAAAGCCTGCAAACTTTTCATCTACTATTAGTAGGAGTAGGAATACCGAAAGACCAGACAAAAGTACCTCAAAAGTACGAAAGACCAGACACCTGAATAAGGTACAGATATTTTATAAATTTGGGTTTCAAAACCCAAGTTTTTCAAATTTGGGCTTGGGTTTGTAACCCAAGTTTGTGGAAAAACATTTGTTGGTGGGTCTTTCTGACAAACGTTTGTGGGTTTCAAAACCCAAGTTTTTCAAATTTGGGCTTGGGTTTGTAACCCAAGTTTGTGGAAAAACTTGCGGGTCAACCCAAGTTTTTGCCCAACCTTGCTTCAATAATTAGTGTCTATAATTGAAAGTTAGATAAAATATACTTTAAGAAACCACTAAGAAATTCTCAGAAAAACAATAAAAACATCGTTTTCAAACAAGCAATATTTTTTGAACCCCACTCAGCATAAATGAGATTGGGATAAATAAATGAAGGAATGTGTATACATTTGGTTCAGGCATGAGCCTCTAAACTGAATCTCTCGAATTCCTTCTGTACTTCAAATTCCGATGCATGTTTGACTCAATAACGAATTATGTATGTGCTTGTGTGTGCACAGGTAAGAAGATCAAATGATGATGACGTGATGCAGGTTAATGCAAAGGAAATGCAATCGACAGATTGACTTATTCTGTCATAGGAATTCACTATCTTTCATTGGAATTAACGATGTGTGTAAGGCAATCATCAGTGCGTCATAGCATTATTTCTAAATCGAGTGATAAGTTTGATCGGACAGCGGAAACCTTGTGATCTGAACTTCCTTCTGCATGCATTTTCACACACATGGATGGTAGGACAAGTGACTTTCGGACATTCTCCATTCTAACACAATTTTTCATAATTCTCATACTAATCGTCGGCATTGATGCACGAATATCTGGTCAACTATTCATCAATGTTTGGTGTTATCATCACTCCAGTAATACTGATGTTCGAGGAGTTACATGCGATAGAATAATAAGCATTTTTGGAAATAATTGTGACCCGTCTTTCAAATTTTGCGTGACAGATGTTCCAAATTCAAAAACATGCTTAGCTACATATGAAAAGGCATTTTATAATATAGCAATGCTTGGCGAATGCACCACGAGTGAAGATTTCCCACAGCCGATTTCTCTATCAGTCAAATCTCCCCGAAATCATATCTTCCTTCGACTCACCATTCAAGAAAAGAACAAAATCGACAAGCACTTTCTTATCGATGAATTGACATTTCCTGTCTTGCCAGGAATTCGAACATATTCATCCATCACAAAAGACAAGGACATGAGAAGAACAGATCTGAATATCTCTCACAGAAAGTACTTGAGTAAAAGAGGCCAGCCGTCAGTTGAATTAAAAGGATATTTCAAATGCTCCCCGCAATTCTATGGCTCTCGATGCGATATCTTCTGTGTACCAAACGATAAATATTCGTGTTTAGAAAATGGCACAAAATCATGCAGAACTGGTTGGCGTGGTTCTAGCTGCAGTAATGTTGATCATTGTCTCTCCAATCCTTGTAAAGCCTGGGCTACATGTCAAAATCATAACAACTCTTTCCAATGTCTTTGCAATGGTCACAGTGGACCTCAATGTCAGCTGGGCATCGATCCATGTATTGGAAATAACTGCACACTAGGCGGGACATGCGTCGATGTCATGGACAGACCAATCTGCAATTGTTCTGTGGGATGGGTGGGAGATTACTGTCAATATCAAGATCCCTGCGCTGGGCGAGATCCATGCCTGCCCAACGGTTATTGCGTTCATCTAGAAAAAGGCGATGAAAATGTAACATGTGTATGTGAAGAAGGTTGGAAGGGAAGCAGATGCATGGAGAAAATACCTGTCAAAATCAAATTCAAGGAAAGTAATGTGTCAAATATTGCCGTCATCATACTGTCACTTGTTCTATTTCTCGTTTTTATATCAGGAATCATTTTCACTCTGTGGCGTCGAAGAAAGAAGAAACAGAAGCGACATGGGCCAATTGTGAGAGGAAATCCGACGTACTTGGCATCAGCACAACGCACTGAGTCCCGATTGGAAAGTGAATATGACGATCCATATGCCATACTTGCATTTGATTCTGATGTCTACGCAGTCCCAGGTGCCATCTACAGCTACGGAGACGAATCCAGTGTGGAGAACGAAGGAGAAAGAGAAAGTACAATGATTCCACCAAGGACACCGTCAGTATTTGCGAACTCTCCTCGATCCACATGCTTATCTGAAGCTTCGTATCCTTCCATGGAATCAGTGAGATCTGGAGTGCGCTATGTCCGGGTAATACCACGCTGATGTATCTTCAAGGTGGCTAACTAAAAGGCGTCTTTCAGGCATGATTCAAAGATGAAAGACTTGAAAAAGTGATGTTTTTGCTGCTTTGTCTTTCAATGACGTGCACTGTATTACGCAGTGATGTGATATTCACTGCTTAATAGGCCTACAACGTTTTTGACAGGGTTAGAATCGATGCAAATTTCTTGTAGGTAGTGTAGCAACTTAGTACTAATTCCAAATGTGAATGCAGTTTCGATTTTATTAAACGAACTCGAGTTGAGACCCAGCATGAGATGAAAAATTCTTGCAGTTTTGAAGAAATAATCGCGAAATTGACAAAACATGATAGCAATACAGAAGGAATAGCAGTATTTTGCATATCCTTCGTGTCATTGCAACCTCGGAGAAGTAATATATTGTAAATTGGCAATTCGATGGGATACTGTTACTTTAATGCTCAGCCTTATTAACGAGAGTATTTTGTGAAGCATTATCATATTATAAACTAGCTGCCACTTCAAGAGAAAAATATCATAATCATAGACTATGATCATAACTAGCTTTAAAAGATGTAGATGGGTCCACATGACCATTCAGATTCAAGAAATGCAACAGAAATTTAGTTAGTCATAAAATCATGACGATGAAAATTAAATTAAACACTTGAAATTTCAGTCAAGAAGCACGCACAATAAGGTCTGAACTTTTCCATGAAGACCTGCATTATATATGCATTATATAATCAGCTTAATTTCCGTTTACATGTAATTAAGATGCTTGTTAATAACTTTTCATTCTTTTGATATCTGATAGGTTTCATACTACTTACATAGGTGCCAAATCGCCACTATATAAACAGAGGAATAATTTGCAAAGATGTAGAGTCTTTAAAATTAATCATATATTTTTTGGACCGCATGAACGTAAAGTCCGCAAAAAACTGAATCATTGAATATAAAATTTGCACTGTATGCTGACATTTTTTTGAGTCGACACTCTACTTTCCATGTACCCATATGTACGTGCCTATCGTTATGCCGTTTTATTTTGATAACTTCAATAATAGGCAACACACTTACATAATACACTATTCCATTATAAGGTTAGTCAAAATTTCTCATAATCATTGAAATTATGAGTTTTTTATCATGATATCGAATAATTATTCAATCAATGAATTTATTATGACCAACGTCAATACAATGAAAAAGGTTTCTAATCAAGCAGAAACGCATGCAACCGAAATTTGCGGATTTTATCTTAAAATTCTCAGCGATTTGCCAAATCACTTTCATAATCCGTTATCGATCCATCTTGCACTCAACCTACAAATCTTCCACATGCTTATGCAATGTCGCACAGAAGAATCATGAAGATAGTCAGCAAGACATCTTGTGATGTCTTTTCCAAAAGACGCTTATATATTGCAGCTCTATATTTGTTTGATATGATCAGACATTGTCCACAGTTGATTAATTCATTTGCAACATCATCAAAGCAGAAAACTTGAGATAACAAGGCTATGCTTCGTCGACCAATCATAGCTGATTAATTTTTGTACCTTGGCAGCATGTGGGTTTACAGTTGCTCGGTTTCTCTGTCTACACGGTCGCTCAAACAATATGCATGCCATCGATGACAGACGAGTATAACCCACAGAGCTTTCAGGAATGACAGAATGCTACTTTCACAGAATTTCGGTCCCCATATGCGAATGCCTGAAAACAGCTATCACTCAATCTGGGTCAATCAAAATTGAATACTGCATTATGCGTTCGCGACGGAAGAATCGAGTGAGTTCCAGTGAAAGTCCATATAGTCCTTGCTGTTGTCTCGTCATGACACATATTTTGCTATGATTAAGAAACTTTTATCGTGTGTACCAGTCATAATCAGCATGAAGCTGAGCCAACAAATCTGTTGCGTCTGATGATGTAGCACGCTGTTATCTCCAACGAAAAGGTTTTCTACTTTGTACGCCATCTGATTGCTATATTGGCAGTAGATAATTGACTGCAGTGAAATGTTCGACAAGTGATGGAGTATGTTTCCTTTCCATCGTCACAATGGCATTAAGATCTCTAATCTCTACATGAACGGATCTCGTTGTTTTCATGTCTCCTGAGTGAGAGGCCCACAATATGGGCGTTTAGGGACCCACATTCTTTGAAAATGCCTGAGGGAACTACATGTATATTGAATCATTCGAATAGTGATATTGAAGAGCAAACATGTGCAATGATAATAGATGATGCAAATATATGGATTATAGCTACTAAAATACCAAAACCCTATCAATACTCCAATCAGTTATCTACGCCAGCGCCCTTCTCTTATTCGACACCCACCTTCGTGACTACATGACCTCCCTACTCCTGTCCCTACACTGGTTACCCATACGAGACCGCATGACATTTCGTCTTGCAATCCTTGCCTACAAATGTCTCCGGGCTGGTGCCCCAAGCTATCAAGCTATTTGTCTTCCAACCCTTCCCGCTGCCATCTCCGATCTGCATACCAACGTCTCATTCCGACTTTCCGACTGAAGACAATTGGTGCTAGAGCTTTCCCTACAGGTGCAGCTCGCACCTGAAATAACATTCCAATAAGTTTGAAAGCTGATCACCTTCAAAGTGAAAGTGGTCACCTTCAAGAGAGGCTTAAAGTCTGAACTTCTACGAAGAGCCTATCCTGACCATTCCTGACAGTTTCACCGTAGATAGTTCTAGCCATATTAACGTGTTCATGAAAATCAGCTTGTGAAGTGCCACTGATGTCTGATCGGACAATAATGTTATTCAAATTTTTCTCGTTCAATAAATAAATAAAATTTGCTTGCATCGCAATAAGCCAATCGCTTCAAAATTTAGTCTCATCGTAAATTAGCTTTGAACACATAAGGTTCACATGTACACAAACATCACATCGTTTGTGATGTATAAAGCGCGCAACTGGTAAAATTAGTTAATGCATTTCCCTTCAATGTGTTCAAATCTGAATGCTGCGAGAACAGATTGGAAAAAGTCCCCACTACAAGAAGATACGTCGGTCCGAAGTCGAAAACGAACTCGTTCCGAGCAACAGAATGTCCGCATGGCCGATGGTCGGTACGACGTCGGAAACCGAAGTCTCATTATAAAAATTCCACCCTAGGCCTCCTACCTGCTATTTTGCAAGTATATAGTATGTCTATGGAATTACATGAAAACGTCATTTGATCAAGAATTAAGCCTTATATATTTTCCTTTCCATACATATACCTCTCTGAAGCTTGTTTGAGTAATCAATGTCATCGCAATCATATCCGCACGTCTTTATGTCTTCAATGTTTATGCTACAATTAATTCAATAAAAAAAACCATTTTTATCAAAATTTATGCATAAATTCAAAGAAATAAGGTCAAAATTAACATGTCAAGGGTCAAAAAAATTTCCCGACCTTTTCCCGACTACCATACCTCGTTCCGACGTCTTTCCAGCGAATCTTTTTGTAGTGGATCGTTTAAGGCCTATCTCATCCTGTGACCACTGTGTGTAAGAAAATAAAAATCAGAGTCAATGCGCACAACCTGGCATTCACCAAGGAACCCTAATCGCAAGGCACAAACTTTAGAGGGTAATAAGGAAACTTGTGCTGTGTTTATAAGTAGTACAGTAAGTATTCTGGTGTGGTTTGAAAATGCACCCTATCTATAATCTGACAAATTCAAGATTTAAATATTTCTAATTCGCAAAAAGTTTAGAAACCTACGAAGGAATTCGTCATGGAAAATAGTCAAATTAATTCTTTTGGAAACTGGTTATCATTCTTAAATGCAAGTGTCCTGAAGGAAGTGCTACGCGTTCGGACGGACATTGTGTATCTAAGAATCCTGACTTAATGGTTTTTAAATATACTTGCTACGTCACCATAATGCGTGCTCAACATAATGCATGGAAGAGAACTTTGGAGCCAACCAAGACATGAATTCTGATGAATTGTAAAAGCTACTTCCTGTCTCTTGTCATCTGTTGTTACTCAGTCAAAAATCAAATTTAGGTTTTTGCTCAATTGAAAAGAAATGCTGTAAAAAACTCGACCCCCTTTTAATGATGTTTGAGCATTGCCATAATTTCATAGTATATAAATTGCTAGCAGTTCATTGTGTGAAATTAATTTCTACCATATCGATTGGTATAATCTTGGTAGCAATTTTGATATAAATCTGTCACAATTAATTGCGTAGAAATTAAATGAATAATTTTTGCATGTATAATCTCAGCTACAAGCTAAACATTCAAGTAAAATTATAATCCAGCCACAGGGACAAAAGTGAGATGCTTATACATGTTTTATATCAATGTTTCTGAAAACTGTTGTTGAAAAGTCCTCTAAAATAGCATTCTCATGTGCAGTTAATAACGAAAGAAAGAACCGATCTCACGTAGTCGAAAGATCAATCAAAATGCAACACATGCTTAGACAGCCGAATCTTATAAGTGGACAAATAATCGTACTACTCATTAACATAGTCTTCACAAGTAGTTGAAAATAACAATCATTTCCAGACTTAGCTGCAGACCTGAACCCCTTTAACTAGTGGTGTAGCTAACGTTGTAGTGTCCAAATTAACGCTCATGCAAAATATGGGACGCTTTTGTGATGATATCATTTTTTCATTTGAGTTTCCACTCTATTAATGCCCTATTCTATAGCATTTACCACCTGCTCTCAACGCCCGACAATTGAAGCACAGAAATCAGGCAATTTGACGCACATTCCGAGTGAAACCAATGCTGAAGCGCGCGCGTTCAGTGTTAACAATACAAGTGTGAATGTCCGAGATCAAAGCAGTTTCCTTCATTCCCGCCTATTGACACTTATCATTCAGAGAAGATAAAATATCAAAATTATGAGTGCCTTGCTAATGAACGATTGTTAAATAGCTTAATACATGAAATGGGGCTAATTTTCATCGACATCATCTACACTGTAAACCGCTGGATACGAAAATTACATACAAACATATACCAAAATCACATACAATTTGAAACTAACATCTGATACGAGATTCTCGTATGTTTACAGAGATCTGGTATGTTTTTCATACGAATTCTCACTTACTTTCGCATGTGATTGGTATGTAGCGATACGAACTATTCTATCTGTGATTGGCTGTTTTACAATTAAGTACGAATTGTTGGTATGTTTTATATACGAGATCCGATGCAAATTCGTCCTCATTGGTATGTGTTTAGTATGAAGAGCTTTAAGTCACATGGCAAAAATTAAGTTATATTACATACTACTGTCAAATAACATTTTTCCAGTAATACCAGTAGTGAATATTTCTTTGTGAAAGTGTGGTATTTAACTAGATTGGAATTATTGTTAAAGTAGCGCCGCATGTCATCGTTGCTACTTGTCTTATGGCACTCACAATTCAGTAAATTTGGAAACTATACTTAGTGACAAAAAGAATGAAACAAGTCCTGATATGAATACTTATGACTTAAACTTGGTTGTACTGGACGTTTGTTTGTTGTTTGTAAAAGGAGAACTCGAATGCTTTACTCAAAAACATTTAATTTGATACTCATGATTTTATCAACTTAAGTTAGAAACCGGTGTGACCACCGCGAGCATCCAAACAGGCATCGATGCGTGAGGGCATGGATGAGCACAGTCGCTGGATGAATGCCAGGTCTAAGAGGTTCCACTGCTCGATCAGTCTGTCGGCCAACATCTTCAAAGACACTTGTGGGTGGCTGTACCTCTCCCTCACTCTGCGACCAAGTTCATCCCAGCAGTGCTCGATGGGGGAGAGGTCGGGAGAACGTGAGGGCCATTCCAAGGTTGGGATTCCACTGCTTGCTATCCTGTTAGAGACCACTGAAGCGCGATGGGGCCTTGCGTTGTCATCCTGAAAAATCAATCGATTCGATGTCACTGCTGGAACCACGACCGGTGTCACGATCTCGTCGGCATATCGCTGTCCTGTCAATGTTCCTTTCACTACGATTGCTGGTGTTTTTCCATTGTGCCAGATACCGGCCCAAACCATGACACTACCGCCGCCGTACCGGTCGTGTTCTTTACGCAACATGGAGCAAATCGTTCACTTGGCAAGCGATGAACACGGATCCGACCATCGTTGAAATCGAGAGTAAACCTCGATTCATCAGTCCAGAGCACACGTTCCCACTGACTGTCACTCCACGACTGATGACCTTGACACCACGTCACTCGTCTCCTTCGATGTTCCAGGCTCAGCGGAATTCTCACAGCGGGTCGTCGAGACTGTATACCAGCTTCTCGCAATCTTCGATATGCAGTTCGAACGCTACAGGCAACGTTCCCAGCAACCTTCCAGTACACAATTAGCTTCGGGACGGACACAAATATGTTTCTTTTAGCAGCTAAAACTAAGCGTGCATCTGTCTGCTTGGATGATACCCTTGGTCTTCCTGATCCTTTCTTCTTTTCCACATTTCCTTCTGCTCTCCTACGACACCACCACCTCCATACAACGACCCTTGAAATTTTCTATTCTTTCGCAACAGTTGTAGAACTTTGCCCACAACGCATCATCCCAATTGCCATTCCACTGGTAAAGTTATCGTGCGCAATTTCATAAGTCAAATCTGGTCAGCAGTAGGTGGCGATTCTGTTCAACTTTTAGCTGTTACTGTGATCAATATCAAATTTTGAAATTTGATGGTCCTATATCATTTCCCTTATCATATGGAGTTCAATGGTGATACATAGAAAGCGAGATATCATCTCAAACCAATATAGCATATATAGAATATTAGCACCGCTGTGTTACTTCATACGCAGGCAATTAGCATCAATGATCATTTATTTTGTTGTCATTAAGTGAAATTCATAAATAGGAATATTGGTTGTCCAAATGTTGAAAATAACTATCCATTCGATTTTATCAGGATGTCTAGTGCAAAAGAGTAATGCAAAAATGGAGTGTGCCGCTTAAATTCCATTTTAGCGCAAAATTCATTCAGTTATGGAATAACTTTTATAATTGCAGTTTATGATTCGATATGTTTATTCAAATTATAAAAATCATACACCATCTTGAAGCCAATACGCTCAACATTACTATGCTGTAAAAATTCACATTAGATATCCTTCAATATTGCGCTTAAATATCCAATCTAGCATCATCCCCTAGGGAATTCGCCAGATTTTGGACATAGTGCTAGGGTAGTGCTAGGCTAGCACTAGGATAGTTACTATCTTTATTAATGCGACAACCTATCGCTTCCCTTTTTCTTTTTGACCCTTTTGCTACCTTTATTAATACGGAAGTTGCTGCTAGGCTAGCACTAGGGTACAGCTAGGATAGTGCTAGGTTAGCGCTAATTTATGGATGGCTACAAAGTTGTTCCGACCCGCCAAGGACGATTCAGGTCATCCTTTACATTCAATCATGCCGGATCTACTTCCCAGTGGTGGAATAAAGATACCTTTGTGCTCCACAATGCAGATGTGCCTTGTATGTCAAGATTATTCAATTCAAGGTGGACACTGCATACATGACTCTTTCTTTTCATGCTGTGAATATTGATGTAATTATTTTGCAAAATTATATTCCTTATCAAATATACGCTTCATTATTATTATTATATACCAAAACATGTTTTATCAAATACTTTGCCCTTTCGAATGATACAAATAGTTATAATTGGATGTTTTCAGCATAGTGCATGTCAGGAGATTTTTTGAGAATAGCTTTAAACAAATTGAACTCCTCATTAACTTCTAATAGCTGAGTGCGTCGATTTGCTTAGATGCCATACGGTTTTTGCAGATATATGCTGGGGAGTAGTATAGTAGGAAAAGCGAGGATATATGAACGATAAACGCGCACCGTTCGCTTTATCCCTGATAGCACAAAACCAGACAGTGTTGTAGAGAAATTTAATTACTTTTTTAATGATTTTTTTGCCATTCACGATAGGCTTCAACGATAGCGTGCATTAGAATGTGGCAAGAAAAATTTGCAGATTGAAAAACGATCACAATTTAGATAGATCCCTACCATCGGTTGTGAAATTTTCTTTGTTTGAAAATTTCCCTGATCGTCGTAGTTCTGTTCCATGTGCTTCCAGATATGAAACAGCAATATACTGCGGCGAAATTGGATCAGAGTCAGAGAACCACATCTCGCTTCATGAAGCAGCCAGGCATTCTGTACTGCAACGTCCAAAAGCCTAGTAACAATAGAGAAATACCAATTATTTCCTCTTACATTTGCGCGATAATTTGCGACGTTCTTGTCTAGTCGGTCTGTCCCACCCATGATGCTATTGTTTATTTTAACGACATAAGGTACCGGAACTGACACATATTGTTTTGATTATCGGGAAAACCGCTGACATGCTTGAAGGGGATTACTAGGCTGGCCATTCGATCCAATAACGACAGGCTTGTTGTCTCTCCAAATTGTTATGCCGATATTATGATCTGATGAAGAGCACCAGTCAACGTCTCCACGATGAGCTTTCAGAATTTTTTTTCTGTCTGGCAGAGACACAGTCTTTGAGATTCTATATGGCCGCATTGTACCTGTACCTCCGAGACCTCGTCGCTCGAGCTCTAGCAAGAGTTGGACTGAACAGAAAAGATTGTCAAAAAAGAAAGAAAATGGTAAATTTGGCAGTTGATCGATAAACTTTAATAGAGGAACAGTAGACTTTCCAAAGCATTTGTCATGATTTTCATTTGAATCGACGAGATTTCTTCTTTGATATATTTTAAAGTCGATGAGGTAGGCTTGAGTTGTATTGAGGCAACACACTTTGTAACCGAACCTGATAGGTTCGCATCTTATGAATTGTTTCATTGAATTAGAGCCAAAGTAATGAATCATGGTCCCGTCATAGCCAAGATTCTGCTCCGGAATAAAATGCTTCTGGAAATTGTTTCGAAGGCCTTCAATCACAGGGCAAATCTTATAGTTTATCGTCACGGTTGATCTTGCTGCTGTCAGCAAGATGAATGTGGCTCATAAGACTCTCGAACAGATTTCTTCGCGTGCTCCTGTAGATCAATTGATTTTGTAGGTCAGCTGCGTCTTGCCAATAATTTCTTCTACACGGGACAGAATTATATCCAGAAACCATCGAAATTCCAAAAAACACCTTCACTTCTGTGATAGTATATTGGCATTGGACATTTTTTTCAACTGCAGCATAACGGTTGGTTTCAAAAAGTATATGTTCAATTAGTAAAAATAGTTCAAACAGTTCAACGTGAAGTCAGCGTAAGATGAATAATTGCCTGCAGGGAAAACACGGTTTATTTGTTCGATATCCTTTTTATTTGTCCACTTAATAGATTTACTTGAATCTAGTAACTCTCGAGCATCAAAATCAGTTGTCAAGTCTTTATCTTCACTTCTAGTTACTATTTCAGCTGGTGCACGCAATTGATTTCCGCTAAGGCAATTAACGGCCATATCGTCATCAGCAGAATCCTCATCTGTTAGCACATTTGACTCAGGGGCTCAATATAGACTTCAACTATGTCATCATCAAATCCACGGAGAAATAATCAATGTTTCTAACAATCAACATTCTGGAAATGTAAAATTACACGTAATGCTGTTGGTAGTTTTTATGGCTAAAATAACATAAATATATATTTTTTTCATTTGACACGGGTAATGCCCAGCGTGACCGTGTGGTTACGCTTATTTGAAACGTATATTTGAAATGTTCACAACTTCGGTTGACTTCATAGCGTGCGGACGGAAGTTCCTTCTTCTCGTGACGTTTAGTCCACCCCGGTTCACAAATCATCAAATTTCGCCTGTTTTTCCCAACAATTTTCGGACTTCTTTGCATCACAAGAATCCTCCTGAACTGCTCCAGCCAATGGTTCTGTTTTCTTTCAACGTTGTTCGTCATTGCCACCGTTATTGCTCAATTATCGCTCAATTACCGAGACTCATATTCAATGGTCATTACTCAGCAATGCGGGGATATCCCACCTGTCTTCTGCGACCACATCTGATTGCGCAATCTACGTCGCCCCTGCCTCTCCTATACACTTTCCTTGTCCTCGTCTCTACTTTCCTGCTTCCCGTGTGATTAGGGTACATCCCAATGACTTCATCACCTCGTCTGCACTATTCACGTTCCCAAATCCTCAGCCTCCGGCGTGACTATCCCATTCCCCGTGTACAAAGAAGAGCCTTGTTCTATCATAGGATTCTTATCAGAACTCCGAAGTCAAATCCCAAGAAATGTGACGATCTACATGAGGATGTGTCATCTCGAAAGCCAAAACTGCTGACTAAGCCCACACCCTCCGTTATGTTATTTAACGCCAGGTCCGTATTCAACAAAATTGATGAACTGAGACTTCGAGCTTCCAAGTTCACTCCCGACGTTATCTGCATTACCGAAACATGGCTCGACAGCAGTACTGACAGTGAATCAATCTCCATCCCCAATTATCATCTGGTGAGATCTGACCGTGACTGTCACGGTGGTGGTGTAGCCATCTACTGCAAATGTCATTTTTCTCGTATTGCAAGTCCTACTAGCAGTGTTGATGGTCTGAAGTCGAGTATTTTGTGCTTATACTTGTACGAATTTGACGTCCATGTTTGTGTCTTGTATCATCCATACTGGGGAAATGTTAATTCTCATGATATAGTGATAGACTCTCTTCAATCGCTGGTAGACAACCTTTCGTCCAAACATTTTATCTTAACAGGAGATATGAATGACCTGCGTCATAAATTGTGTGCCTTTTTTGTTTTGAACAACATGAAACAACTTGTCCAATTTCCTACTAGAAGAAAAAATGTTTTGGATATTTTTGCCTCAAGCCAGCCCCTCAGATTTGAACATCCTGTCCTCCACTCCCCCATTGGTAGATCTGATCATAAAGGTATCCTTGTGAAAACTGTCGCTAACAAACCTGTTACTGTCACTAAGGTCAAAGTTAGGTCTTTCTCTCCCGCCTCCTTTGCTCAGTGCTATAGTGCAGGGGTTCTCAACACGTGGCCCGCGGGCCATTTTGTGGCCCGCAAGCTTGTTGGCGGTGGCCCGCGATGAAGCGAGTGAGCAAGACATGCGTATATTTGGCGGCTTGTCAATTGAGCTTGTCTATCAGTTTAAGAACAGCTAATTTGTAGCGCACGCTATTTCTCCCACTCAATTCAATGAGAAGCTCTGTAGAGAAGAGTGAAGCAAGCTGATGATAGAGATAAATGATAGAGAGCAATGATGATAGAGATAAATGTAGATTGGAGATGTCACAACTTGACGACTTCTGAAATGTTATAGATATGTTCTTACCTTTTATATGCATGATTAACGCTCTTTAATACTTTTTGAACCTCATTGAAGGAGACATTTTTGCCAAGGTAAGCGTGGCCAAAGATTCTATTGTTATAATTGATTCACTAGTAAAATCGGGGCTTCTCACACGCTACACCTGCGTGAGATGGAACTCTAGATATGATTCCGTTTGTAAAGCTATTGAAAAAGAGCTTGTTTCAGGAGATAAGCACATCAAGTTGCTTACCACAAAACAAGTAATATCTGAAGTAGCGAAACAGCTAATGATTCTTCAAAGGGATGGATCTAATGCAATTGATGTAACTGAAGCATTCAAGGCCATCAAAGCTACCTGGCAGACGATTGATTTTTCCATCAGTTTGGATCAAAAACAAATCTTAAATGACATTTTTGAAAAACGATGGACAATGTTCACCAATTCTGGGCTTAGCATGGTGATGTCATTTTTCAGCTACATCTTAGAGTTGAATGATTTTCCTACACTCACACGAGAGAAAAATGATCAGATTGAAAAATGGATATACCGTATGTTGCCTGACAAACGTCACATTGACTATCAAAATGAAAAAAAAATATTCAAGATTCTATGATAATGAGTGAATAGCGAGGATGAAGAATGACAATGGTACAAAGTTGTTTTCAAGATTGTTATGATTCAATAGAGTTTTCAAGTCTGTAGACTTCCTTAAATATAGTCGTTATTATAACTTTTTAGGTTCATTGTTTTCTTTTGTGTAATATGAAGTTTATGTCATGGAGGTCTTGTTTGTACTCATGTATGCCTACTAAAGATAAGACGCAATGTTTCTAACATGTAGATGTAATTCTCTAAATTGAAATGTTAATTGCAGTTGGGCTTTGTTGACTTCAATGGAAGTTGATTTATATTGGAAGGGAAGTTAAGCATTCTACAGGGCAAATTACAGTTGCAAAGCTAGTTAAATACAATTAAATATAAAAAGCTGTTAACAGCTAACAGCTTGGCTGTTACTGTTAACAGCTAGTATACTGTTAACAGCAAATACAGCATCCCTGCTAATAAGTTGTCATCAGTATTCATCAGCAAGCACTGGCAGGGAAACTGTCAAAAGGTGAGCGTTTGTATGATGCTGTGATGAAGATCATTAATCACATTAGATCGAATGCATCTAAACACAGAAGTTTCAAATCCTTACTCCAGGAATGCGAAAATCAATATACGGACTTACTGCTGTTGAATAATGTTCGATGGCTCTCCCGTGGAAATGTTTTGGAACGATTCATGAGTGTCTTAGAAGAGGTAAAAATATTTTTGTCTGATCGCAGCACGTCTTTCAGTGAGTTGAGAGACGACGAATTCGTTTCTGACCTTGCAATTTTGACAGATGTCAGTGTGCATCTCAACAGACTCAATAAAGAGTTACAGGGTAAAGGAAAGACTATCGCTGATTTGTACGAGTCCATTAATGGATTCAAAGACACGTTGAATCTTTTTACAATGCAACTAGATAAAAACGATTTTACGCATTTTCCTTATTCAGAGAGATATCAAACAGATCATACATGTCAATTGTTAAAAACTTACATAGCTGAAGTTCAAATCGATTTTGACAATCGATTTCAAGATTTTAATGATCTTATTCATTTGATAGGATTTATGAGAAATCCTGTAGAAGCAAATGTTGAAATCTGTGCAGGTCAATTCGAAAAATTTGGAGTGAATAGAGCTGTTGGTGAGCTGCAATTGATTGCGCTGAGAAATAGTGGTGTTGTTCAAGAATGCGTTAGAGGTGCAACAACTATGGTTGATATGTTACCTACCTCTACTTAATCATCACAAAACAAAAAAAATATTTTTTTCAGAAGGATTATTAATGAAACATAAATAGGCCTATAGGCGCTAGTCAACTCTAACTAATAACGGTACCTATGTATAAACAATATAATAGGCATACAGGGGTTCTTTGGTCATATATTCAGTCGATTGGCCCGGTAGTATATTCATTAGAAAAATGCCAGGAAATGTGGCCCGCCGAATTTTTGAGTTGAGAACCCCTGCTATAGTGTCCTTCAGTCAATTGATTTGAACGCCTGTTGTCTTGATTTTGATGATATCAATGAAGCTATTGACGCTTTACAGTTTTTTCTTCTACAATTCTATCACTTATTCTTTCCGGAAAAAACAGTCATGATGAGAAGTTCTGATCCGTCTTGGCTTACTCCATCTCTTAAAGCCATTTCAGATGCTAGAGATAGGGCTCTCTCCAGTGGCAATTATCCCAAGTACCTGTGTCTTAGAGAAAAATCTCTTTCAGAAGTGAAAAAATCCAAAATGAATCAATTCCGTAGAATGAAGTCCTCTTCCCCTGCTGATAGGAAAGTTATTAATGCGCAGATTAAGAACCGGCATGGATCTTCTAACATCGACTATAACAAGGCCGTCGAACTCAATGAAGATTTTCAATCCTTCTTATCTGATCCTGACGTCGACTCCTTTCTTGAGGATGGGCCTTCTACTCCCACCCACATCCCCCTAATTCCCGAGACTAAAATTTTTGAATTGATAAGATCGTCCAAGTCGAATTCAGTAGGACCTGATGGTATTCCAGGATTCTTTTACAGGAAATTCCGCGATGTCTTGGTTGCGCCCTTGACCGTTCTATTTAACAGATGCCTTCAATCTGGTACCTTTCCTACTACCTGGAAATTGGCTAATGTCCTCCCTCTTCCGAAAGGCAATGGTGAATTCAGACCAATTTCGATCTTTCCTTTCCTCAGTAAAGTGCTTGAGCGCCTGATTCGTGATCACCTGCTTTTGCCGTCTATTTGTTCTTTTTACTTACGGCAGTTTGGGTTCATTCCTAATTCGTTTGGGGGATGCACTAACGCTCTTCTCAGTCTTCGTTTGACTATTCTGCAACACTTCAGCGCCAAGTCCTCCAACTCTTGCAAAATTCTCGCAGTAGACTTCAGAAAGGCCTTCGATTCGTTAAGTCACCTATCTGTTCTGAACACCCTTGTGACTGTTTTTCAATGCAATATTGTTTCTATGATTCAGACCTTTTTGAAAGATCGTTTTCTGAGGGTCGCTACCAATGGTGTACAAGCTTCGTGGAAAGCTGTTTCCAGCGGAGTCCCTCAAGGGTCTATCTTGGGGCCTCTGTTGTTTGTCATGTACATTAATGATCTTCCTCATCTGACAAATACCAAAATCATAGCTTACGTGGACGATATATCTCTCGTTCACCTGTCAGAATCGTCTTCCTCTTCTGTCTTTCAAGATGCCATTGATATTTTTGTCGAGTGGGCTCAGAATAAGAAACTCCGCATCAATGAAGCAAAAACCAAGAGTCTCACTATTTCAGGCAAACCGACCTCTTCATCTCCCACTCATATTCATGTGAATGGTACTGTCATTGAAGATGTTCCTTCTCTCAAAATTTTGGGAATGTTTTTCTCCTCCGATAGCAAATGGGACGATCAATTTAATTTCCTGTACAAAAAATGTTGCCGGTCCCTATCATTAGTTAGACGGATTCGGTATAACTGTGAGCAAGGCGATATTGTTTGACAGGCCTACGTTGGTCTTGTTTTTACCCATATTTCTTTCTGCTGGCCCGTTATTTGCGACCTGAAGAAGTCCCATGTGAAAAAACTTGAACGACTTGATCGCGTTGCTCGTCGTTGGGCCAATATCAATTTTAAATGTGATTTTCGTCAAATGCTTAATAACATCTGTATACGACTGATTCGTAAAGTTTCTAGGTTTTCTGCATGCAATCCTTTATCTGACTTTTTTATTGTCAGATTCACTGATTACCAAATCAGATCTCGGAGAAAATTGTTATGCTTTCAACGGAGATCGTCTGTTTACAACAATTCATTTATTAAGTATTCGAAATTTTCATGATTTGTGAACCATGCCATATACCGCTCGTTGTATTGGTGAATAAAGTCTCGTTATTATTGTTATTATTATATAGATGTTTAAATATGAATCGAGGGCATAAGGAAATGAGCATTGCATAATCAATAAAGCATCGAAATATATTACAGAGTGAAATTCTTGAAAATGATTATTGGAGCTTGTATGTGGAACAAATAAGAATCAATACTTACTTTTCATGAGACTATTTTGAAGACGCCATTTTCAAACGTTGATTGAGTATGGAAGAAATAAATTTTCAATCCTTTAATCAAAGTCAAATGTAATTTTGAATAATCAATTTTAACCAAAGGCCAAATTCATTAAGAAAAAAGATGAATTTTCAGGTAGCAAACACCAATCACATCTAACTTTCCTCATGTGACCGTGGTCACGCTGGGCATCAATGGGTTAAGTGTCGTAAACAGGCAAACTTTCAATAAGATAATCGATTTACAATAACTGACAATAAAAACTCGTCCCGAACAGACAATAAAGAATATCTCGAATGACACGGATAGAATTAAGTATAGAAGACTGCCGTATACAAGGCAACAAGAAGTTGGACATAGACATCATACAATGCAATGTTTAAACAGCTAACAGGATCATCAGGTGAGTTTCAAGTGAGTGTTAATATGTTACATGAAGACATTTAAAATAAAGAAAAAGATCAAGAAGGCATGAAAAGTAGTGTGTATCATCAAACTGGTGTCAATCATCTCAAATTGCTGCGAAGATTTTTGTCAGTTTTTTGTGAAGAGCGAACATGTAGAATCAAATTGTTACATAGATATTTTGCTAAAATATTAAGCTTTGATGTCCAATCTCTTCGGAAATTGACTAGATTAATGATTTCTTAATGGGTAAACTTCTATTGAGGCCAATATGCGAAAGCGAGTTCAGGCGTTGGATCCGCATTCTTTCTTTTTGAAGGCGGTGAGAAAGGGAAAACAACGGTCAATGGCAAAAAATGAAAGGAAGAGAGGTCGCAAGATGAATTGAAATGAGGGGGTTCACAGGTGAGTTGGGATAATTAGACCAGATATCTCGTAAGTGTTCTCCAATGCACTGTCGGAGTGGTTGCGAGGACTGGTCGACATATAACATGGAACTGGAAGTGCATTTGATAACATAGATACAGTGTGTACTATCACAGAATCAATTGAAAGAGATGTTGTACATTCGGTTGAGTTGCAAAGAACTTTAACATTACAAGCAAAACGGCAAACTCCGCACTGTGGAAAGAGGCCAGATAAAATAGAGGCACGCTTTACTGAATGTCTGATAAGTGAATGCGGAATTCCTTGAGATCGACAAGACGGAAAGATCTCATTACAAACTGATCTAAAGTTCTCAATATGTGAAGAATGCGTAATAAAACGTAAAAGAATAAACAACACTTTTGTGTACACTGTAAATCGCTCAATACCAATCACATACGAAGGATGCACAACAAAATTTTTTTTGGTATATGTCTGTATTCTCTTGGTATACAGTTGTATGCTTTTCGCATGTTATTTCAAATTGTGGTATTCTTTGCATACTAAAGCCACACCAGCACAATGTTAAAAGAAAGCATCAATCATGTCCAAAGTATGTTGATTTAAGGTCTTTTGTCAAGAAAGATCACACTAATGTTACTACTGTTCTGTAAGTAGTGAGATAATGACATTTAAGAGTCATACTTTCAAAACTGAATTCGATTTTAATGCACGTAAGTCTAAGGCATTTCATGAATAATCAATGAATATTCAACCATCAACAATTGTGCATTATGTAATTTTGAAATAAGGCATATTACACTGGGTTACAAAAAATTTTTTTTGAAAATAGTCAAAAGTTTTTCAACTGATTTAGGACCATTTTCCTCCACTAACTCTGAATATGGCATCCATTTAACTCAATCAGGTCAAGTTGTCATGCTAGTTACATTTTGAGAAATTAGATTAAATATATCACGCTTAAAATTATTATATATATTATTAAATATATCACGCTTATTGTCATCTGTTATTTCTAAGAACCCTTCTCACCCCAAAATGGGTAAGTAGAAAAAATATACATTATAAAAGAATGTATTGAATTGGTATCACAAAATCTAATTTCACTTATTTGTATAAAAGTTATCGACAAAGGATAAGATAAATACATGTAGGCCTACTTGCACATGGAATCTGGGTAGAAAGTCGCAATTGTAAAAAAGTCAGGGCATGAATTTCCGTATTTTGCAGTTCCTTGAATGCTCAGCTGCAGGGATGTCTCTCTTTAGATTCCAGCAGTAATCAGCCATCATAACTGCATCCCAGCGTCCCTGATACCTTGTCTCCATCACCTTTATGTCTTGATGGAATCTCTCCCCTTGTTCATCGCTCACAGACCCCAGATTCTCAGGAAACCGATCCATGTGTGAGAAAATGTAATGCATTTTGAAGGGGTAATGCAAGGGTTCTGAAAGCAGTCAACACATTTGAGACTAGCTCTGCATAGTTTCTGGCCTTTTTATTATCAAGAAAGTTCTTTACTACCAGAACAAATGCTCTCCATGCCTGCAGCTCCACATCGTTCATTGAATTTTCAAACACAGTATCTCTGATTAGCTGTCGGATTTGAGGACCATCAAAAATGCCAGCTTTCAATTTCTCTATGGTCAATCCTGGAAAAGCATGGCACAAGTATGTAAAGCAGGCACCATCCTTGTTCAGAGCTTTGGTGAATTGCTTCATCAAGCCGAGTTTGATGTGCAGCGGAGGGAAGAGTATCCTGTCTCTGTTCACCAGGGGGTCGTTGATAACGTTCGTTCCTCTACATGGCACCAATTCTTCGCGGATTGGCCAGTTTTTTCTGGTTTAGTGATGAGCAGTGTCTCTGCTATCCCACATGCACAGGAAGCATGGATACTTGGTATAGCCTGACTGCTGTCCCAACAAAAAATTCACCATTTTCAAGTCAACACAAATTAGCCACTGATGCTGATCATAACGTATTTTCTCCAGCACGCACTTCACTGCTTCATAGTTCTCTTTCAATGTAGCCGAGTGAGCAAGAGGTACAGAGGCAAACTGATTGCCATTGTGAAGAAGAATACATTTCAGAGATCGCCTGCTGCTGTCTGTGAATAGTCTCCAATCTTTGGGTTCGCACCGTGGCATTCCAAGCTTGAACATTAGCTGAGCAATATCTGTGCAGTACACCAAGTCATTCTCTTTAAAGAAAAAATGAAGGAACTCTTCATGTCTATTGCGATAGAAAGTGACACGAGCACTGTTAGATATAATATTCTTTTCCTTCAATCTGGCTGCCAATAGCTCGGCAGAGGACTTTGATAAACTGAGATCGCGAACTAGATCATTTGGCTCATTTTGGGAAAAAGGATGTGGAGCAGCATCGTCAAAATCCATTTGTTGCTGTTCTACATGTTCAGCAGCACTGGAGGAATCGTCGTCACTGATGTCAGGAAGTTCTCCAAAAATAGGTTCCGGAATTTCATCACAATGAGCTACAGGACGAAGTGCCGATTTAATATTAGGATACTTCAGGCTGCTTCGGTTCTTTCTGTTGATCCCAGTCACATCAATAGCACAGAAATAGCAGTCATTGACATGGTTTTTCGGTTCCCTCCAAATTATAGGAATACCAAATTTCAAGCAACTCTTCCTGCCTTTAGTCCACAGACGCAGATACTCGGTGCATGACTTGCATACCATGTGTGGAGCCCAAACTTTATCCTGGTCACCAAGTTTGATTCCAAAATATGATTGATAAGCACGTTTTATGAAGCTTGTTACTTGATTCCTGTTAGATAAAAGGGTATATCCACCACAAATATAGCAGAAAACGTCAGGCCTGTTTTTGCAAGATCTTCTGGTTGAAGTCATCCTTCAGCTGCAAAATGCGAATGTGTTATTCAAAATTCACTGACAACATTCATTAAATATGATGACAAGGCTAAAAATAGCATATGACTCTTCGATTAAAATAGAAATTGCTCTGAAGGCTTGCTTGCCTTCATTCGTTGAATTGATTGACAAAGTGCAGCGAAGAACTCGCACCTAGACTGGTTGAAAATCCTCTAACAGAGTGAATGAACAAACGTCCATCAGAGTGCAAAAATATCATAGAAATGTCATGAGCGATGAATTCAACAAGGTATTTGAGCCAGGGTTGGCTTTTTGCCGGCTAAAACTGGTTTTGGCCACTAAGTGGTAAAAACCCGGCGGTAAAAACCGGCAAAAACTGGTAAAAACTGGCTAAAACTAAAATTCCGAAAAATCAGGCTATTTGTTCGAAATGATCGACAGCAAGTTGGGTTTTAAGTATTACGCTACGGTGCATGCGGGTTTGCAATTTGCAACTCATATCTTCCAAAACATGACATTCATTCTGTGATGGAACCACATGATGTGTTTTTATAACGGACGACAAACGATGTTGTCTTTCTTTACGATTGCTCTACCCTTTTCTTGTGATTTAAGAACAAATGTAGACTTCAGCCCCATTTTGGCTCTTCGGTTCATGTAACAGAAGTTGTTAGATACGGCCAGAATTATCATCAAATGAATGAAAAGATGAAGCTAAATATATGAATAAAACTGGTCTATACATAGAACTAAATTAAACAAACCACTGTCTTCATGTGGACGAGCTTCAATAATCCCACTGTCATTCTTCTGTGTTGAGTGTTCAGCAAGAATGCAGAGTGTATTTCAATAGTAGCTTAGGTTTCATCAGATCTAGATTTCAACCCAGGTCTCATGAACGCAGAGAAAACACTCTATCAAAAAGCCTCTGCACCGGAAAATCTCAACTCCCAAATCAAGCAATGTGCAACAGTCACTTAGAATGCATTTATACTTTTTTAGAAATATACTAAATGTACTAATGCTTGTGATTTGAGCAGAAAATCATGATTTGCAAAACAAATAATAATGAAATAACATAGTTCGCACCAGCAATCTTGATAAAGTGAGGTATAGTGTATGTCTGAACAGCTTCAGCTATAATCTCAACAAAAGAACATGTCCAGTGAGCTAAAATTGATCTTGTTAATAGAATCTGAGAGCGAGAAACAATTTTGACATTACTGTGATATACAGGTTTGTTTAAAGTCCTTGAAATTTCCATATTTTGAGCTCAAATCATAACTTTATTTTCGGTTTTAAATTCATTTAACATAACGTTATCCTTTAAATATGTGAGGGTAAATTATCATGACATGAAAAATGTTGAAGGGCAAAATTTCTAATCTAGTACTTCTGGGAGTGCAGGATAAATTTCATAGTAATATTCGTGTAATCACAGCGGGTATGGGACATTTGGCACAGATTTAGAAGACAAGTTTTTCTATAAGATCAGCAGGGAGGTTAATCGTAGAAATCCGAAGTCAGATTTCTACATTTTCCTATGGAATGCCTGTTTTCGATCTTTATATAGAGCCAAGTGATTTCCTTCCAGCATGGACGTCTGCTGCATCTTACAATGAATGAAATTCGCAAAGCAACAAAATGCGTACACGCTTAGAAGAATGCACAACAGCTTTACAACAATATTTTTGTATTCTTTAACCTACACTTGGAACATTTTCTTGATTGAAATATGATATTGACAAGGTTTGAATAAAAAAGCAGGCCTAAATGTTTATCGAATGATAAAAAAGTAAAATGAACTTATTGCGACTAACGTTCATCAATAAAGAAAGGAGTGACGATGATCCTTCATATTGGATGCACCCAAAAAACTGAAGAAGTAATGCTGGAAAAATAGTTTTAGACAGTTTCTGCCAGTTTTAGCAGGAAAATGGTGACAAAAGCTGGTGGTTTTTACCAGGTTTTTACCGGTTTTTACCAGGTGGTAAAAACCAGGGTGGTTTTTACCGGCCAACCCTGGTTGGAAGACAAACTTGGCCCAAGTTTTAAACATTGTGTTTGGCTAATTTTTCATTAATTTTTGATATAAAAACGTCAACGTTTTTCACAGCGTCAACGAAACTTCTATACAATACCACGTAACCGCGACTAGATGCAATTATTGTACGACAGCATAGAGAGAAGTCGATAACCGTTCATGCCATCTTCATTAGTTTACAATTCACAAACGCGTCATTTTGCAGCGTATTAAGGATGATATTATTCGCTATCCGCCTGCCACTGAACAAAATTAAGCAAAATTTAGAATTTCATAGGTCTTATGCTTTTAGATAAATCAATATTCGAACATAACGCAATACAAAATACAACAAAGTTGGCCAAGTTTAAAGGATATTCTTAGGAAAAAACCAAACAACAAGACAAGTTGTTCAAAATATTTTATAAAGCAAATACAGAATTTGGGGATGAGGATGTGGGTTTAATTTTTCACACGGCAGTGGTTTATTAAAGTACAAGTAAATATAATTTGATGACTCTAAATTTGACAGGCTCATTCATGATGGCATGTCGTGTTGCTCAGCAGCATCCAATACATTATCAAACATGACCAGAAATGCAACGTCGTATCCGTTTCTCAAACTATTGTCTTTTTCTCCATCCTATATTCCCACGCCAACATCGCTCAATCATCGTTTAGTCTGCGCATTCCTCATGGACTCTATTCGTAAACTACATGGCACTTTGCTTCGTTGCCGTCTTCCGCGGATCAGTCTTGCCGTTTCGGTCATCGGTCATCATCCGCCTGTCTTCCTGCTGTTCCAGTCCCCAGTCAGTACATTTGACCTCTCGTCGTATTCTGTGTGCTGCCAAATCCATCTTATTTACTCTCCATTCTTGCTACTCGACAAACCTTAAGATATTCAGAATCTGAATTTTTGACACTTTTACGCTCCAATGAAGACATCATCATCCGTCCTTCCAGAAAAGGTGGATCTTGGGTCTTAATGGATTCTCCACAATTCATGGATGAGTACACAGACCATCTTTCCAACCTCAACTTCTGCACTCCTCTGCCTAACCTGTTATCCGACTCTGACTCCTTATACCAAGACGTTTTGAAAAATCTGCATTCTTCCAGGGTCATTAACCGCAAGTAATTTAATTTCCTGATGCCTGAACCCGCTTCGTGTTTCCGTCGCTTCAACATGCTTCCCAAAATACAAAAATAGATATGGCCCTCTCCAATCAGACCCCCTTGCAGGTCTGAAGTATCAGATGTCAATATCAACAGCAGCAAGATCACCAAGCTTATCGAATACTACCTTTTCCCTCTTGCAAGCAGTAATGCTAGTTTCTTTCTGGACTACAACCACCTAATTGATGTCCGCCGATCTACACCCATTCAACCATCTTCGATACTTTGCACTTTTGACGTGAGATCCTTGTGTACCTATAGTCCCATCAACGAGGGCATCAACAGGGTCTCATAAGCCTTTGATCGATTTTTCTCATGCTCAGTGACCTAACGAGACTCTTCTCCAACTACTACGGCTGTCTCTTGAGCGAACTAACTTTTGCTTTGGTAATTCTTACTTGTTGCGCTATCGAGTAGCTTTTAAAGACAACGCTTGTCACGCCATCTTTTGAATAAGTTTTCACATCACGCCTATAATTTACACTGTAAATCGCTGGATACGAAAATTACAGACAATTTGAAACTAACATCTGATACGAGATTCTCGCATGTTTACAGAGATCTGGTATGCTTTTCATACCACATCTCACTTACTTTCGCATGTGATTGGCATGTAGCGATACGAGCTATTCTATCTGTGATTGGCTGTTTTACACTGAAATACGAGTTGTTGGTATGTTCTATATACGAGACCCGATGCAAATTCATCCTTATTCGTATGCTTCTGGTATGCATTTCGCATGTGCAGCTTTAAGTCACATGGCAAAAATTAAGTTATATTACATACTACTGTCAAATAACTTTTTCGATAACACCATTCGTGTTTGATAGAGTGATATTAAGCTAGATTAGATTTATTGTGAACTTTACGCTCCACGAGTTTATCGTCGTTGCTACTTGTCTAGCAACATTAACAGGACGTTAAGTTAGTTCTACTTTATGAACCAAGTTGATAAACATCAATTCATTCAAACGATATCATTTGTGTTATCATTTTGACTTATATATCTCAAATAAAACTATTTTTGCGTACATGAATTATAATGTATTTTTATTTCGGATTGATCACTGGTCAACAAAGAAAAAATAGCCTAAGTGTTTTTAGCTGATTTCGGGTAAATCAAGTGTGTTGATTTCAAAAATCACCTCAGATTTGCTCAATCAGGTCAACTTTTTAAACTAAGATACATTTTGGGTTTTTCAAGTTTTGGTCTATACGATGATCCAGAGCTTCTCATGTAACGGTATTTTCTTAAGTTCATGTAGCCATTCTTTTATTTTCTAGACTAAAAATGCAATTTCTGAAGATCTTTGCGTCACATCTGATCATCTAAAATGCTGCCCATCTGAAAATATGCAATTAACCATCAATGTTTCCACTGCTCAAATCAGGGTTGGCCGGTAAAAACCACCCTGATTTTTACCACCTGGTAAAAACCGGTAAAAACCTGGTAAAAACCACCAGCTTTTGTCACCATTTTCCTGCTAAAACTGGCAGAAACTGTCTAAAACTATTTTTCCAGCATTACTTCTTCAGTTTTTTGGGTGCATCCAATATGAAGGATCATCGTCACTCCTTTCTTTATTGATGAACGTTAGTCGCAATAAGTTCATTTTACTTTTTTATCATTCGATAAACATTTAGGCCTGCTTTTTTATTCAAACCTTGTCAATATCATATTTCAATCAAGAAAATGTTCCAAGTGTAGGTTAAAGAATACAAAAATATTGTTGTAAAGCTGTTGTGCATTCTTCTAAGCGTGTACGCATTTTGTTGCTTTGCGAATTTCATTCATTGTAAGATGCAGCAGACGTCCATGCTGGAAGGAAATCACTTGGCTCTATATAAAGATCGAAAACAGGCATTCCATAGGAAAATGTAGAAATCTGACTTCGGATTTCTACGATTAACCTCCCTGCTGATCTTATAGAAAAACTTGTCTTCTAAATCTGTGCCAAATGTCCCATACCCGCTGTGATTACACGAATATTACTATGAAATTTATCCTGCACTCCCAGAAGGACTAGATTAGAAATTTTGCCCTTCAACATTTTTCATGTCATGATAATTTACCCTCACATATTTAAAGGATAACGTTATGTTAAATGAATTTAAAACCGAAAATAAAGTTATGATTTGAACTCAAAATATGGAAATTTCAAGGACTTTAAACAAACCTGTATATCACAGTAATGTCAAAATTGTTTCTCGCTCTCAGATTCTATTAACAAGATCAATTTTAGCTCACTGGACATGTTCTTTTGTTGAGATTATAGCTGAAGCTGTTCAGACATACACTATACCTCACTTTATCAAGATTGCTGGTGCGAACTATGTTATTTCATTATTATTTGTTCTTGCAAATCATGATTTTCTACTCAAATCACAAGCATTAGTACATTTAGTATATTTCTAAAAAAAGTAGAAATGCATTCTAAGTGACTGTTGCACATTGTTTGATTTGGGAGATGAGATTTTCCGGTGCAGAGGCTTTTTGATAGAGTGTTTTCTCTGCGTTCATGAGACCTGGGTTGAAATCTAGATCTGATGAAACCTAAGCTACTATTGAAATACACTCTGCATTCTTGCTGAACACTCAACACAGAAGAATGACAGTGGGATTATTGAAGCTCGTCCACATGAAGACAGTGGTTTGTTTAATTTAGTTCTATGTATAGACCAGTTTTATTCATATATTTAGCTTCATCTTTTCATTCATTTGATGATAATTCTGGCCATATCTAACAACTTCTGTTACATGAACCGAAGAGCCAAAATGGGGCTGAAGTCTACATTTGCTCTTAAATCACAAGAAAAGGGTAAAGTTGGGTTTAAACGCAACTTGCTGTCGATCATTTCGAACAAATAGCCTGATTTTTCGGAATTTTAGTTTTAGCCGGATTGTACCAGTTTTTGCCGGTTTTTGCCGGGTTTTGCCGGGTTTTTACCACTTAGTGGCCAAAACCAGTTTTAGCCGGCAAAAAGCCAACCCTGATGGGATCGGGTCGGGCTCGCTTTCGGGTCGTGTTCGGACGAAATATCAACAGCCCGGCAGCGTTGGTCGTAGGCGGCCCGTTAGCGATGCGTCGTCACCCGTCGGTGATTGTGCGAGTACCTTCTCCACGTTAGATCGCCCGCCAGCTTCAAGTCTCCGTTTTAGTTCTTATTACGTCGCCAGACTAGGGGACCAAAAAAACCCGATTCACTGCTCCTATACAGAAGCAGAGAACTGAAACGGAGAATCGGTTTAGCGTTCGAATCCTTGCTTCGAAAACATGAAAGTAGTGGAACAATTTGAACTCCATTGCAATTAAATAGACCAATTACCCATGCTTGGCGAGCTTGTACCCCTTCGAAGAAATGCCCATTCGTCACCTAGCGCAGACGACACGTTCCCGTCATGCAAGGGTTGGGCCACTGCCGGCCTGTCAATATTATTCCACTGGGGGGACTCGGGTTCGGGATTCAGGTGAGTTTGAGTTCGGCTCGGGTCTCGTTCGGACTCGGGTTGTGGTTCGGGTTTCGGGTCGGGTCGTGTACGGGTCATGTTTGGTTCGGGTTTGGGTATGATCGCTCATCTTTAGTGGTTGCATCTGTTGAGATTTGATGAAAATAGCAAAATGTTTGCCTTTTTTGCATCAAAGTAGCTTTTTTCCTCTGCAACTTACAATTTCATTTTAATCATCTTTTTTCTCATTTTGTTCATTTTTCCCCCTAGGCCATTAGAAACAATTTACATTTGCTGTCTATTTCAAACCAGAGTTCCGCTGCAATATGAACTTCACAATTTGATCAAATGACTCATCTGTCAATTTATTCATCTGACGCCACTGAGCACATGCAATCGATACTTTATGGTTTAAACTGAATATTCTTTAATATAAGCAGGAGCTCATGGATTAAATCGACCGCGTTTCCTTCGGATTTGGCATATTGTTTGGAAACCCTTTCTTTTCTTGTACATTTCTGATCCGAAGATCATCAAAATTTCAATTATGAAAATTGGGCTGCGACAATCCAATTACAATTTTAAAATTGTTCAGATGCGAATAATTTGTTCAAGTCCTCAATAAAAGCATGACTACCCAGCTTCACCGTTCATGATCATTATAGCAGATTAAGAATCACTTTCGACGGACAGTTTATGTTAATGCTATGATGTTAACTGATGATAAATCACGGTAACAGCAATGAAGAAATACATGTGAATGACAACATCTGCATGCTAATCTTAATGTCTTAACAATTTATTGGCTTATCAATCTTCGAATGACCTATGGCTTGTCTGTGCAACAATTCAAATAAATGAAACAATTTGTCCAAATGAAATTTCGGATGCTCATCTTGGAAGCGATGGATTTACGGCAATTCCTTGGGATCTGCTGCATTCTTCAAGTTTACATAGAATCCTCCAATATAAGTAAGTCGCCGACACTGACCTTGGTTATGGTCATCATTTACTGAGATCGTCATTTTGTAATTCAAAGATTCAAATGGTCGAAAAGGATTTTCAGGCAAAGAAACAGTCCCTAACGTTCACAAACATAGATTGTGAGGCTGTGCGTGCCTTATGTTCTATAATTTTCATGGTTTGCAGATGCAGAACATTTCAAGCTAAAAGTTTTCATTATTCTTTAAATCTGTATCTTCATGACTTATTGACAGCCGCTTTTGTGATCTGGTACAGGAAAAGGGAAGCGTATGAGATTGGCCTGTGGTCAAAGACGGAAGGCTTCACATGAAAATAGCTTGATCGTCGCCACACCATTGCTACTCAGGCCAATTTTACATCCCACATGTGTCTAACCATGCTCTGTATTCATCCACATTGACGACCATAGCAGCTCATTCGGATTCTATGTTTTCCAAAATTTGTATACACTGTTAGGCCACACACACGGTTAGAGTCAATAAGGCAGTAAGTAATGAAGTATGAGTTATTTACATTGTATATTCGCAAAGGTTAGGTGGGCTCTTCGTTATCATGTTGGGCTACATATAGGCGTGAGTCAAAGCCGAGTATTGGAAAAGCTGTGCACATGACAGAATTTTCCCACCAACTCTATAGCAAGATGAAAGCATGTCATTAGACAACTGTTGCAAGTAATGAAAACTTTTTGTTTAATTAATAAATTCTACAAATTCTAGATCAGTGGTGGGCAACGCATGCCCGCCGGGGCATACTGGGTGGCCCGCCACCGCTTCTCATATCTAAGCAGGTGGCCGTTGACATTATTTGAATCGGTGATGTGAATGTGAATCACTCTAACTTTTACTTTTGAGAGATGTTTCCAAAGGTGAGGGAGCCTCTTTAGAATTTGCAAAACCATTAATTAATTACTAAATGAGCAATATGATGGAACCAAAACTTCACATTCGAATGATCTAACCATGCTCCTTCCTTAATGAAAATCGTATCTTCTCGCATGAGCGCAAAATGGCCATCACTTGCTCGAGTTTATGCTAAGTCACAACATATTCGATGCCTCGTTGAGCATGCTTCACAGCGTAATAAACTACTCTTTAATGAACCTATAGATAAGCTATATTAAGTAGACATAGGCAACGTTGAAGGAATTCAACCGTATGATTTTGACGAGCCAACATTTTTTCAAATATTCTTGCTGAATTTCATTTGTTTGCTACACCAACATATTTCATACTCGATTGGCATTAGCTCACGACTGCCGTTTGTGGATCCCATGTACGACTTTTGAAAGCTGGATGTGTTTAGGTGACATAAGTACACGGACGTACACGTAGCATGATCGAGTGAGGCATAATAACATAATCAATTTTATCTTGCACGGCCTTCAGGCGGATAGTTGCACAGCACTCTGTTTTTTGATGAAATAAGGTAATGTCAGTCATATCACCAAAAAAGTTAAATAACCGTATAATTGCACAGAAGAAAGGCTTTCATGGTTTGTTATAGGCCTATTCGCTCCTCAATGCTCACATGAATTGTAGAATGCACATTATCATTCCTTAACAGTAAAAAAAAATTAGTTGCGTACAAAACTGCTGTCTACATTTACATGTAGAATTATTTGATGTAGCGCTACCACTACATCTGTACAACTATAGGGTACAGCAGCCCTTGTGTACCCTTAAAAGTACGGAATAAAAGAATTTTATACCTAACACCACCTCTTATAATTGGTGGCCCACTTCCCCAACTTTGTTGCCCACCACTGTTCTAGATAGTAGTCAAATGTATAGCATTAGGATCGCAATCTATCGGATAAGTATTCTAAAATCCAAAATAACGGTACCTATGAATGGAATCCACTTAGCTTAATAATACCATGAATACCGCGCACGGACACTTAAGGTCCATTCTCATCAGACGCGGCGCGTCTGACGCGTCTAGGATTTTCGTTCAGAACTTTAACAAACCTATGGGGCTGCTCACACAGAGACCACGCGGGACCACGCGTCCAAGTAATTTCAGAAAAAAGTTCTGAAATGACGCGCGGTTTGCTTACGAGATGGGAAAATTCAACCCGCGCCAATACCCCGAAATTCAACCTGAAACCAAAGGTTGCCAGATGTTCGTGCAGAGAAATAACTGACTTTTGACATAGCTATCCGACAATTCTGACCCTCTGTGAGAACAACATGAGCAATTGGACATCGAAATTCATTAACAATGCACTTGCATGCTTCATCAACTATGAATTCGAATTCATGAATGTATTTGGAAACAAATGGTATTTTATTCACTAAGGAATGACTGTCCGAAAAGAAGATAACTAAATTTGTTATCGTTCTCATCTTTTGTGATGATCTTCAGAGAATAGACAATGTAAGTTAATGAAGGTAATTTTGTGAACTAAGTTATGGCAAAGTCAATCCGCGCGTCAATTCTATTTCATGATCCGTCACCTGTGCCTTGTTGTCATCCTATGAATGAAAATGTGTAAATAATGTGTGTCCTTAAAAACCTATTCTTTACAAATTTGAAAAATCAAATGATTAGTTTTCGCAAAATTATGCAGTTTGTAGCAATCCCCATATCCTAACGATCAATTTGCAATGTCAATCACTGAAAAGTATACATTACTTCATTTGCAATTGGAAAAAATAACTTTGGTAATGGCGGTCTCTTTTATCTGTCTGCAACTGTTCGCCACTCCCTCAAGTACTTCGATGAAGTCATTAAAACGCTTCATATCGTTTACATGATGTAGATCGTAGAATTTTTTGACCAAATTTGTTGAAACAAACTTCATCTAAATTGAAATTTCACGAAGATGAAAGACGGTGGTGTCTATTTTTTAACCAACAGCAACTGTTTCTCCTTGAAAATGCTCACTTCTATCGCTCATCGCAGTGCGTGACAATGGTCGATTACTTCATAATTGTGTTGACAGCTTGACTGATCGGAGATTGTGATCTGATATTCCCTCAATCCTACGACAGCCACAACTTACAGACTTTGATGCTCAAGAGAATAATTCCTGTAGATTCGGATTTACTTAGCGAAAGTCAAAAGGACGGAGTGCCTTTTTGTCGTCACATCATGCTGCAACCAGTACTCTTCTCAGATTGACCCTATTTTCTAGACCGGTGGTCGACCAAAACTCATTATAGAATTACTCGGATATTGCTCTAAAATAGACTGCTCCTAGTAACAACTCAATTCATGACGAACTGCTCCCGTCTGATGATGCAAATATAAGAACCTGATTACATCACACTTTGTTCACGCTCGTAAATCTAATGTAAAAGTTTTGGTATTTCCTCGAAAATGTGTCGTTAAGATATCATTTTCGAGTCGTTATGTTGGAAATGTAGCATCTGCGATTTCATGTAAATTCTGAAAACTGAGTACGTCGCTTAACTATCTCAGGAAAATGTCAACTTATGGTGTCTTGTATGGGCTCATTCGAATGCATGTAACATGTATATATGTTGATTACTTAACAATACGAAGCTTTTTCATAGTTCGTCCGTACGGGAGGTTAGTCATAATTGCGTGGAAAAAATATAATCGCTCCCTTTGTTTGACGTAAATCTATTTAAAACATTTTCAAACATTTTTAAAACATTTACATTTGAAATATGAAAATTGAATATTTAACACAGTAATAATGTAAATTCAGATGAATAAATCAAAATATTCATCTTTTTTTCAGTCAAACCAGAACGTCTGATAAGTCTACTATTGCTTGAAGGGAACTGCTTGTTTCTTGTTAAGTCCATCCCATGATTCTGCCTGTTCCCACCGAGCCCCGTGGCGAGGAGCGGGAGAGGGGAATGCAGAATGGTCAACTACAGATACCCTATCATTATGGACGCTTCGTATTGTTGCGTGGAAAAAAAATATAATCGCTCCCTTTGTTTGACGTAAATCTATTTAAAAAATTTTCAACAAATCACCCGACGGGTTTTGTCAATCCGACAGTCTCAAGGGCTGTTTAGACTAAGCCCTTGAGACTGTCGGATTGACGAAACGCGTCGGGTGATTTGTTGAAAATTTTTTAAATAGATTTACGTCAAACAAAGGGAGCGATTATATTTTTTTTCCACGCAACAATACGAAGCGTCCATAATGATAGGGTATCTGTAGTTGACCATTCTGCATTCCCCTCTCCCGCTCCTCGCCACGGGGCTCGGTGGGAACAGGCAGAATCATGGGATGGACTTAACAAGAAACAAGCAGTTCCCTTCAAGCAATAGTAGACTTACCAGACGTTCTGGTTTGACTGAAAAAAAGATGAATATTTTGATTTATTCATCTGAATTTACATTATTACTGTGTTAAATATTCAATTTTCATATTTGAAATGTGAAATATTTTTATATATCAAATTCAATATTGATTTGAGTTGCAGAGAAGTCCACAACAAAATTTAAAAAATAACTATTTTCTGAGAAAAGTACGATCCAACGAAGAAAACACTTCAAACAAATGAATTGAAATGACAGTTATGTGTCATTATGTGAGTTGTACTTTTTAAAAAATTATACAATTTCAACATTTGCTTTTCTTTTGAAAGAAGCAATAATTTGAGTATATATAAGCTTTTCATCAATGTAGAGAGTCCCGGTTTTGGTCCCGGATTCAGCTCTCAAAAGGTGAAAATGTCCAATTTAGAGTCTCTAGAAATCTGGTAAGTCTAAGCAATAGTGATGTATTTCATAACAAAGCCAAATATGTCACAGAAAGTGGTTAAAAGAAAAATAATCAACCATGGCACCTTGTTTGGCAGAGGTGGCTTATAATCGCCAAAAGCCATCTAAGCTTGCATGGTATGCCTACCGTTGCAGACTCTATTGCAGTGCTGGGGCATTCATAATGCCTAAAGTGAAAGTTTGTAATATTGTATTAAGATCATCACAAGAGGATTTCTGAAAGTTTGTTAGAATGGTGAACCTAATCGTTCGCTTCACACATATTTCAGATTGCGACTCATCATTATTTCAAGTCGATCATCTGTCAAATGCTGCAGCAATTTTATCCACCAGTGCTACTTTCAGTAAGATCGTTTCAACATTGTATTCAAAATATTAATCATGGTGTCACTTTTTACTGTTGTAGAAGTTTGCTTTTCGAGAACTTGTACGCTCATTTTTCTTTTATCTAACAGTACACAATTTGGTTGCAGATTCCGAAAATTGCGGAAGTTCTCGTATGCAAAACAAACTGGAAGGTTCCTTAATCAGTCATACAGAATTGAAAAAGAGGTGGGAATATCCGACGAATCTATATTGTAAATGGATCATCATTGGACGCAAAGGGAAAGTTGTGCGTCTTTTTTCCTCGCTTTTTAGCATAATTCGTAGCAACGGTTGTCTAGAAGACCGTCTATCAGTATACGATGGCGAAGATGAGAAAAGTCCGACATTGTCGAAACTTTGCGGACCAAAATTTCCAATTGGTATGGAATCCAGTGGTCAAAGTATGATGATCCTACTAACCACAAATGGAGATGAATATCGAGAGGGAGGCTTCAACATCACATACAGTGTAATTGAAAGATCAAGTAAGTGTTGATTGCTCAGTGAATTCTTATTGATTACGCTAAGATATTTCGAGCTTGTGATCGGCATTGCTGTTGATTGCAGTATTATCATAATAATAGTAATAACAATAATAGTGTCTATATTTCCAAGAAATGATAATCGTAATTACATATAAGCTTTAATGAAATGAATCAAAATTTCTTCACAGTAAAAAAATCGATGACATGTGGCTAGAAGATAAAGTCAGATGATATGGTCAAATCACAACATTCACAAGATGCGCAAGTAGTCTTATTATACAACGAAGGCACAAAAGCTTCAGACGGTGCCTTTCGAAATGTCATAATTCACGAGTGTAGTGACATAATCGAAGAAGGATTGCCTCCTCTTTTTGTAGCGGCAGATTCGAACATCAAAATGTCTAGAATAACGGAGGCGCTTGGAAACATATTTGTGCAGCAAATGTCTGGCGCATAATGCCACCTTCTTAAAGAGCTTCTTACTGATTCGCTCACGTCTTTCTGTAAGTGATGAGCATCTGTCAACTTCGATTTCCGGAAGATCGATCAGTTTCATGATTACACATGATACCAGCTCATGATATACACACATGATTTTCATACAGCAGATACACTTCACTCATGCAGACTGCGAAACTGCTCGGAGGCAAAGTTTGTATGTTACTAGAGTGATTTTTGCTAAAGAATACAAAGTCGTTGTCGCAGCAACACCTGAAAAGTAAATTTTGCGGCAAGTGGCTAATTCCTGACATATGTGATTTTCCAATGATTTGTTTTTCTTGCGAAAAACCGGGTATCTGTTCAATGGATCTACCCTCTGGCCTCTGGTGACGTTGGAAAACCAATATTATGCAGTTGCACGTCTTGCATTAGCTTTAACTAATATGTAGCACCAACTGTATATGGAGGCCATCATATTGTTCTGTAAATCAGTTATATGGTCTCCTCTCCTTACATAGGCTACGGTAAAGATTACACATGCATGCACGGTGCAACCACATGTTACATACTCTTCATTTCAACTACAGAAATACAAATTTCATTCAGTAATCATTAAGATAATAATCTTTAAAGAAATGTGTAATGTAATTAAACCCCGGACAGGGAAGGAAGATGTTAAAATACTCTGTTAGTATGGGATGTGTTTCACGATCAGGAAAACCAAGAAATCCCATAATGATTGATATTACCATAGTTAGAGTTGAAATAAAAGACAAGATAAATAGTTAATTTGCCGGACATCCTTCGTACCACCATCGTTTGACATCATCATAAATACCAAAGATATCGGAAATACGAGTAGCAGTATGAAGGATATATCAAGAATAATCATATAGGGTGAAGAAAAGTAATTAATATAACACTGGACGGAATGTCGGAGAATAAAAGATGCAAAAATATAATACAAAATCTAAAACTTCCAACAGTCACCAATTGAGAACTTGGCTTTGTTGCATGAAGAAATCTTCCAAGTCCACAAAGCCTTCCTAATCACACGCCGCTTCCATCAGGACTCTCTATCAATTTCATTGGTGTGTGAAATGTCAACATGATGTCCATCGATTACACTAAGCTTTGCCACTTCATACTTGTGGACATCTTTCTTCATAATGGCGTTTTGGTGCTCCTTCATCCTTGTCTGTGTAGGTCTGACTGTTTCTCTCACACAAGATCATGAACACGTTGACTCATTACAAGGAATGCGATAGAAACCGAGGCAAACTGCAACATCACGTATAATTTGGAACAACTAAGGAGCAAAGTTCAATGATAGGTTTCATAGAAGCGTATATGTCTATTTGTCTTACAAAGATATCTTTAGATTTGAACAATTTAAGCACAACAGTTCCTTGGCAGCCGTAGACGCTGCGTTTCGCCCTACATGGCTCTTAATGATACCTCAAATACCTCATACCCGTTGTTCCAAACAATATGCCATGGTTGGACAGGCATAATGGCGAGTGGATGAACATTTTATCGATGCGGGGTTGCTTTCCTGATTACAAGCGGTCGTATGGCTTCTCTCTTCCTATTTTCCGCCAAATGAAAAACATTATGGGACGTCTACTCTGTCATTGCAGAAATGAGACCTGGAAGCCAGCTTTCCTTGGGTCCTGGATGGGAGGGAAGCATAATCGCGTCATGATTGGTTCAAGGTTTCTCTTATCTCCTTCCGAGGGGATCCGCTGCTGTCCTGGGCGTGTTGAACACCCCACAGCTGGTCGTGCCGTCCGATCCAAATACTTTGGTCAAATACCATCAAAGTCTTCGCTACATCCAACTGCGTGATCTACAAACCTGTCGCTTAAACTCCATTATAATGAGCGTAGGTGTCGGCAGGGTACCTATGTTTTGAGGCCCAGCCTGTAGAGGGTAACGAGATGAAATGGGAAACGTTCAATAACGTGTCCGAGGGCCTGGGACTGAACTATGACGCCCAGTGTCAAGGAGAGGTGCTTTTGCTGGCATTGTTTATCGATTAGCCGAGACATAGCTATCCGCCAGAGAAACCTGGATGAAGGAATGTCAAGAATCAATGTCAGGAGCGTGAGAGATGGCTCTAGTTAAAGGTCTGTCTTGCAATAAGCGTATATGTCGGTTGCTAATTGCGCAAATGCTCCCACGGTCTTCCACGGTCTTCCACGGCCTTCCACGGCCTTCCTTGTCCTGCGTTTCTCCGCTGCAGTTGCGAATTTTCGGTTTCTTGGTGGTTTGTTGCGACGAATTCGTGAAAAAATTGTATCGGTGGAATCGTCGTTGTCTTGAGGAACATCAATCTTCTCGTTGTTTTACAGTCGAAGTTCTATTAATAAAGTTAAGTTTCTAAATCTCGACAAGTACTTCGGCGTCAGGCGCCTTCAAAGGTCAATAGAACTAGGCGGACCTAGTTAAAAGAACTTCGACTGTAAAACACAGGGGAGTTACCTTTTGCTTTGCTCGTTATTAACATTATCTCCCGCCGTTTGGTCAACTGCATCAATCTCCTATCGTCCTTACACATCGAGCTCAGATTCGCTCACTACTGGGATAATTTCTGATTCGTGTCTCATTTGGCTGAAGACTGCTCAGTTCGTCGAAGTGCGTCACTCTTTCACGACTTCAATCTACACTTCACTTTAATCTCCACACAGAATTAGATGTTTTAAGCACATCACCAGGCACGTTGGAACTGAGGGCTGGGGGACCGGGGGCACGTCCCCCTCCCCTCTCCACAAGGACCAGTCTTAGGACCGTACTTATTTAACATTTATGTAGGACAATTGCATTCTACGCGTGATGACAATAAGTCCCTACGTTGACGATATTACTATTATCCAGTCAATAAGTGTTTCCAACCATTCATCAGTTGTTTTTGACGAAATTCTTCAAAGGGTAGATGCTATGAGATCTCAAGTAAACGCATCAAAGACTCGTTACGTCGATTCTTACGACGTCAAAGATGATGTATACGTCGAAATCCTAACTCTACTGAATTCTGTCAAAGCGGCTTGCAATCGGCAACCTCAGTTAAACTACTCGCAATTAATGTGAATGACATATTGAAGCAGAATGATCAAATTTCCGCGCTGCTAAAACAGGCATCTCAAAGATTGTGTAAAAAGCATTAAAGAGTATGATGCATGAAAATAAAAATAGTGAAGAATGAAATAAATAATAATTAACAAAATAATGATGAAAATTGTCTACCATGCTCTTATAACTTCTTTATTTTCGCATGCTTCTCTCGTGTAAGGCCGATTACCATTGAAGATAATTGTTAAGTTAAATATTTTTCAGAAAAGATCACATCGAATAATTTGTGGTTCATCATGCACTTGTAACAGTTTTCTTTCTTTTGTGACTGCTGTAGGCAATATTTTTTATCCTGTGATATTGTCACACCCTCCTCATGATATCATTCCACGACGTTTAAATGCATCAGAGCATTTTCTTCTGCCTCATTGCCGTACGCAGCGAAGGTTGAATACACTTTTACCATGGTACTGCGTAGTTATGAATTTGAAACTCTTGAAAGTCATCTAGATAACTCAGCAACATGTCCGGTCAATGAATAGTTCCTCGCTTTTTCTGCCAACATGGTACTCTATTTGCAGCGGCAAGTGAACTTTCATTTTGTGTTTCTTAACTGTTGAGTAGCATTTCTCTTAAATTTTGGTATGTTCAACTTTGTGATTAACTCATGATTTCCATTATCAATCAATAAGCGTTTACTTGCTTATTTGTTTGACAGGCAATGGATATAGCAAACAAATAAAAAGCGGAATTAGCTCATAGCGGATTGAGTATGGTTCAGCTTCGAAGTTGGAATCTACATGTTTGATAAGTGAAATTTCAATATTTTCATGAAAAAGTCTAATTGATTTAAATGTGCGGAATATTTAAATGGCTGCACCTTGCGAACTTGAATACGCGCATAAACTGTCCGATTGATTTGATTAATGAATAAACTAGAAATAGAATGAAAATGCCTGGAAAATTCTGCAGTTTCTCAAAGCTTATTCACATGCGCCTGATATGGCATGTGACATACATGCATCTGCGCACACCGAAATTTTATTTTTAATCTCAGCAGCATTTTAGAATATATTCCATAGCTATACAATGGTAGAAAAACTCAGGGACAAAAAATGTGCCCCTGTCCCTTCATCGTCTTCCGCCGTCTCTGTGTGTCACTTTGCTAGAAGTCCAGACTGATTCAAAACGATGGCACATGTAAGAACTTGCTAAGTCAGCAAAAAAGAAGTTTTTACAATTGAGAGTCTTTACAAAGTGAATAAAATCGCCAAAATTAAGTCAAAACATGAAGTTTACTAATTTTGTAGAGGCTCTCGAACATCAAATACTGAATCATGTGACTCACTTCAACTTTTATATCGAAGTTGATGCTCTGAACTCAATCATGTTTCAAATTTCATGGCATTCTGATAAATAGTTTCTTTTCTGCAAAAGAAAATGTACGAACATTGCCCAGTGTTTCACAATCCATAGATATTTCTTGAATTTTACCATTGTCAGTAGCTCCCGGACTATATTGAAAAAGATATAAGGCGAACAAAGAAACGTTCACAAACTTCTCTGTAGAACTTGACATCGTCTGTGTCCCTTTGTTGTTTGATCCGGTTGATGACGGTCACGGAAACTTTGAACAATTTAATGTTGACCTGGCTGGCTGTTTATTGCTCGCTTTCTATGGTATTATGTTAGCAGATGGTGCCATTTCATCGGCGTTACATGTTCCAATGCGTACATGATAGTCAAACAGAAGAAGAGACGACCTGTCTAATTTTGTGATACTGCACGAACATTTCAATTTCTCGGAGTATTTCGATCATTCAATATGAAGGGCGGCCAAGTTATTCTGGTCTATCGGGTCGGCAATCTGCCTCCCGTGAATGAGATGTGTCACTGCGCGCATATTTTGGCATAGCTAATCGACAATGGTCATGCCTACGCCAGGTGGTGCGAAGTTCGATGCGAAGTACACGATCTGGTGATATCATTGCTATTGAAGATACTAAATCCCTGATGGACACTCAGGAATATGAAAAGATTTCCTTCATTTCTTTTGAGGTCGACGAACTTGCCAACACTGCAAGCAGGCTGATTAAGAAGATAGTGGAACTTGAGGAAATAGCTCTAAATGCGTCGAAACAGCGGCGAAGATGTGGTGATATTTCGTGGTCAAGTCAAATCAAGAAGTGAGCTGAAGCATTCTCGTCAGTGATTTTGCCCGGCTGCCTTGACTTGTCCAATAATGTGAAATGTGCCTTTCCGAAGATTGATCATATTCATGCTAGCATTTCTAGAAAAGAACTGGACATTTTCTCGACCAATGAGTCATGGCTCGACTCAACTGCTACTCATGCCAATGTTGCTTTGAACAATTTCACCATGTTGCGAGATGATCGAACGGATGGACGGGTAGGTGGAGGCTTCGTGATGCGGATCATAGATTCCGGCTCGAATAGTGTGTGGATCGTTTTCCATCAACTCAAGCGTACAGTGAATTTCTTAAAGATTTAGAAATGGCAGATACTGAGAAAATGTTATCTTCAGACTGTTGATGAATAGACCACAGTGACTTCATGTATCAGCATAATGAACACGGAATGACCGGCAATACAGATTTTATGAGCAACCCAAATTTGAGAAATCTATTCTTTAGGAACTAAGCATCGAGTATCCAAGCCCATGAAACTGCATGACTTGTATAAAGAAATAGAGAACTCTCTTGACCGTCATGTCAATAGAGTCAGTCGTAGGTACAAAGTTCCATTGTCAGATTTTCAAAAATGGAAGACTAAAGTTATAACAGTCTTAGAGGATCGTTTGAGATTCATAAAGATCATTCATGATAACAGCAGAAATAATAAGAAAAGATTCCCTGAACGTTTAACAAAGGAAGAGGAATCTTGCCTTCAGTATTTACACACTAATTTTCACGGTTGCCGTGGGTATGGGGATTCTGTGGGGATCCCCATGGGTATGGGGTGGGTATGGGGATTGAGGCCATCCACACAGCTCCCATAGGGCTTATATGGGGATTCTGTGGGGATTCTGAAAATTTTTGACATTCACTAGAAACAATCGGAACTGACATCATATCACACAATCAACTTCGATGTTGAATTACAAAGTATCACGCAGCCTACTCATCTCACCACTTAAAATGCATGAAATATCAATGCTGATCATTTTCACATTAGTAACACACGTTCAATAATTTTGAATGACTTATAATGATAGTTCCAGGGGTGTCAAGGACGTCTGAAGTGGAAGAATTCTGCAAGTCTCCTTTGCTGCAGAGCCGAATGGAGACTCACAAATATTTGCCCTGATAGTATAAATAGGTGATAAAATTATTTGTGATATAATTAAGCTTGCGTGATCAATGCGATTAATCATTATTAACCTAGATTTTAAACTAATTACTATATAGAAGACCTGTTGAGTCCAACCCACAAAGCAAGACACATGAAAATGTTGAATGATTTTCGTCAGATACATGAACAGTGTGATAAAGATTTCTCACACCAAATCATTCAACTGCAAGCCATCTACTCGCATTGCAGTCATAGTTATAATGAAAGCTCAGATTTTCACTTGTCCACGACTTGTCAGAACTTTCACTTTCATCTGATAGGCATCCTTAACTGCACACTTAAGTGTACCTCAATAAATGGTTCATTTTTGCTGCATTTCATCATCATACACAAATGGGTCAACATCCTCCCAATTCTTGTGCAATAATTCGATGACATGAGTGGTCGAGAATATCAGGATGATTTTCATCGAAGTCTCTGTTCATAATAGTAGATTAGATTGATTCAAAGCTTTTTCCTTCACTACGTGTAGGCCTATATAGTCGATTTCTACTGCGGAACAATTCTAGACTTGAGATGCATAAAGGCAAAACTCGCTTCAAAATTCTACTTCTTTATCGGCATTAATGGAGATAGAATTATCAATGATTGCTAAATTATATCAATTAACGAATATTAAAAGGGAATATTCGCACATATGAACATGGCGTGATCCACTCATTAATAAACGATGACTATAATACACATTGGTAGACCGCAAACAATAGTGAAGGCCTACATAAGAATTTTTGATAGGTGACTTTTTTTTGATAGAGTGACCATTTTGAAGTACGAGTACTCGTACTGGCAGTGTAGCAACATATGAATATTTTAAATTTATATTCAAACCTGTCTTTGTATTTTGATGAACTTCTTATTATTTGAAAATAGCACCATTATAAGCAACCAAACGAATGAAAAACTCACATTGGGAACCCCAAATACCAACTTACAGGACATCCCAGGATTATATTCTCACAAATGGAACATGTGAAACTCGTATATAATCCATCAAAACAGCAAAATATATGCACTTAAAATTATTTGCAGTAAAAATCGAGTCTTCTCGAAAAGCAGCTGACTAAAAATATTGTGGGGACACTAAGGTCCTTCAGGACTTAAACTAACAGTTAACATGTCAATAGATATTCGTATATTGATAACTATTCATGCTTGCTTTTGTGAAACATTCTTAATTACGATTGTCTACCGTGAGGAATTTAAGCATAGTTCCGTCTATATATTTCATGAGAATGCTTCGCATAACATGTATACATTATGTAACGTAAGCTTAGGTTTGATTTTACTTGATGTAGACTGGCTGCTTGGTGTTAGAACAGCGAACGGTAAAAGGCGAATATAAGAAACATCGAAATTTCAAAATAGCGTACTATGCAATGCTCGAGTGTTGTGCAGAACTAAGTACATACTCGTATTAATGTTTCATCCCAACATCTTAATAAGGCCATGTTTCCTTTAGTCTACATGTATAGTTGTCGAATTTTTATACAAATGTGTCTCCTTTAAGGGAGCAGTAATGCAAAAATTGTGCCCTTAAAATAATCCTGTAGCAAAATGAAGTAGGATCGACATGGTCAATAACTAGGTTAAGTGAACCAAAAATCCAAAGTGAGTAAAAGATGAAGTTTGAAAAGCACAAGCTGATCCATAACCGATTTGTTATGAAAGCAAAGAAATAAAGACAATAAAGACATTATTAAAAATAAACATTTCGAGATAGAATTGCGTTTACGGTAAACTACGTTATGGCAGTTTTATGGAAAAAGGAAAAAGAGTGTCATGTCTCATGAATCATTAAATAATTAAGAGCGGAATGAGAAGAACATATGTAAACTGTACGCGTAAGCTGGCAGCAGACGACAGAAACTTACGAATCAGTAGAGATAGATAAAGAACACTCATCTGCTAATGAAACCAAATGATTTAAGCAAATGTAAATTTGTAAGTCAAATGCGTGTGCATTGAACGAGCATCTAGTTAAATTTTCGGTACAATATTTCTAGGTGGCAAGTCAGAATCAAGGCTCAATAATGATAGAAAATGGGTTACTACAATATTAACGAGCAATAGGCCTATACCGAAGATAGAAAAGAAAAGTCATAAAAGTTCCAACACGCAGTCGGCGTGTAAGTGACTTTCTTCAAGGACCCCCATTTCACATCTCCGGAGTCAAATACGAACTTCGGATCGTTGAATGATGTACAGAAGTTCCACTGAGATGGAGACATTGGACATCAAGCATTCTATACGCACAGGAGCAACATATTAATCAGGAGCCTATCCTGTGGAGGCGTGGGGATTCTGTGAGGATACCCACAGGTTTTTCTGTGGGTATGGGGTGGGGATTCAAATATCAATCCCCACGGCAACCCTGCTAATTTTATTGTGACTTCTGTAGATAAAGCAGCCGGTAATTACGCAGTTACGGTATATGTAAAAAGTTTTATGTCATAGCATTGCTCAAGGAGTTGGGGTACGACCTGAGTTCCTTTTCACCAATTGTTAATCTTACGCATGCAATTATAGAAAGTAATGCTGCATGTATTATCAAGAACCATAGTGATGTTTGACGAGATGAATTCGCTATAGTTTGCAGCGATAAGAACTTAAAACTCCATAAGCTATTTTGGATACCTAAATTACATAAAGGCCCTTACAAATTTCGTTTCATAGCAAGAGCAAAATATTGCTCTACAAAGCAGCTATCCATCCTGATTAATAAAGGACTCTCTGTTATCAGAGATCATATCAAAAGGTATTATAATGTATCTTTATTAAAGTCTTACATATCAGGAATCGGTAAGAGCTTTTACGAAGGAAAATCAAAGCGCGTCGCTGGCTGTTGGTCACAATAAGTCATAGGGTTGAATGATGCATGGAAACATGTCACACAGCATTGCAGAAAGATGTTGGAGAAGGCAAGGGCAGGAGATAGCGCACAGGTAATAAAATGCAGACGAGGTGTAATGTACAAGGGAATTGCAGGTTCAGTTTACAACAACAGCGGCATAAACTGTTTTTGGAGTATTCCAACACACCGTGAAGAAGGCTGAAGGCCGAAAGATCTTGTGTGAACTATTTTATTTTTTAACCTCTCACCAGAAAAATATACGGAGCCGCACTGAAAAGTGTTTTTGTTCCTCTTTTATATTTTTTAAAAAAGGGATAGAATCAGCGATTAGAAATGCTCCCGACAAAATTGGTGAAATACATATGTTTTTGGAGTGTCCTATCGACATCAGAATTTCTTAATAAAGTCGAAAGTCTGGATGTTGAAAGCGTACAAGTGTTTAATTTCTCTGCGCTTTATACTAACCTGGATCAGCGTGAAGTGAAAGAACATATTTTTTAAATTAATTGAGTTGATTTTTGATAATCATAACACAAAATATTTATGCGTTGGATATGATAAAAGTTTCATGTCTCGGTCCAAATATAAGGGCTATACAACCTTTACGAAGGACAAATTCAAATCCGCAATTAAGTTTGAATATCTAAAGAGAATGACAACTATTAAGTCAATACCAGACACCAACACCCTTGATTCCCCGACCGCACTCGCCCGACCTAGCAATCGAATCGAAATCCACGGTGGAGACGAGCTGGCACCTTCTTCACTAGGCCACGCTGACGGTTCAAAAGGAATGCGACTGAAGGCAGAAGCCATATCTAAGTGATATCTGTTGTGTTTTCAATGTCTCACTCTGTGCTATTTGCACAGTTCATCAAATGTCGCTTTCAGTTGGATGCATACGACTCGGCTCCTCCCATCTTCTTGATGTGCTTCACACGGTTTTTCTCCAGTCTCTACCACGCAGGAAAATCCCTATCCTTCTAAAAAAAATGAGTACACTTTCTATTTTAATATGCGCTTTGGAGGAGACATCACACACGATTAACGTAAGGGTGAAGAGGTAATGTTCTCAAGCAAACAAGTATTTCATTTTTGTCTGTGATGTGACCTTTGGCAAGTAGGTATGATCGAGGCTAGGAAGGCTTGTCTTCTCTACTGAATCACTGAGTGAAAAGACAATCACTTTTTCACTATCACGGGTCATTCCCTCAACTATTTTAAGCTGTGCATGCGCTGCTGTCTCTGTACTTTTGTTTGACGGAGAAAGTTGATATCAAGACAGTGACAGCTATAAGTACGAAAATAAATAATTTGCTTGTATTATATTTCGGGTCTTATGATAGGCTGGAGTCCGGAGTCCTATCATTTGATAGGACTCCGACTCCAACTCCGACTCCGCATCCCTGTTCTAAACCATCGATTATAGTTATTTCGTCGGTTTGATAGACTGACAAATGAAGTGAATATTCATTAAGGTTTGGTCTTCCTTCTATCATAGATAATTCACGTTGCGGAGGTCAGCGAATGTTGAAAGGAGAAGAAGGTTTCATTGTAAGCCTTGGAATCGATGAATTCGCGCTTTCAATGCCTCCATGTGAATGGGTCATTGTGGGAGAGACATCAAAATTTGTTCGTCTTCGATTTGAAAGTTTCAATGTGAATTGTACCGATCACGATTTAATGATCTTCGATGGACAAAATGATACGGATGCGGATCCGAAGAAGCTTTGTGGGAACCGAATTCCTGATGATATTTCCTCCGAAAGTCAGAGCATGAGACTGAGAATCGATCGTGCATCACACTCAAATTCCGTGTTCAAAATATTCTACGAACTGATTGATCCAGGCAAGTTTTCCACCATATTTCCGTGTTTTATTCAGTCATTGAAAGGCTAATTACTTGGAAATTATTCAAAATCCCTACACGAAATTCCCTCGCTTTCTGATGTAAGCATGTGTCAAATATTAGCATAATATTCTGACATCAGCAATCAATTGTCAAAAGCGTAGAAATCTGACTTTTCGCTTTGTTTTAGTGAGAAAGACCAGAATGAAGATATGCAGGTGAGTCATAATGTAGGCAAGAAATGTTTTGCGCACTTTATGAATAACCCTGTATTACCCTCCCCCGGCTTTAACCCAAATTTTTGTGTTGAAAGCCGAGTTTGCCATTTAATTCGATCTGCTTTATCGTCAGACGGACGCCAAAAATTGTTACAGATACTTCATTAATGGTCAGGTTCAGGTTCAATGCCGTAGCCCATTCAACCTGCCGTGGGCGTCTCTCCAAGATCGTCAATCCACGCCTTTCTCCGTCTTCCTCTCTTCGCTCGTCTTTCCACTTCGCCTTCGATCGTCGCCAACACCAGGCTGTCGGGTATTCGCTTTCAATGCTCGCACTATGCCCATTTCCTCCGCTTGATAGTCTCCAGCAGTCCATTGTTTTCTGGCACTTCCACTTTGTCTCGCACCCATTCGTTTGTTTTCCGCTGACACCAGCTGATCCTTAGGAGTCTCCGACCGGCTAACATCTCGAATGCAATGATTCTCCTATCGTCCACTTTTCTCAATGTCCGACTCTCTGCTCCGTACGACGCGATACTCCATATCAAGCTGTTCACAAGTTCTGTCCTCAGGCGCAGGCTGATGTCTTTGCTCTTCCACACATCCACAAGCTGGTGGGTGGCGTTTCTAGCTATGGCCAAACGTACTCTAATGTCTCGATCACTGCAGCCTTTCGTCATTGCAGTGGATCCCAGGTGCATGAACTGCTGCACGCAGTTTATTGCTGTGCTGACAACTGCAGGTGATTGTTGTACTTGTTGTTCCGAGATTACCATTGAAGCAGTCTTTGAGGTGTTGATTTGCAGCTCGAATCTCTCGCTATGCTTCGTCAGCAGCTGTGCCTCGCGCTCCAACTGGATCCGACTGCTCGCCAATAAAGCTGTGTCATCAGCGTATCTGAGGTTCCACAGCGCACGTCCTCCAACTATTATACCTGCGCGTTCAGTCAGTTCAGCTTCCACTCTTCGCGAGATTTCTGAGAAAAAGGAGCGATGAGAGAGGGCAGCCATGTCTTACTCATCGTTCGAATCTGAATTTCTCCGTGTGGTCTTGACCCACCCCGTGTCATGCCTTGTGCGCTATCGAAGAGGGATTTCAGGATATAAAATATTACAAATTTAAACAAAATATTTAATTCTTTGGTTCAGGTAATGGGCCAAGCGGCTGCTTTGGGCCACCGTCCCATTTGTTTTCAAGTCTTTGAGTTAGCAATTTTAAAAAAGATTTTGCTTGTAATCCAAAAACTCCGTCGCACGAGAATATTAGCGGAGCAAAGTCACATCTTCTGAAATCACACTCATCTTTGTATTTCGACTCCTTTTGTCTTTCGGCTGCTGCAAGGATCTGTGTAGAAGTACGGTTATCGCCAGATTCAGCGTCAAGGTTTAGTACCTGAATGTCGAACAACGCTGGTGTCTGCGATGTCCACACTCCTCGTACCAGTAGGTCAGCCCTCATCCCTCTTCTTTTCCATTATCTCTCTGACAATTGGCTCTTTCATTACATTGCGTTCTCCGAAAGCCGGGGCTGCGAGGTCTCCGACGACATCTCTGATTTCGTTGAATTACTAGTCCTCCCTTCTTGCAATCTAGTCCGTGATTGATGGAAAACATTTCACCACAACCATCACAAATTGAGGGTAGGTTGTTCAGCGGACGTCCATAACGGAATGATATACCATCACGGAATTCCATTGATGATAACTCGCTTCGCTCGTTCTACAAATTGTTTCATAAAAAATGGATCACCCTTAAACATCGCCTTAACTTCAACTTTGTCTAACTCCGCCAAACTTGAACGAATTTCTCTGAAATTTGGAAGATATGTCAGTTGTGCTTACTAATATCATTGTTGGACATTTCAAGCATGAATATTGAGTTGTTTTCCTGCTATAGATAAAAAAGTAGTAAATAATTTGATCTTCATTTAACAATGTTACACAAAATCATACCTCACTCTTATAAAATTACATTTGTTTCCTTTGTTATGTAATATGTTGTTCTACAAGCCAAAAGCTATCAAGCAAAGCAAAAATAAAGAAAATCGGTCGATCAGAGCCAGTATAGCACCATTATTCATCAACAATAATGTAACTGCTACATGTGATTAACTGGACTTCATGTTCCATAGCTTCCTGACTTCGTTGCGGTGGTGTTGGCAGCACTCCTGATTGCTTTCAGCAAGAAATCTATCTCTTACCGTTTGAAAGCAATACAAAGCACAAATGAACAATAACGAGATCGCGTTCACAAAAGGCAAAGTGTCAGGGTTTTCTTTGCGAGCTACAAGCAAGCGACTAAATGTCCCTTACACAAATGTGCATCGATGGCATAATGATGATTTTCGACTCTGTCGTAAAGAGGGCTCTGGCCGTCCACGCAAAACATCCAAACGTAGAGACCGCCTAATTTTGAGATTTGTTAAAATTGATCCAAGTCTCTCGTTAACTGAGATGGCTGCACTAGTCTCGTCTATTTCTAAGTCCACTATTCGTAGAAGACTTATTGAGTCGAATTTCAAGAGCTGTAAGAGGCCCTCTCAGATCGAATTATCAGATCAGCATACAAAAAGACGTCTCAGATGGGCAATGAGTCATTGTCACTGGCGAAATCAATGGGATCGGGTTGTCTGGTCTGGTGAGGCATCAGTCCGTCTGAAGGATAGTGATGGTCGATTGAGATTATGGATAAATCTGATCAGGAAATTCCGAGACATTTACATCGTCCCCGGGTACAAGGTGGTGCGACTCTACTGATTTGGGCTGGCATTTGGACCAATGGCCGCTCTGAACTTCACATACAGCAAGGAACCATGAATTCTGAACGTTATGTGAATGTTTACGAATGAACATTGGCCAAATAACAGATCAACTTGGGGATCCATCGACTTGGTTATTTATGGATGATAATGCTACGTGTCACAGGGTAGTAGAGTCAACTTATGCAAGTCTCAATTAGGGCTTAGGACATTATCTTGGCCAGCTCGTTCTCCTGATCTGTATATATAATCCCATAGAAAATGTATGGAGTATTCTAAAACGTAACGTTCGTCGTTCACTGCTACCTACAGATGGCGTATCACAACTTACGTCACTGTTAAAAAGAGAGTGGAGAAAGTTAGATCAGTCAAAAATCAACGATATCATCGAATCAACGCCCAGACGAATTGGTAATGTCATTGACAATAAGGGTAGGGCCACAAAATATTAGCTTCTAAAGAACCGTTACTGTATCATAGCTTATCAGATTATATAAGGACATTTAAATATATTAGGGACATGAAATAACATGAAAAATGCTTTCTGTATCATACTTATGTTTTATTTAGTCAAATTTTAGGATGATCCACTTTTTATGAAACGGACTGTACATTTTCAATGTCGTATAGACATCATATTAACATTGCTATAATGTTAAACGATTTCAATGCATTCACAGTACTACTGAACGGACGTGCGATAACGCGCAATGGAATCAAATCTCAGTAATCAGGTTGATAAATCTGATAACACTCCTATTGATGATATCCTTAAGATCGCTACATAGGATGAATTTGCAGACTCCTATTTGAGGCAATTGACTATTATACATAGTCAGCTCAATAACTCCGCAATTCTAGAAAAATTGAAAATTGCTATAAATGTTGACTTTGAAACATTCTCATCTCAACGACAAGCCCTTTTCTCAAAACTGCAAGAAATTGACGAAATTCAAAATATCAAGAACAAAGAATTGAAAGGTAGAAGAGAAATGCGTACTATTCTTCCTGACATCTGGGATTGCAAATACCCGGGTTTTTTCAAGCACCCGGATCCCGGTTCCGGATCCGGATCATAGACCCGGGTACCCGGGCGGATCCCGGATCCTATTATCAAAAGTGATAAAGTTGAATGTAATTCGTTTTGATTATCATGAAATATTGAATAGCCTGGTTTCTGAGATTAATTTTAAACTATGCGTTTCATAATGAAGTGATACTGAAATCCTAGGATTTTGCTATCGCCAGCTGTAGTTGTCACTCTGGTTCTCAGTTGTTATTATACCATTTTTACGAAATATCATTACTAATTATCAATAGATGATTACAAGTTTCTAAAATAACGGTAATACAATCTGAGACCGAGCCTAGATAAATGCTTGCTCTTTCTTAAGGCATGATAACTAAAACTGAATCTCAGTATTAATTATGTGTATATTTACCAGGATTGTCAATCAAAAAAGAGATTCATCCAGACCAACTTCAATAGCGATAAGCACCTGTATTTAATCAAAAGAAAGGAAAGACAGCAAATTTGCTTTTATTTGTGCTTTTTTAATTCATAAGCGTATATCCCACTATTAGAAACTTATCGATAATTACAGATATTGTTCATTGTAAGTATATAGTAAGATAGTTGGAACAATACCATAAGTCTGGAGAGTCACAATAGAGCTTACTTCAATATTAGCTTTGAAATTCATGGATGTCCATTCCTTAGTGTGGATTAGTAAAGTGGGTGCAGTGGTTACAAGCTTACAACGGTAACATGACAATAAGAATGAACAAAGCATGAAAAAGTTACTTCATCTTTTCTGTAACCTTAATAATTGGTCATTCAATATCGAGCTACAGATATTCCTGGATAAAACATTTCTATTCAGATTTATATTCGCATTCTTAGCTGCCCACATGCACTCCCAACTCTAAGTAGGCAACAAGAAAAACTAGTTTGAGATTTTACAACTTTTATAACTTCAATCGTCAAATAGGATCTTCCGCAGCATTAATGACCATCAACATTTTATCTGATCCCGGATCCGGATCCGCCAGATTCCGAATCTGGATCTTGACGCGGTGCAATCCTTGCCTGACATGATAACACTATTAACGTGTCTAATTCAGAAAGCCAGTTCTGCTGATCTCGATAAAATACTCATCCAGAAACATCGCAATGAGATGGAAATAAGTTCAAATCAAAATGATATGATAAGCAATCTTTCACAAGTCATCACAGAAATAAAATCTGAATTGGGTCATCAAAAACTTGAGGTTTCTAAATTACAAGAAGAACGAAGTCAAGGCAATGCAGACACACAACAATTAAAAGCAGAAGTTGCAGAATTACAAGAGAAGTTTGAATCTCCAAAGTCAGAGCTTTATGAAAACTCGAAGCTCTTTCCGAAATCTTTCCGTCTTCTCAAAAATCTTTCCGTGATCTTGACAGCATGTCGAGTGAAGAAGAAATTGATGCTACAAGCCATTGGATAAAGGTTGAACACAAAAAGAAGAAGAGGTCAACTCACGAGCATGACATTCACAGATATTCACAGGATAATGATCCATTTTTGAAATCTACAGAAAATGCTATACTTTCTAATGATCGAAAATCATGCACTCATAAAAGTTTTGATAGAAATACTTCTGGAGATGGTTTATTTGGATCTGTAAAGAGCAATGCTAAAACTGATGATACTCGCACCATTACTCCAAGAACAGTCAGTTTTGAAATAGTTGGATCAAACACAAATTGTACAATCCAAGGAGTAGATAGATTGAGGAAGGTTCACATCTACATTGGTAAAATAAACCTAAAACATACAGTGACTGAAGTGCAAGAACATTTGTTATGGATTGGTGTGAGAAACATTTACGACATTATTGAATTATTCTCTACATAACACAATAAGTGTGACAGGCAAAGTAAATCATTCCGATTAACTATATCTCAGAATGACTCAAGCATAATAACCAATTCTGAATATTAGGGTTCTAATATGGCAATAAGACCTTTCCGCCAAATCAAATCTCAGCAGCCCTTTCTTCAAAATAGCCACTCAGAGAGGCGTTCCAGGCATCAATACGATAATGGTGTCAGGCAATCCGAATCTACATGGGGAGACAAAAGTGAATCAAATTATTCGGACCATGACTACAGCAAATCATATTACGAACCCTGGTTTCCCACAGATTCCTACTGAAGCTTTCTATCAAGACATCAGAAAAGATGGGAATAATTTATCTATACGACTCATAACCTACAACTGCGGTAGTTTTAGGAAAAATGCCATGTTCGTGAAAGATAATTCGATAATAAATATTGATATTCTCCTCTTATGTGAAACGTTATTGCGACCACATGAAGACTTCACAATAAGTGATTTGTTCGTCAATCATCGAATTTTCGCTAAATCAGGCATGAGTGAAAGTTCACCCAGTTACAAAGGACGACCATTTGGAGGTATCGCATTTATCGCAAGTGACACCAAAATTGACACTATACAAGAAATAGAAATAGCGAATTCTCGGATCGTTGGCCTTAAAATCCATTAATGAGCCTATGGTACTTATTGGTGTGTATCTGCCTTATTTTGACACTCTCATCCCTTAAAATAAACGGAGATGTAACTTATAAAGGAATATGATGATCTTCTGAGCATAATTGACGATATAATCACCAAAAACTCCCACTCTAAAATCTGCTTAATGGGCGACTTTAATGCTTCTTTGATTTATCGCCAATTCGCCATGGCCAAAACAATCATCATCACATGACAATGTATTGCAAAATTTTGTGAATAATCATTATTTGCATGCGGCAAATATTGAATTCAGTGAAACATCACTATGACATATCATCATGAAGGAAATAATTCGTCATCACTAATTGATTACTTTCTCCTTAATGACCATCTGAAAAATAATGTAGATGAATGTAAAGTGTTGGTAGACTTACCTCAGCCAAATACGGTATATCATATACCAGTCTTAATCTCATTTCTGTTCCGATCGAATACGAACACGGCGAAGTCCAAAGACAATAACCATGTTGATAAGACTATCTATATCCGCTATGACTGGTCTGATAATATCAAATGTTCAAATTATCGGAATTTACTTGCTGAATTATTGAAAAGTCGGAAATTAGAAATCTTGATTGCTCAAAATGTATCTCCATAGAGGAAGCAAAAAGATCAACTTGATAAACAGTTTGATACATTGACATCTGCGGTAGCTATTGCAGCTTATGAATCAGGTTGTGTCAGGAAAATTGTCAGACGGAAACAATTTTGTAAAATCCGTTGGACCCCTGAATGAAATTATTTAAAGGAAGGTAAGATAATCAGGTGGAAAATATGGAAAGAAAATGATAGACCGCAATATGGATCAATTCATGATACGTGAATACAAATACACGTATATACAAATATGTGAAGAAGAAATTTCGTAAGGCAACACAGAGACTGTCCAATAGATACATAGAAAATAAATATAATTCCTTGAATGGTTTATTACTCTGTGGAAACTCACGGGAATTTTGGAAAGAAAACTGATGCGTCATCAGTTTAACAACGTCTGATCTTACATCCCATTTCACTAAGTTATTTCATAAAGAATCCACGCTAGGGGATAGTTTCCAATCAAACATTAAACTACTGTAGATGAAGAATTTACGAAGAATAATCAGTTCATGCTTTCAAATCATATATCTATTTCTACTTCGGATGTGAAACTGGCGAGTGCAAATTCTTGACCTGAATTTGATGGAATAGCGGTTAACATTCCATAATGGGTGAAAGTCTCATTTTATTGGAAAATTCAGCAAAATTATTCAGTTGTATAATTGATTCAACAGTCACTCCGTCTAATTTCGACTGCGGCATAATGTACATGTCACCAAAAAGTGGCAAAGATCCAAACATAGCATCCCTAGATGCTGAGAAGTGCTTTGATGCAATATGACAAGATGGTTTGTTTTACTGCATAAACTCTTGAATAAAATAAATTGCAATCCTTCTGTAAAGAAACAATTCTATCTGCATCGAAAGTAGCCGATGCTGTTATTATTATTTTATTTCCCAAATTTTCGCCTACACAGGCCGCGTCAGGGGATAAAAGGATTTTATGTTTACAAATATCAAACGATTTTGAAAAATATTGTTAGTAAGATATCAAGGTTTCAGTAAGTAAATAAAATCCATAGAAGTATTGATAGTATATGAAGTGCATAGATGTAATAATTACATAGATGTAAAAATTACTCATGGAGGTATAAGTATAGAAAATGTTATCAAATAATTCATATAAAAAGGAAATTTTTAGCATCGGCTACTTTCGATTCATTCTTTATAATGCTGTTTAAGCGGAATTTTACTATTTTGAAAAATTCTATCTGCGTTTATGGATTCTTCTTAAACGATGGTATGATCATTTATACATAAAAGTATCTTGGAAAGGCGAGTTATCAACCCCAATACCAGTGAGATGAGGAGTACGCCAAGGTAGTATTCTCTCTCCTTGGTTGTACTCTATGTTTGCTGATGACACATCGTTAGCAATCAAATCATCCGGCCATTACGTTATTTTGACATCTCTCTCTCTTTTTTTTCTTACGAAATAGATCTAACCATAATGAGTGAAACAGCTTATGGTCTCCAAGTACAGTTGAAAATGACTAATCAATACGCGGAAACTTCCATATAACGACATTCCTTACGTTACTTTGATATCTCATTTACGCCGCTTTCTTATGAAATAGATCTAACCATAATGAGTGGAACAGCTTATGGTCTCCAGGTACAGTTGAAAATAGCTAATCAATATGCGGAAACTTGGAAATTTAAGTTTAATGGGACAAAATCAAAGGTACTGACTTGCAACAGTCCTAATGAAGACAACTGCTTTCTCATAAACAATGAACAATTAGAAAATGTGGTTGAATTGAAAATCTTTGGTGTTACTCACAATGTAAGAGGTGGTTAGAATAGTCATGCCAGTAACATCGCATCCAAAGGAAGAAGAGCATTTCATAGCCTTGAACAGCATGGCATGTACAAAGGGGCCTCCATCCATGTGCCTAGTGTTGTTTGTAAAATGGCTGTGCAACCGACTCCTTTATATGGCCTCCGCACCTTGACCTGACCACACTCCGACATTGACAACATCAGAAAACTTGATGGTTTTATTTTGTAACCGCATGTTGGGGCAGGGTAAATACGCTCGTCATCATGTGACACGAGAAGTTCTGAAAATTTGTGATCCAACTAGTTTAATTCCCCATGCTGAAAGAGGATTATATCGTCGTTTGACGTCATCCAGTTCACCGATTGGTGAAATGTATCGGTCCATGACAGTAGACTTCCATGTAAAGGATTCCTGTAATAATGGTGGTCTTATAAGTCGACTTTCGTGTCATGAAATTGATCTGATTCTTATAGCTTATTCTAAGATGAAAATTAAGATTCCTCCTGTGGCCATTGCTTCATCTCAGTGGTCTGGCTTAGTTGACTCATTTCGCTTTTTACTTCGAAAATGTGAACCTGACTATGACTTAATTGACTTGTTGTTGAAGTTCTGAATTTTGTATTTTGCAATATGTTTTTCTTCTTTATTGAAGGCAAAATATACTACTACTACTGCAAAAAATCTGTGTCAAGAAATTAACATGGAAAATACTAAATTTCTTTACATTGATTAGATATCGATATATTCAACAATATAGCAATGTTAATACGACATTGAAAATTTAGAACGAGCGAAGCGAGTTTTACATTTTCAATGAGTATAGACGAGTATCAACATTGCTATTGTTGAACATAGACATCGCGATTAAGTACAGAACTGATATTCAAAACAAATCATATCAATGAATCAGGTCACAGATTTATAGAAATATGCAACCAAGATATCCATGAAATGAATATCTTTGGCATAGAAGTATTGCCCATCGGCGATATTTATACTGCCTGACATAAAAAATGCTCCACTCAAATATATGAACTTTATTCCACTCACACTCATGAATTATAAGATAGCATTTTATATAAAACATTATATCTGAATAAATGGGAGACATTAGTACCGAGTATGTCCTCCCCGCACTGAAATCCAGCTTTGAAGTCTCATCGGCATCGAGTCGCAAAAATGATCAAGCCGTTCCTGATCCAGCAAGACCATTGATCGATGAGTCTCTCTGAAAGAGCTGTCAGTGTTGATGGCGGATGATCATATGCATCTCACACTTTCCGACCAAGTTCATCCCAAGCATGTTCGATCGGAGACAGGTCGGGGGAGCGTGAAGGCCAATGGAGGATGCGAATTCCAGGTCTCACTATCGCTGTTGTTACACAATGAGTTCTGTGTGGTCGAGCGTTGTCATCCTGGAATATGAGGTTGAGTTCATTTACCGTTGGGATGACGATTGGAGATATGATATTCGATAAATATCGCTCTCCGTTCAAGTTCCCATTCACAATGACTGCGACAGTTCGACCTCCGTACCAGATACCGGCACAGATCATCACGCCACCACCACCATAGCGGTCATGCTCAGATATGCAGCAGAGTGAATACCTCTCACCAACCATTCGATGCACTCTAATGCGACCATCGTGAAAATCCAAAGTGAAACGGGATTCATCCGTCCACATCACTTGACGCCATTTCTCTGTGCTCCACGACATATGCTGCTCACACCATTCCACACGCTTTCGCTTGTGTTCGAGACCTGCGGAGAAAAAAATTGGCAGTGAAACAATGTCATTGTGTGAAATTCTCGCATTACTTACTTAGAGGAATTCTTACAGCAGGTCGGTATGACCTCAGGCCCGCTTCTTCTAGACGGCGATATGCTGTTTGTATACTGCATGCAATTCTTGCTGCAGCTTTCCAGCTGATGGCCAGTCGAGGAACACTCTTAAGGCGATTGCGCTTTGCTGAGATAACCAATTTCCTATCGGTAGCATTGTTTGTCAATCTCGGTCTCCCTGATCCTTTCCTTCTTTTAACATTACCATCATTGTTCCATCGACTCCACCACCTGCTCACAGTGGAGTGTGACACACCCTACTTCCGTCCAACAAACCTACAACTCTTTCCACATCGTAGCATTCCAACAGCCATTCGTTTTACAAACTCTGATTGCGACATTTTTGCTTCAAAATTTAGTCAGAAAGAATTGCTTGATAGTGATAAAAGGTCGAATTTGAAATGCATCAACTATGCCAAAGATATCGACAATGGACAGCTGCTTTATATTAGCATGACAAATTTGATTCATAGACATCCTGGTCAGTGCAGTATGAAATAGAAGTCATCCACTTCCATTGAGATTTTCTATATCAAGTGGATCGTTTTTAATGTCATAGAGTATAAATTTCATTTCGAACCTTTCCTGAGACAGATCAATAAAAACGAGTTTCAAGACCATAGGAAGAAGACCTTTGGCTGAGAACCAATCTGTCCATAAAATCAAAACATGCCATAATTGTCCTTAATTCGTTATCATTACTTTATTACTTATTCCTTTTGCTGAAGATAATTGATTCACATATAGCTGTCTTATTGCATCACTATCTCTGATTTAGATGGGAGATGATTTAGAAGAGACGTGGAAAAGTTTATCTAATTATGAGATTTCAAAATATTAATTGATCTAGAGATGGATTACAAAACATTTAACAAACAAAACATCAAATTAATGTAGAAATGATTCACACGGTGTAACTTAGAAAATTGCACTAATGAAACGCTAGGAGCGACTGAAGTTTGGATCCATAATTAGCAGGGTTGCCGTGGGGATCGAATTTGCAATCCCCATCCCCCCATTCCCACAGAAAACCTGTGGGTATCCCCACAGAATCCCCATACTCCCACAGGATAAGGCTCTAATTTATATGCTATTTTTCTTAACATAATAGCTGATGTCCAATATCTCAATATCAGTGAAATTTAGAACTTCATGCCACACGGCAGCCTCTTGATGACCTGATTGTAAGACAATGATTTCTACTATAGTTTACTTTCTGTCATCCTGATCAATTCATGTGTATGGATATTATTTCTGTAACACAATCGAACTCAAACGAATGCATTTGTATTGAATTGACTCTTCAATGATTGTCAGACAGGGGCGACCGCACAGAAACAGTGTTAGATAGAGAGTTGTTAGTGATAAGATAATGTCAATGCCTCTCTCTGCCTCCTCTGCTCAATGTTGGAATACGCTGCCCAGTGAAATTTCAACACTTACATCTCTGCGTCTTTTCAAAAGATCAAGTGGCCACTTAATCAAGGCGAGACACTTTTATGACTGATTATGCATGCACTGAATTTGTGTTTTCATTTTTTTTGTGCACAGTGGCCTTGAAGCAATATGTCATAATGATAGAGTCATAATGCTACTTTAAAATAAAATCGCTATCAAATCAAATCAAATGAAAGATTGATGCTGTTAGATGTTAATGGCTGCATACGGGAGGCAGTTTTTTAATTTTCGATTGTCGGAAGACCAGTCCTTCACTCTTATCTTTATTGCCAGCAAAATTAAGTAAATGAAATCACATAACCCAACATCTCGAGCTTCAAGCTCATCGACCGTGGACTATCACGTAAACCTTTAACTTCCGCAGACGAGATATTTATAGCGGATGCTTCTGTAGAGCGCCTACTATGCGTTCATGTTTACGATTGATTTTCGATTGAATCTTGTTAATGTAATCAATGATAAAAAATGATAAAAATAATGATAAAAAGTAATGTTAATGGCATTCACCATAGAGTAGGGATATGTACATGTAGGTAGTGTCGACTCAAAAAAGTATGAGTACACATTGAAAATTTTTATATGAAAAGATTCAGTTTTTTGCGGAGATTACGTTCCCGTGGTCCAAAAAATTATTTGAGTACTTTTGAAAAAACTCAAAATTTGCCAATTTACCGAGATGACTCTCCTAAGCAAGTAGCATGAAGCAAGTTGTATATCAAAGGGAATGAATATTTGATAATAATCATCCTAACCAAGCGGAAATCAAGCTGATTATTAAGGGAATTTCATGAATTGTATTATAATGAAAGTCTTCATGAAAAAGTAGCGATATTATTCGTGCTTTCGTGGCTAAAATTTCAGGTTTTTAATTCAATTTTCACCGGCATGATTTTATGATTCACTAAATTCATGTTTCATTTCTTGAATCTAATTAGTGATGTGGACCCATTTACATCTTTCAAAGTTGATTGAAATCATTGTTTTTGATTCTGTTCTTTTGCTCTGCCAGTGGCAGGTTGCCTGTGATATGATCAGGCCTAAGAAAATACTCTTGAGGTTGAGCATGAAAGTGATACAGTAGCAACCTATCGAATTGTTTATTTAACAAACATTACCTCTCCAAGGCTGTCATGACACGGACGATCTGTAAAATAACATCATTTCCTTCTGCATTACTATCATGATCAGTCACTTCCGTTGTAATTTCTGAAAAAATGCAAACATTTGCATATCTCACATTTGGAAATAATTCCGAATGCATCTCCCTTGAGCTCATTTAATAAAATCGAAAGTGTATACACATTGGGGATTTAATAAATGCGGAGTTACCACTCTACCTTATATATCTACCCTATGGCATTCGCTCAATACATAGAGAATGCCTTGTCCAGACAAAACACTGCAGCATGCTACATTGTTACACTCTGGCCATGCATATGCATTAACTGTGGTAGTTTCAGTTACATCAACATGAAGTTCTAAATCACTTGCATTGCGTCCTCATGTAAGTGCAGTTGATGCAATTTCACTTGTTTCAACTGCTGAATAAAGAAATACCATAGATATCACTTTCTTAGATAGCGTTCGAGCTCCTCACAGCTTGTGTAAGTTGTATGAAACACAGATAGCGTCAGACTGTCTGACAAGGTATTTCCACATTTTGCACACGCTGAAGTTTGTATGAAAGGCTCTGTCTCAACACAATTTTGTGACGCTATTCTAACTTCGAACGCTATGACAGCGCTAAGATAGCGTTTTCTAGCGCTATAGTAGAATAACACTGCCCGCCTGCATAGATTGATCTGTTGATTATCTGACCCAAGATTGCTATGGCTCGTAATTGCACATTGTGAATGTAACCGTAATTTCAACTTGTTCTGTTATCCAGATACGCTAAGATAGCGTTTCTTTATAACATAGCTGATGATCTCTTTGTACAACAGCGAACACAATAGATTCTGTTGCCAGTCAAGACTTTCACACCTACAGTCCGTTTCATAAAAAGTGGATCATCGATTCGATGATATCGTTGATTTTTTACGTTTTGAATACTCCATACATTTTTCATGATCTGAGACGTCTTTTTGTATGCTGATCTGAAAGTCTTCTACGAATAGTGGACTTAGAAATAGAAGAGTCTAGTGCAGCCAGCTCAGTTAACGAGAGACTTGGATCAACTTTAACAAATCTAGATAGATTTCTAGCTGAAAGCAATCAGGAGTGCTACCATGCCAACACCACCGCAACCTATGGAACAGTTACATTATTGTTGATGTTTTATAAGAGTGAGGTATGATCTATAACAGGAAAACAGCTCAGTTGAAGTTAAGGCGATGTTTAAGGGTGATCCATTTTTTATGAAACAATCTGTAGTTGCGTTGGAATAAGGGAATAGACAGAATGAATGCCCATACAAATTCATAGCGTTGTATTGTTACTCTTTCATAAGTGTCTTCTTTTGATAAAGCAGTTGCTGATTGTATTTGATATGAAATCTATTCTTTAATGATTGACTTATTAATAATTCTCATCACTAATATATAAATAGGATTTCTGAATTTTACCCTAAGCACATCTGATCACAATGGCAGACCACAGCTTTGACGCTAGTCGATTTTCCATTGCGTCGTCTCAGGACATTGATCGCGTTGTTTCATGTTCACGGTCAAAGAACACCGTTAGAAATAGTTCCTGGTGCACAAAGTTATATGAAGATTGGGCCACTTGGAGAAACCAACAATCTTCCACAACACAAGAAAATGATTACTTGGTTCCCCAACTAACAGATTTGTGGACGGCTCCAAAGGCTGACATTTCAAGAGCCTTGAAACATTTTATATTCGAGATCCGACGGCAGGATGGAACCGAGTATCCTCCCAATACTATTTACAATATTGTTTGCGGATTGGCCCGATTTATCCGAGAAGAAAGACCCGACTGCAATATAATGGATAAGGAGGATTTCAATTTTGTGCAATTTGTCCGTGCTTTAGACGCCTGCATGAGAAATCTCACTTCTCGGGGCATCGGAGAGTGAGGCGAAACTATGGGATACCAATGCATTTTCCTTACATGATGGAAATGGACTATTGCGGGCCGTTTACTTCTACAACTGTAAAGTTTTCGGGCTCAGAGCGTGCGACGAGCATCGCCAGATGCAACTGGAGAAATTCACGTTTTCAGAAGACGACCATGGGAAATTTGTTGAGTACACGGGTCGCGGCAACAAAGTCTTTTCCGGTGGAATCCGCGATCGCAAGATACAAAACAAGTGTGTTCGACAATACGATAGTGATAACAATCAATCGGTATATAAGATATTGAAACTTTACGTGATCCGGCTTCGAAGCATGGGTGTTTTTACGGGAGCATTTTACCGTCGACCACTACGAAACATTATCCCAGACCAGCCCAGATTCGCCACTTCTCCCGTTGGAGTCAAATCCATCAGAAAATTGTTGCCGGAGGCCGCATCCATAGCCGATATCAAAGGATACATCACGGCACATTCTGGCAAAGTAACATGTGCGACAAGGCTATTCCGAGAAAATGTAGACGAGCAGTTAATAAAATCAAGAACTGGGCATCGAAGCAATGCTGTTGAAGCATACAAAAGAAAAGGACCGGAGCAAGAAGTGATGCTTAGCAGCCTTCTAGACCCGCCTAAACCAAAGACTAAATTATGTAATTGCTTTCATACATTCATTGATCAAATTGATTTTGATTTCAGTATAAATGTGTCTTTCTAAATTAATAAATTAGATCTGGAATTAATTGTTTTCTACAAATCTGAAATTGGGACAGTAGGCTACATTGATATGAATTAGAAAACAAAAAAAGCTGAATAAGTTTTAATACTGATGTCGGAACTCTTGTAACTTGACAAGTAGTAAACATGCAAAAACATTCCGCCAAAAAGGTGCATAAAATAAGAGAGCTTTCATCTACAATTACAGACAACAACCAATTTCCTATTGTGTTAAGTAGTGTTTCTCAGAACTTCAATAAATAGCGCATAGATTGGCGCTTCATGATAAAGAATAGCGCGTTCTGAAATACTTAGTTTGTCGGATAACGTTATCATAGCGCTAAGATAGCGTTCCAAAACACATCTGCAAACTGTTGACCAGCCAAAATTGCTAGTTATAGATATCTATGGTTGAAAAACGATTTCTATGCCATTCATTGAGGAACAATAAAGTACAAAATCCCTAATAGTTCAAGCAATTACATAGAAATCGGCTAAGTGTGGTGATAAATCGCTTACATTACTCTGTCCAAAAAAAGAGTGTAACAATTCGGTTGCAACACTCGTTTGTCGATCTCGGGCTTCGCCCTCGATCGTCACTCGTGATGCAACCTTCAATTGTAAGCATTGATATGGAGAAAGGATTCGACAGACTTTCACATCGTTTGTTGTATGAAAAGCTACTCAACGATAACTTCGAGCCCTTTTTTACGTGTTTCATCGGCAACTATTAACTAATCGATCTCAAATGTTGCGGTGGTCCTCAAACTTGAGTGATTTGAAGACAATTAGCAGTGATTCTTCAGCCGGTCCCTACCAATTCAAATATTTTGTATCTGACCTACAACTGCACCAAGATGTGTGCCTGATTAAATACGCCGATGACATCATCGGTAAAAAAAAGGTAAAAAAGGTAAACGTGCTTCATATGTGACTGAAAAGAAGTTAAGAGAATTCGGCCATGTAAATGGAAGTATAGTGAAGAACACTTTTGAAATGTTAACATTGTCTAAAATGAAATACTGTGCTGAATTTTGTTGTCACAACAATCTAAATTGTATGAATAAGATTCAGTACCAGTTTTATAAGAATCACTATCATTTGGCAAAATCAACCCCAAACTATTGTTTGATCGGAGAATTCGGACTTTTTCCAATAGAATTCTATTTCTATAAGGCGGCAATCACTTTCTGGATAAAATTAATAAATAGTAAAGACAATAATTTGGCTAGAGAAATATATACTGAAATTTATAACCATATGAATGACTCTCAATATTCCTACACATGGACAGCCAAAGTGAAGATGTTACTGAAAAAAGTCAACCTATTACACTTATGGCAAAATCAAAATGCTGTAGATAAAAAAATGATGGAGAAATGTACACGTAGTACTCTGTTTGAATACTTTCGCACTCAATGGATCGATAGTGCCAAAGAGAGTAATACTGGCAGAAATTATTTGGAATTAGCAAGATTCGAAATGAATTTGAAGCCTTATCTAGATTTAGACGTACCAATGGAAATAAATACGTTGATAAAATATAGAGCTAATAACCATGACCTTATGGTAAGGACTGGTATTTACAAAAGTAAGAAATTATATGATGAACGTTTATGCGAAACCTGCAACAATCAAAAAGTTGAAACAATATATCATTTCTTTGTTGAATGTCCTGCATATGACCAAATTAGAATGAAATTTGCACCATTCTTGAAAAACATAAGTTGTAAAGAAGAATTCTACTATAAAATAACTGCTCCCAGTATCGCCGAAATGAAAGGTATCTACAAATATCAAAATAATTCAAATAAAGTTAGGAAGAAAGACAAATCATAATAAATTGTCAAGTACATGCAGCTTTAGATAAATCAGGTCACCAATCTCATTTAAATTAATAGCTTGATTCCATACCAAAGCAGTCGCATAGATTTCTATGAAAAATCAAGGTCTGCCTTGATATTTCATGCTCTTTATTGTTTGATTTCTATGCTGAACCGTATTGAACAATACTGAGAATATCTACGAAACTTATGACCCTACCCCTATCTTCTAATAATGGAAGTACCAACAAAAGCAAGCAAAATCGATTCGATGTTAAGAGCATTCATGCCGATTGATAAAATAGATTGAAAACCAAATCTCTACCCAGTCAATACATAACTAACGGACGAAATACACGGAGAGCCGGTCATAGTTACGGAATATTAAAAATATCTCTGTCATTGTCAATTTGATTACAGGTGAGTTGCTTGATAACTTCATTTTTATCTGATTAAATGCTTACTACTGTATATCTGTCCTTGCATTATATATTGACCGGCTCTCCAAGACTTATTAATAAAACTTATAAGCAAATTTTGATTATTATATAAAACAAGAAATTAATCCAGAAAAGATACAAAATCACAGCTAAGATTCATTCATTCATAAGAATACTAAGACGTGAGATAATGTTAATATTATTGAACATGCATGTTTTTTCGATATACAGATAATTCATGATCAATTTTGACATTTCAGTTGTAATGCATGTAATGATTTGCGCATGGCCTTTTCTTCCGATCCGTATCATCATTTCACTTACTTGTACATCTCATCCGCCATCCATCATTCATTGTATATGGACATTTTTATCATTTCATCACTTATCACATCAATGTTATGTATATTTGTACTACGTTTTCCAAGTTGGAAATAAACGTTTTGACTTTTGACTTTTGACATCATCTGTGGTGCTGTCGATCAACAAGGCATGGTCAATCCCACTGTAAGCGCTGTGCAATCAATTATTGACTGGATGACTGTGAATAAGATGAACGTCAATGCTAAGAAGTGCAAGCAGATGATGGTCACCTTGGAAACAAGATTGGTTACCAATTTTTCATCGAGACAACTGCCAGACATTCCATCAGTTACTCAGTTGAAGTTGTTGGATGTGATGTTCGACCAAACCCTCAGTTGGAAACATCATGTTAACATCATTATCAAGAAGCCGCTTCACGACTCTACATTCTGAGACAATTGAAACCATTTTTTAGCAAGGAGGAAATCGTCACCATATACTGCGCCTGTGTCAGGAGCCTGCTTGAGAATTGTGCTCCTGTGTTTGTAGGGCTAAATGTCACACAAACGGCATCACTAGAAAATGTACAAAGGCAATGTCATCGACTAATATGCAGATCCAGTAATTGTGAGTGTCCTTATTTCATCCCTCTTGACTATCGCTGCATTGTGTTGGGTTCGAGATTGCTTTCACAAGCAATTTTGGATCCAACTCATTCACTGCATGACCTCTCACTACATCGTTTGCCTGTGTTGACATCGTTGAATCAACATTGTCGGATTCCCGTGTGCTAAAATTCGATGCTCGAGAAATCGTTCTTCGTGGTCATGTCAAAATTTAGCAATAGTGGCTTCAGGACTTGACCAACCGCCTGCATGAATGAACATTTGATTTGATTTGATTGTTTCTTTCTTTGTTGTTGCTCATTTATATGTACAAAATTTATGTTTATGTTATTATGTAATAAGCCTCACGATTCTCAATATTGGGGCATTAATTCAATAAACGTTTTGTTATCATTATTATTATTAAATATCTGATGTTCAATGGCTTAAATTCATTCGATGCTAAAATCTATGTCAATTAATCAACATAGAAAATGTTAAATTTTCAATTCTACTAACTAGATATAGACATATTCAACAATATCCGATGGTCACCGTGATATAGTTATCAGACGTTGTGACCAGAGCTGGAAAAATTCCACTGAAATTTTTTAATTCCAATTCCAGAGCAGAAATTTCAATTCCAACTCCAATTCCAATTCCAGTCGAAACAGTTCAATTCAATTCCAATTCCGTTATGAGATTCAATTCCGATGATTTCATGTCGCGTATAGTGTATTATGCTAATGTATCTAACGTTTGTTCTCTTCAATCGAACCCATGTGCCCTTATCCTAAACTCGTTGCTCCTGTGTGCCGTTCCCTGCGTCGTTCTTATGTGCGTTCTCATGTTTATAGTTCATATTTCTTTTGTACATGTATACGTATAACCGGTCTGCCCACGCCATTTTCGTTTCGTAAACGAGATATTCAATATCTCGTGAAAAAAGAAAGAAAAGAAAATTAACGGTCAGCAGCAAAGAATCAAACGCTGAGAGAGATGAGATGCGAATAAATCTATTAATAAACTGATAGAAGAAGGAAATTCAATGTGCGAATAACGTGATTGTTGATGACAAAAAAACGACAATAAAAATAATATCATAAAATCTGATGAATGGTCTATGTTAAAAAAAGAGATTAAAAATTCCGTGATAAGAACGAAATGTGGTCGGGTCGAAGGCTAACGAGCAGAGATTAAAGGAAACTTTTTCAGTTTTCAAAAGAAAGGGGTTTTATCGTCAAGTCTCAAAAATTTTCCATAAATTAGAAGCGATGAGAAATTGACACAACAACAACTACCAACAACATCACATGCGACATCTTCAGCAGCTGTTAGAGGAACTCCGGGTTCTCGCGGTGTAACTTAACTACAGAAATAACAACAACTGCCCGCCAGTGAACAACAACACAGCAGCGTACACAGCAACACATCAGCGATCGCAATTGAAGACAGACGGCATAAGTGACACTGATGTTTATGATATTATTTTGGTATAAATGAGTCCGATCGAATTGAAGTGAATTCAACATTAAGAAGTGAACTGTAAGTTTAAAGTTTTTCTTTTATCGTTGCGTATCGTATCTATAGAGTCTTAAAAATTAATATTGTTGATTGTTGTGATTGGACGTTGCGATTTCAATTTTTGTATCACAGGTCTATCGAAAAAGTGGAATTGAGGTTTATCAGGGTCAATTCCAATTCCAATTCCGACGAAAAATGGAATTAATTCCGGATCGGAATTAATTCCAATTCCGACTTTTCCAACTCTGGCTGTGACTCTGATTTGTAGCGTATTTCAGAATTACATCAATTCTATTACGCTTTACACTAGGCCTATCTAACTCTGCTTCCATATGGCACAATAGTCTTCGTTTGAAACTTACAAATGATGCAACACAAGTGCTGTAGTACAAAGTCGCTATCATTTCATCACCTGACCAGGCAATTACATGTTGGGTACGACACGTCTTTTTCAATAATCTTTGGTTGACGCATATGCAAAAATAGAAACTGAGTCTGCAATTTTTATGTAGGGAATGTTAACTTCTGTCGTGCGTGCCGCAGATTCATAGGTCGATTTTGAGGAATGCCATTTTTCGCAATGATGGAGACTCGTGTAATATCGGAAACGCATAATATTCTCATCCTCTTAAGGATGCTATGGTCATCAGCCATGATCCTTGACGTGTCAAGAGCAGAAACAAGGACTTGCTGTCCATCAGCGCAGAAGATCGGAAAGCAAAAATCGTGGTGCATAAAAAAGTATTATGAACTACCCTCTTTATTTTTTGATGAAAAATGTTTGAAATTACTAGCTTTGTTTTTCACTAAACTGCGCATGGACAGTATTTTATCAATGAACCAATATTGAGACAACCACCCCTCTTATAGGCGGAGGTATCATCTATTGAATATGCATTACCTTGCGAATGACAGTCTAAATCGTAGCGCCAGACGATTAAGGCTGCTCATTTGAAAAGTAATACATACGTGGTGCGCCCAAAAAGTTTCCGGCCTTAGTCTTTTATAAAGTGAAGACAATTAATCCAATGGCGTTTTTATTTAGTACATTGTAACCACTTGTCAAACCAATTACCGGTCGCGGCCAAACACTTTTCCCAGCGAACTGGGAGGACCTTGAAATCATCAAGGAAAAAAGCGTGGTTGATAAGTCAAAACAGTTTCTCACCGTCTTCTCCAAAGCTGGCGCACTTTCAAAATGAATCCCGCGGAGAACTCGTTGAATAGGCAATAGTCTGATGGAGCCAAATCGGGCTATAAGGTGGATGTTTCACAAGTCCGAAGCCAACGCTGTTGATCTTCTCCAAGGCAGCTCAACAAATGTGGACTGGAGCGTTGTCCTGAAGGAACCAATGAGGCTGCTGAATCAGCTCGGCGCAATATTTTCCGTTCACTGTCGCTTGTCTTTGTAGGAAATCCGAGAAAATGATTCCTCCTGCATTCCAGAAGGCAGTCAGTGTCATTTCTCTTCGGGGCGCAGTTCCAGATCGTTGTTTCCAGACTTTGCCTTGATCAGGCCTGCGCCATTCAAGAGATTCTCTCCTGGACTCAGGTGCGCACAGGCTCAGTGGCGTTTCATCAAAAGTGATGATGTTCTTAAAGAAATAATCACCATGGCGACGATAAATTTCGAAATTCACTTGGCAGGCTTCACGACGTCGGGTGCACATCTCGGTGTCAGGAAACGGGGATAAAGCGAGACGCAACCTTCGTCAAGCGCATGTCGTGCAGCATCTCCCCAACACAATGAAGGCCCCAACAAATTTGAAGGTCTCAGCAAGTTGTCTCGTTGTCACCTTCCTGTCTTCAAGGACAGGTCTCTCTAATTTGGCGCGGTTTTCTTGTCAGAAGTTTTTAGGCGCCTTCTCTTTCTTCGTCAACCACAACTTGACGTGCCTGCTTGAACTCGGCAATCCAAAATTCCATCGTCGTTTGTGACGGATACTTGTCTCCGCAAATACGAAAAAATGCATTGTAATATGTTATCTGTGTTTTGTATACTTTCTATGTAGCATGTAATCCTGACCACAATGATTTTGCCATAGAATCATCACAAAGCCTCTGTGAGCATGCTTGAATACGGACAGCAATGTTATATTGCAGTTCAGATATCTCAACCGCAATATAACATTAACATGGATTTTTGAGGGCAACAATGTAGGACATTTGAGGGCGCGTAAGCGCCTGAAAATGTCCTACATTGTTGTCCGAATAAAGCTATGTTAATAATATTGTGCGTAATTGAAATGAAGTGGGCAGCAATGTAGGAAAAAAGCGGGCAACAATGCTATGAATACACATGTAGATATACGCGGATTGAAATTTCAAAAATGTCTTTCACATGCATAGATTGAGATATCATCATTACGGGATGCTTTGTTGCCTTCCTTTTTCCACATTGTACCATAGCTCAATTACGCACAATGTGCTATATCCTATATACGATATCCTACCTAATCCAACTGATTCAATTTATTATTCTTGTGGGCAACGCCGCTGCTATAAGAGGCACGTTGCTGGTGTAGGAGTTTCGCCATGTCTTTTTTAAATTTATTATCTTGTATTTATTTATTTTTTTAAGGACCTTTAAGGATTTTTATATTTAGTGAGCTTGTTAACTTTCTGTCTTCTGTAATTTGTTATGACTCTTCAATAAATCATTTATATAGTACTATTTTTTAAAAAAGATAAAAATTATGCTGTAGGGCTGAGGGCCGTCAAGTGCTTTTTAATATTTCAACATGGGAAGATATACGAACCTAAACACAATGGCTATGAGCATCGACTGCTGACGCAGCCTCGTCTTTACACAGTTATTGCTGTCTTCTCAAACATGTTCGCAATTATACATTGTGGTCCGATTTCTTAGACATTGCATTCAATTGAAAAAAATCGGGCAGCGATGATATCATTGTTGTCTGTTTCTTAGATATAGAATTAAATTAAAAATAGGCGGGTAACAATGATATCATTGTTCCCCACCTGTTTGGATGCAAAATGCAATAGAAAAAAGCTTGACACTGCAAGTTACAAAAGTTACTTAAAAAAATGGATCACCCTTAAACATTGCCTTAACTTCAACTTTGTCTAACTCCGCCAAACTTGAACGAATTTCTCTGAAATTTGGAAGATATGTCAGTTGTGCTTACTAATATCATTGTTGGAAATTTCAAGCATGAATATTGAGTTGTTTTCCTGTTATAGATAAAAAAGTAGTTGATAAATTGATCTTCATTTAGCAATGTTACACAAAATCATACCTCACTCTTATAAAATTACATTTGTTTCCTTTGTTATGTAATACGTTGTTCTACAAGCCAAAAGCTATAAAGCAAAACAAAAATAAAGAAAATCGGTCAATCAGAGCCAGTATAGCACCATTATTCATCAACAATAATGTAACTGCTATATGTGCTTAACTGGACTTCATGTTCCATAGCTTCCTGACTTCGTTGCGGTGGTGTTGGCAGCACTCCTGATTGCTTTCAGCTAGAAATCTATCTCTTACCGGTTGAAAACAATACAAAGCACAAATGAACAATAACGAGATAGCATTCACAAAAGGCAAAGTGTCAGCCTTGCTAGAACTAGGGTTTTCTTTGCGAGCTACAAGCAAGCGACTAAATGTCCCTTACACAAATGTGCATCGATGGCATAATGATGATTTTCGACTCTGTCGTAAAGAGGGCTCTGGCCGTCCACGCAAAACATCCAAACGTAGAGACCGCCTAATTTTGAGATTTGTTAAAATTGATCCAAGTCTCTCGTTAACTGAGATGGCTGCACTAGACTCGTCTATTTCTAAGTCCACTATTCGTAGAAGACTTATTGAGTCGAATTTCAAGAGCTGTAAGAGGCCCTCTCAGATCGAATTATCAGATCAGCATACAAAAAGACGTCTCAGATGGGCAATGAGTCATTGGCATTTGGACCAATGGCCGCTCTGAACTTCACATACTGCAAGGAACCATGAATTCTGAACGCTATGTGAATGTTTTACGAAAGAACATTGGCCAAATGACAGATCAACTTGGGGATCCATCGACTTGATTATTTATGTATGATAATGCTACGTGTCACAGGAGTAGTAGAGTCAACTTATGCAAGTCTCAATTAGGGCTTAGGACATTATCTTGGCCAGCTCGTTCTCCTGATCTGAATCCCATAGAAAATGTATGGAGTATTCTAAAACGTAACGTTCGTCGTTCACTGCTACATACAGATGGCGTATCACAACTTACGTCACTGTTAAAAAGAGAGTGGAGAAAGTTAGATCAGTCAAAAATCAACGATATCATCGAATCAATGCCTAGACGAATTGGTAATATCATTGACAATAAGGGTAGAGCCACAAAATATTAGCTTCTTAAGAACCGTTACTGTATCATAGCTTATCAGATTATATAAGGACATTTAAATATATTAGGGACATGAAATAACATGAAAAATGCTTTCTGCATCATACGTATGTTTTATTTAGTTAAATTTTAGGATGATCCACTTTTTATGAAACGGACTGTATATCAGTCCAAAAATCATGCCAACAAAATTCTACCAACGCTGCCACTGACATCAGAGTTTTGGTATTTCGAATAATAAAAGTTAATGTCTAAGCTAAGTGACGTATATTTTAATCATCCATCGAGTAAAAATGACAGAAACATAGCTTAATTATGAGTGAACCGTATGAATCACAGTAACAATGTTATTGTGGTCCTCTTTGAAGAATGGCCACGATGATAATGCCTCAGCGCTACACGCTTCAACATTAATATTGTGGCCTTCTTTAAATCGGACCGCAATCATTCATTGCTGTCCTCTCAAACATTGTTACTGAATCTCAAATATACAAGATTTCGATCTGCAGATGACTCAAATCTATGACAGCCTTCTACATACCCCATGTAGCTCAGAACTTTAAAGTATGGCAAACTTGAAATATCTGTCATAGAGAAGTGACAGTTGAAATATTGGCTGATAAACCTGCTTACTCAGTAGCAATGGAAAATAGATGTTTGTTGATTGCAATCTCTCTGCTTGGTCAGACACAGATATATGCCAATGCTAATATATCTGAAGAAGCAATGGTTGCAAATTATTGCCTTGAAGCGGTCTACTGCTAGTCATTTTGTCAAAGTGGTTCTACAGTCATCCATCCTAAAAATCATCCTAAAATTTTACTAAATATAGTAAAAACACTAGTATGTTTTAGTAAAAGGTCTTAGAAGAAGCTATTATCTGGCGCCCCCTACCCCTTATGGTTCAATCTTGGCACAATTTATCTAGGCATTTGATTCGATGATGATCTGACTTTTCTCTGATCTAACTTTCTCCCTCTCTTTTTACAGTGACGTAAGTTGTGTTACGCCATCTGTGATGAACGCACGAACGACGAACGTTATATTTAGAATATCATATTATTTCTCAAGGATTCAGATCAGGACGAACCAGCTGCACAAGTCCTAAGCCCCTAAAGATTGAATTGATGCATAAGTTGATCTCTACTACTCCTGTAGTACCATTATCATATAATAAATAAATCCATCCGATGATGGATCACCAATTTGATCTGTCCAATGTCATTCATCAAAATTCGCATCGTTCAATTCATGGTTTTTTTTCCATTTTCAGAATCCTTGCTGTATGTGAAGAGTTCAGCCCAAGGGCCATTGGTGCCAGCCAGCCCAGTAGAGTCGCCCCACCCACCTTGTTACCCAGTGGACGAGTCTAAACGATGTAAATCAAAGTCTAGAGCAGCTAGTGCTGCCATGAGAGTTCATTATTAGACTTACAAATCTCAAAACAAATTCTTCTCCTACTTTGTCTGTTTTGCGTGAGGTGCCAAGTTTTCTTGTTTGCCTTTGCCTGTGAATTGCCTGTTGTTGTTTATTTGTATATTTGTTTTTTTTGTGCTTTGTATTGTTTAGAACCTAGAAGAAAAGCAATTCGGAGTGCTGCCAACGCCACCGCAACGAAGTCAGGAAAACGAAGGAATGAAAGTATGGACAGTCCAGTTTATGTAGTTATGGTATTGTTGATGAATAATGGTTATATACTGGCTCTGATTGAACGATTATCTTTATTTTTGTTTTATTTGATTGATTTTGACTGACTTGTAGAAACATTAACAAACATAACAAACAACAACAATTTTTTATAAGAGTGAGGTATGATTTTGTGTAACATTGCTAAATGAAGATCAAATTATCTACTACTTTTTTTATCTATAACAGGAAAACAACTCAATATTCATGCTTGAAATTTCCAACAATGATATTAGTAAGCGCAACTGACATATCTTCCAAATTTCAGAGAAATTCGTTCAAGTTTGAAGTTAAAGTTGAAGTTAAGGCGATGTTTAAGGGTGATCCATTTTTTATGAAACAATCTGTATATTTGCAGAGAAATATGGATGAACGTGAATCTTAACAAACTAGACTACCAGGTACCTGACCACTGTCAACTAAGTCACAAATGTTTAAGTGCCATTGTCATGACACGTGGACCTTCGTACAGTAGGAACCGTGTTTATTTATTATCAGAGACTGTCGGATTTCTATGGTCAGAAGCACAGCTTTCCGACGTTATGCATAATCAAATGGCAATGGGATGTCCGCAGAAGAAGTGAGTTGTCATGATAATAGTATCGAAGGAATGGTGACTTTCAGTGGTTATGGTTTTGATAACCCGCACAGTACTTTCATCTTGCTGTGAATTGCTTGCACCAGTACCTTGTCAGCAGGGTTTCAGAGTCGTTGTTCAGCTACCACGGCTCCGGCTCCGGCTATCTACTTCGACTCCGACCCAAGACTCCTAGACGTACAAAGTACAATCGGGCCTCCAACACGGGACCGAAAAAAAATTTTGACAGAATGATGTCACACTCTATGTATTTTTCCAAATTGAACCAAAATTCTTTTTATATCAAAATCACTTCTTCAGAAGTAGCTAAATATTCATTCTAAGCATCGCATTGTAAATGAGGCACTTATAAGACAACCAAGCATTTTTAAAGGAAATAATTATGCTATAAACCAATAGTGCGCTTCAATGATGAATGCATTAAATTTGAGGCGAGAATGTATGTGCATGTTAATCGCCAAACGCCATGTGTTTTTGACTGAAACACAACCTTAAGGAAGTCCGCGACCTTCTTTAAAGTCCAGATAAAAGATTTGCAGTAGGTTATGTGTTGAGAGGCGATGAAGCGATTACATACAGCGATATGGCACACTTGCATTCGTTTCAGCTACACTGTCAAAGATAGTTTCTCGCAAAGTGACTGAATACATATAAAAATAATACATATAAAACTTCAAGCCGAAGTTCAACTGTCAGCTCCGACTTGCCACGAGGGCTCTGGGCGGCTCGGGCTCCAGTAGATCCATGCTGCATCCACAAATTCCGATGTGACCTAAGATGTTTTGCGACCTGATTAAGAAGAGATGAAGATACGAAAATACTTAAACCTTTTAAGGTTGAATTTTCGATAAAGACATTGTGTGTCTGATGATTTTTTTTAGTTTTACGACCCGATTTTTAGTAATTGCTCTATTAAGTTTTTTTAAAATGCGTTTACCTTATTTTCTGCCATACTTTTTATTTAATTTTATTCCAGTATACATGTATACGAAATAACAATCCAATATCATTTCAATATTGATTTTATTGACAATGATGAATATTTCAAAACAGTTAGGGATGCATTTGAGTATAGTAAAGTTTGAAGCAGTCAGTCATGCATAAAGCAACACCGCAGTCAGGACACTATGTCCAAACACGTGCTCCTCTGTATCCTTCAGCTTTGTCTGCACACACTGTATCCTTTTCTTTTGTTGCCTGGAATAGTAGAGATAAAATGTCTTTCAGTCAATCTCTTCTCACTTGGACCAATGCTTGGACGCTCTACCTTCACTTTGGACTCTTGATAACCACCAATCAAACTTTCGATCAAACTAATCAACAATCGCTGATGGGCTAATTTCTTTCTCGATACATTTGGATTGTTCTTGTAGCAAACATAAGCATATGGGTACTTCTATTCTTCACCCCCCCCATTTTTGTTGTTGACACCCGCGAGGGTTGCATCGTCAGCGATCTTCTCTTGCTCCTAAGTGCAGTCTCACTACCGTCGCAAAAGCGTTGTGTAAAATTCCTCTGGTTTGTAGAAAATTCACAGCACTTGCTTTGCCGTTCACTGTAGCTGCAGTGTAGATAATAATCCCACGAAGTTCATGATCACGGCCAGCTGTATCTTGTATTCTAACTGAGTATCCAAGAGACCAATCCCTCATCCCAGGAGTCAAGTCAGACTTCTCAATAGTGTTCTGCTATCACTCAGTGACAGATAAAGTCTACTCTGAATCCAATGTTACCAAATTTGACGAAATTTGATGAATTTGGAAACATTGAAAAATGTGGGGGAAGAATAGAAGCACCTGCATTTGTTGCCGTTCTTTCAAGCAAATGGAAAACTATCTTCCGCCAGTACTTCACTGTTCTCAATTCCGTCGAGCAGTGGTCAGTCATCTGATCAGTCATGTCGACACCTCCCATTCCGTTGGTTGCTCGATTGGTTTACTACATCAGTTGAAGTCCTAAAACATGGACCATCTATACGATAATCACGTTTTTGCAATTTTCTGATAATGTACTTTGGCATGCATTCAAACAACTATTTCAATCATATTTTCCTGATATTAGTGAACATCATGTACTCTCTAAATGATATTTATGCTGTTGAATTGCAGACTTACTAACATGCGGAAGTCCTCGTGTACTCAACGAAACGGAAGGCTTTATTGTCAGCCACAAAGGATTCAAGAAGAAAGTTGAATACCCACCAGGTCTCGTCTGTCAATGGATCATCACTGGACGAAAGGGAAAGGTTGTACGTCTGCAATTCATGCATTTCAATGTCTCTAAGAGTGGAAAATGTCAGCACAAACGCTTCGTTGTATACGATGGTGATAATGAAAACAGTCCGATACTGGTGAAAATTTGTGGAGCAAAAGACATCATTCCAACTGAAATATATTCAAGTAATCAGAGCATGATGCTGACATTTAATACCACTGACGATCAACAAGTGGGAAAAGGATTCAGCATCACTTACGGTCTCATTGAGGATTCAAGTAAGCAGAGATTGAATTCTTTTATGGGTTTATGGAGTTTTAGAAAACGATTTAACTTAATTGTTGTTCAAAGTGCGAGAAACAGTATTTGGAGGTTGTCCTGTTGTTATTGTCATTTTTGATATTGTTGTTGTTGTTGATGCGAAACTTAATGTCATACTCATAGTGGTGCCCTGCTGCTGCTCCTCTTGCAAAGCAATTATGGGGTATCTTGGTATTCCAGCCGATAGTGATCCGTTTTTTCCTCATTCGGTACCATTATCACACCACACAGATTGCCTGAAACCGAGGAATGTCGAAATCCTGACCTCCTTGCATAGTAATTTGTAGACAAAGGTGACATTGCTTTGAATCTTCCTACATTTCCTCATGTGCTCAGGTATTTTGAAATAAGAATCAAAAACAAACTCTTCCTTTGTTGCATATGTTTTTAAAAAGAATAAATTGAGAAACCCGAAATTTCTTGCGCCATTGAATTAGTATTTAAGCCATTGTAACTCTTTTTCATGTTTGTTGCACATCTATATAATGTCTGCTTGATATAGTTTATAAAAAATCACTAGACTTATCATACAGACGTCCGGGTAAAGTAAAATGTGAGTCAAGTATTGGCAAAATAAAATTAAACCATAGCCTAAATGTATACCTAAGTCTGTTTCAAATTCTTAGGACCATTAGAACTTTCCTAGTACACTTTTAAAATTACCTTTGTATCATTGAAACATGAAAATTTATTACGAAAGATTGAGTGTCTGCTTTTAAGATTTTAAAGCTTCAATTTATATCACACGACATTCTAGAACGCGAGAGAACTCATATTTCGACTACACTTAAATTAGTGTTTTACTGCGACTCCCTAACATTTTCGGTGCACCGGTTATCATACTAGGTGCGAGCAGGTGCGCCTAGCGCAGAGTCCTAGTTTATATATCAGGTGAATATCCGTCCTTTCCAGACAAATTGATGACTTCTACTGTTGGGAGTGGTGGAAAAGAAGAAACTGTTGGGGAAAATAGAAAAGTCGAAATTATTGGAAAATATGGCATTTGGTTGTACATCGTGATCGGAGCTTTAAGCGCTGCAATTCTCATTATCATCTTGGCCTTTTCTATATACATCTGTCGCAAACCTAAGGTTCACCGGTGAGACATTTTATTTTTTTAAAAAATATTCTGAACGCATTAGATTTTTCATAGTTTGAGTTACAGTACATTCAAAGCTTCTATTTATGCAAATCTTTGTGTATCTATCGAAAAATTAAGATAAATATTGATATATTCAAAACCGACATCCTAAAATGCATGCGTACTTTGTGCATAACGTGTGCGAAGCTAGCCGACCAATGGTTGACCAATGTCATGCCATATTAAAACTCGAATGTGCCACTCATGAAAACAACATCTACAAATTATCATCGACATCATGAAACATAATTTGATGGTGTGACAGCTTACACGCTTACACCACCACTTGTTTTTTAAATGATGCAGCAGTTAAAGAGAAGTTGTCGATTAAAAACCCGCGGTGGTGAATTCAGCCATAACAAATGACCAACATACTTTTGCAGCGCATATTCATGAAATTTCAAACTCATGAAAGAAAGAATGAGAAAACTCATTTGAAGTACATATGTGCAATTCATTGTTTCTCAGGATTTCATTTTAATAACTACGAAACTCTATAAACAAAGTACGAAGGGGTGCGGATATCAGACTAGCCGTGCCAGCAACAAAAAATTATATATTAACTCGATTAAAAGATGACAAAACCCCACTTTTAAGGATAATATACACACTAAGGCAGTGGTCTTCACACTTTTTGCTTGGTTTGGTGTACCACTTTCAAATGACAAGCATCTCAAAGCATACCAGCAGTTTTATTCGGAAGAATGACAATGGTTCTAGACAACTAATAAAATCAAATTTTAACAGCATATGCTATATTTAAGCCATGCAGATAATTTCTTACGTCTCACATGTTACAAGAGTTTACAAATTACATGATTTTTCAGGATTTTAGTATACTAATAATTATAAAATACATGTAATGGCAATGATAATAATAGTACTAATATTATGATGGTAATAGTACCTGTAATCCAGCTACGTGGAGGTCGCATGTACATTGGCTGATTATTAACCAGACTGCAGACGCTCGAATCACAAAAGTGTATTCTCGGGAAGGAGAAGTGGTTCTTTCCATAAACTCGTCCTCGCCCAAAACCCATACACATATTGAGAGCAGGAATTATATTGTATAATATCCATACCGGAACAGGCGTCGCCCGGGTTATGAAGGCCTGTGTTGAATATTGGGGAACCAGGATGTTCAGGTGGACGGGCTACTGTAACAAATCAACGGCAGCAACGTCATAGAAGAAGGTGGATACATGCCGATAATGACAGCGTGATTGACAGTTACTATAGGAGCCGACCGAATGAGAGAGGATTTCGAAAACGTATGTATGAGATTTGGAAACAGAAGTATCCGCAAACAACAATAACTGAGCAAGGATTACTTAATCAAGAGCGATCAATCGTGAAGAATGGCCTACTAATAAATCTCGAAATTCAGGCAATTGCCGACAGAGTTAGTAAAACAATTAACATTGAGACTAATACTACTGATAGTGACATAGGAGACCTGACGACATACGATCCAGCAGAGCAGATGACGACTCAGTAGATAATGCACTTGCTGTTGAACAACGAACAAATAATGACACAGCACCAGCTCAGCAACTCACTGAAGAAGAGAAATGTCTCAAAGACAAGATAATGCAATATATGGAGACTTATATGAACGCAGAGTAGTAAGAAAACGCGAACACTCGACCGGCGCCCCCCCCTCTGGAAAGACAGAGTCTCGTGGTCGGCCGTCGTGGTGCTTCGAGTCTGACTCCCCCCCCTCTGGAACGACAGAGTGTCGTGGTGGACTTGGGCGACCGCCAGGTTTTGTCTTGAGGCTATAGTGTGTGATGTTTTTCGTGCAATCTGATGAATGTTGGGTTCAAAATGGGCTGTTTCGAGTAGAAGCAGTGCTCGGATGTGAAAACGGAGGCCAGATTCGGATTCAGCGTGAAATTCTGCATCGGTATGGTGAGTTTCAAGTCAATCGGAGAGAAAAATTTTCGCTGACGTCCCCCCCCCCTCGGCACCGACCTTCCAACTTTGCTTCCAGTGGACGGATTTTGTCGTGCAATAGCTCGTTTGAAAGCTAAGAGTGATACAAATTCAGTGAAAGAAACGGCTTGTTCATATCTGTCTTCGTTTAGATGTGAGACGCCATTTAAGATTTGGGAGATTAGCGAAAAAACGACAGAGTTAGAATTTCACAAGAAACAGCTCCAGCGGGCGAATGAAGGCTCGGATTGGTAAACGGAGGCCAGATTTGGAATCAGCTTGATGTTATTGTCCAATGAGGATCATCATCCAATGAGAATCAAGCATTTCTATATAAATAGCGAACCTTCCACAGTGAGAATCATTCCATCGTTGAATCGCACGAGTGACGGACGCACATTTTCTCTCTCTCTCTATTCTATTATCCAACTAAAATGGTAAGTTGCTACTTTCCTCCCTCTCCTCCCTTGAACGTAAACTTAATACAATCTTTTTCATTTTCAGGCATCTACTCCATCTGCTGCACTAGTAGGACAAAATGGCGTTCAAACGTTACAAGGTTCGCTACGATCAGATCATCTACAACTGAGGCCAGTGGAAGAAACAACCAAGGTACATAATCCTACACCGCTACAGCGTAAATTTAAACAAGTCTTGCGTTATGACGATCATGGCGTAGTACTCCAAACGGGAATGCTCCCTTCCACGGATGTCAAGATAATGCACAATCAGTATGGGGACTACATACTGATCCCCGTGAGTCCGTATATTCGCCGCCAACTTGATATTATTGAGGAGTACGTGACATTAAATATGGACATTCCTACTCCTCTTGCTCAAGAGTGGAAGGCCAGAGATGACAAGGATACTCCCTATAGAAAGATTTGGGATGGTAATCACATTTGCCTACCGGTATCACATTGGTGTAGTTATTATAAAAAGAATGGAAATCAATCAATACCCATCAGATGTGATGAGCTCGGAGAAGGTACTTGGGATATCCTTTTCAAAGTGAATGGGCTATATTATGGTCGACACAAGGATAATAAAATAGTCTCTCTCTCCATGCATATGGAATCCATCCTATATATTCCAAAGCCACCCAACGTGGACGACATAATTGATCAAATCCTTAACAGCAGTGGTACGAAGTGCAAGTCGGAGAAGAATGCTGCATCAAAACGCAAATCAAAGAAGGAGAATTACTACTCCTTTCCTAACTCTACCCTATGACAATTCGCTTATGTGCTTTGAGTGTCGTAGACGTGGTCTTATTAGATACATTTTACTTCTTCGTTGCCATCATATCATTTGTGTATTTTGTCGTGAAAAGCATCGATGTAATTCTTCATTTTGTAATATGTTATAGAACGTTTCCTTAGATGTGTAAATTTCCGTTTTAGGCTTCTATCATCATTTTTATGGATTGTGAGGGCGAACCTGTACAGGAGCTCAGTGCTATTGCTATGAACAATTGGACATATCAGATTGTTAGTGTCTATCATCAACATGCCAACTGCGATCCCAATGTTGATCAATGGGCGAGAAAACACATTCATGGACTTAATTTGAAATATTTGCAAGACTATGGCTTTTCTTGTGAGAGTGCTCTTCTTATTGACTTTAAACGATGGTTAGCTGCTTTCAATGTTATACGCATCTTTTGTAATAATCCTGGTAAGGAGAGGAAAGTATTTCCCAATCTAATCATTGATGATATTTTGCTCCCGCCTTGGGATAGTAGAGTGAATCAACACTATCATGAAGTCACGAAACGTTTTAAGGATTTGTGTGTTCCTATTTTGTCTGTTCGTTGTAGTAGCTACGTTCATAACCAATGCTTCTTTCCTCCTTACCTCAACACTGCCAAAGTCCTGTAGGGTTATCATTGCTCGCTGTATGATAGTTACCAGCTGTATCTATTTTATCTGTTTCAAACCATTGATTTATAATGCATGCTTGTTACTATTATTCAATAAATGTTACTATGAGAAGAGTTGTTTTCATGCAATGGATGGGTTAGATAAAGGGCGATCATGTCTTTCTCAAACGACTGCGGAACATTACATTTTCATAGGCAAAGTTTAAAAGGAGCTGTTCAAGATTATGTGATAAATTTTCATAAAGATGAGACCGACATCGAAGCAGTGATCGATGATGCTAGTACTCTATTTCTAGAGTTAATGAATACATTCTCTGATAGCATTATCATGGCGCGATTAGTTGCGAAAATGAAGTTTAGTCATTTTGCAAAGGAAGAGGTGGAAAGTCGCTCATTCCATTTTGCTTCTTATTCAATGGAAGTTGTAGATCACCCCGAAGAATTTTTTAAAAGACATATGATAAAAATTGCTGAACGTCTTAACGCATTTAACCATCATGGTAGCAGTCTAGTGATTGAAGCGTATTCAGATATTCACATTCAACTTTCCATAAAGAAAAATTGAAAATGCAGTGGTACTTGATTGTAGCACAACTGGTTTTCGAGCTATGTCTGCTCACTCTCGAAGTATATTCCTTCTGTACATGTGTCTATTATTTAGAAAAGGCTAGCAAATTCATATCTTCAAAAAGACTTGCTATAGACGTTACCAGTACGGTGAAACTATGTGTTGTGATGTATGTAAGCGAAAGGATGGAAATGAAAAGCGTATCTTCAAGAGATGTAAGCATGCTTTTTGTCAATGCTGTTTCATACGTAATTGCATTCAACTTTGCAAATGTAACCACTGTGATATTGCTCATTTCGAGTGCCACTTATGTCACAATAGTTAGTAAGTATGCAAATGTGGTAAAGATAGGTTTTAGCAAAGACTAACACGGAAAATGGCGAAACGTAAAATGACGAAACGTAAAAGTCAAAAGTCTTCAAAGTTTTCTTCAGCCATTCAAGCTCTCCGACGAATGAAAGCAAATCAGCGATACAATGCTATACGACATGCTAACGATAAATTCATTTGTGAAATTATTTCTCATGTGAGAAAGTTGAGGACGAAGAAATTAGCACCAAAACAACGAAAGTTACTTAAGCGATATGCTACGAAATTGCGTTTCATCTCCAATCCTAAAGTCACCCTTCAAAGAAAGATGGAAACTCTAACACAAAAGGGCGGTTTCCTTTCAGCGTTACTACCGATGCTAGCTCCTGTCGTGGGTAACCTATTGGGTAATATCTTTGGCTCTAAGCGTTAATTATGCAAATGTTGAATCTCAAAGTATTAAAATGGATTTCAGACTTCAATGTGATAAAGTTCTGACTGTATCAGGTTCATCTCATGCAGGTAAAACTGTTTTCACGCTGAATTTATTGGATAAAAGGAGGGAGTTGTTTAAGGAACCTATCAATCGAGTGATTTGGTGTTATGGTATTTATCAACCGTCGCTGTTTCAGGAATTGCAAAGTCGCAACTTTATTCGACATGAAGGAATTATTGCAGTGGATAAACTTCAGTCTAATGATGTTGTTGTATTGGATGATTTATTAAAATAAAGTAAGAATTCAAAAGATGTTACAGATATGTTCACTCGCGCAGCACATCATAAAAAGTGCTTTATCATCTATATCACACAAAATTTGTTTCCTGATGGAAAAGAAGCTCGTACACGAAACCTGAATACACACTATTATGCTATTTTCAAGAATCCGCGAGATAAAAGTCAATTTGAAATTTTAGCTCGACAAGTTGCACCCAGAGGATCAAAAGCCTTAATTGAAATTTTTCAAGCAGCTACTGAAAAACCATACGGTTACTTATTCATTGACTTTACGCAAGAGTGTCCGGAAGAATTTAGATTTCGAAGTGATATTTTGAAAACTCCCATGATTATCTACAAACTATGAGTTCTTATTCTCGCATGATTGTTATTCCTCAGGATGAATATGTACAATTGACTGCCATGCAGCAAGTAAAGCAACCTCTTGCAAATCAAATGCGTGACTCTGTATCGACTGCTACACCTTTAGCATCTCGCGCACATGCCATATGTCTTTTCAATAGTATTGAACCCGATCTCAATGTAAATGATAGAGGAGAAATCATTACAGATGAAAATAAAGTGATTGATGCTTCACGTTATGAAGACTTGATTCAGTATGCGACACGTAGAAAGCGCCGTCAGGGCTATGTTCCACCTGGTTGGTCATACTTTCTTAAACTATTGAAAAAGCATAATGTGCCAAAATTTGCTTTGAATAATGAGCAGTGGTGGGCGTTCCGATAAATGAAGCGATAAAGCGATAAAGCGATAATATCGGACTGGCCGAAAATTTATCGCTTATCGTTTATCGCAAAGAATCGCAAAATTTATCGTTTATCGTTATCGCTTTAAATTTTCCTGCGATAACGATAAAGCGATAATTTTTTTGAAAACAAAAATTTCTTTGGCTTATTAGACAAACATTCTACGATTTGAATTAACTGCTCGAATGTGACTCTCAAAAGCGTCAATTGGAATTGCATTTGGTATTACTAAGCTCTATTAAGGGGATCACACCTTGACACCACACAGTGCTTGATAGTTTACAACTCTTGCATGTAGAATATCAATGCGCGATCCCGTTCCGATTCCTCGTTGAGGTCATCTACGATTTAAAGGGTTAGATGAAGGTAAGTTGAACAGCGAGTTGGTACATTTCTACTGAATTAGTACTTGTTAATAAAAGCATGAGATTGTTTCATTTTCACTCATCGCAGTATGTGCCTCGACTTCTGATGCTGCGTGTGTGCGCGTGCATTCACACAAAGCCTTTCGCATCGATTAGCTTCGAAATAGTCGTCATCCATGGACAGCAAGTATGACGTCGACCTCACTGAGGTAAGTTGTCGAATAAGATTTAAAGAGGATTGGCCCCTGACAGCCGTATTTAAACGTTTCAATGAGAATCATTTTTTCTTCGCGTCTAGACGGCAGTCGGTGTCTATATTGCTCATCAAGTGATAAAGTGCATTTGTCTTCTACCATCGAACGTTCAATCAGCTCATCATGCAACGCTTTTATAATCTAAGTTTTATATAATTTAACTGTCATAAGCTTAGGACGTATTTTTATGAATATTTTACGAATAACTGCTGTATAGCCTACATTTAATCTTACCTGATATCAAGTGCATACTACCGCAAAGGAGCCTACATTTCTTACATGTAGGCTACATATGCACTATCCACTATCATACATGTAGGCCGATGCCTAGAAGCCTCTCCCACGCAATAAATGACAATGACGATATGCATTATATACTGTAGTGTATACTGTTGTGATAGGAATAATGGAATAATGATGCTTTATATGCATTGTGATTTATCAGGTGAGCCAGACCAAGGGCATCATCGCCACCAAGCTGGACCAGGTCAACCGTGCCTTCAACATTTCGCGGAAGATTGTCCTTACCACAACGGACAACGGGGCGAACTACGTCGCTGCCTTCAACAACTATGGACCGGGAATCAGCGAGACAGAGGAGGACACCATCAGCAATCTGCACGTCGAGGTGATCAACAGCCCAGAGGACCAGGAGGAGGAAGAGGAGAGAAAAGGCCTTGACATCATCAGTGTCACCACGGCCCTTGCTGCAGCAGCTGAAGTGCAGGATTTACCCAGGCTGCCCAAGCATCAAAGATGCAGGTAAGTGAAGGCAAGGACTAAAGAATGCAGCTAAAAGGTTTAGGCAGTTTTGTACTAACAAGTGCTGGTTTAATATTAAGACTTATACCGGTATTTAAACTTAAATTAGACCGTATTCACGACGAGCGATGTTTAGCACTAAACACCTTAAATTTCCTCTAAGGCATATTCTTTTCTACTTATTCATCTCTCTTTATCGTCTCACAATTTGCTTTTTGTGTCTATTAGTATCTAAATATATACCATTGGGCTCTAACTGACAGCCATAAAAATATGCTTAAACAGTGCTTCGCGCTCAACATCGCTCGTGAATACGGCCGTAGATGTTTTTAGAGTACCCATAGCAAACTGAAAGACAGTTATTGCGTATTAGTTAGACTAAGCTTACTTTTCTTTTGCATTCAGTGCACACACGGTCAACCTGCTGGCGAGTACAGATGTTTCACAAGTCTCCCATTGGAACTACGGGAAAGGTGCTCCCTTCATTAAGACCCTAGCCAAGGCCCAGGGCCTATGGAACCTACAAAATAGGTCTTCAACATCAGCCGATGCCATCAAACAAGTAGTTGGAAGAAAGCTGCCAACACCGGTGGCTACAAGGTGAGCTTGCCAAAGCGATTTTTATTGTTTAAAAAGACCATTTCTTAAACAATATTCACTTTACCAACAGATGGAACTCTCTGTATGACGCGTGCAGCGTGCAGCATGCAGCAGTGCGTCATGAACGACAACGCTCGCCTGGAGGCCGTCAATGAAGTTCTACGGAACGAGGGGGGCGCCAACCGGAGCAGGAAGTCCTTCAGCGGCTTCGACGACCAGGAAAGACAGGTAAAGTACCAAAGTAGTCTGATACAAATTTCACTTTAGCTGAGATGAGCCTACATGTAGATAATTATGTTTTTGTTTTTGCTTTTGGTTTACAAGTTTTAGTGCCTGTTATTCTATCAATTTAATGAGTTTTTTACGTTATCACCAGGTGCTGCATGATTTCTGCAAAGTCATGAGGCCAGTCGCCAACTGTCTGGACCGGCTACAGGCGGAGCAGAACGCCTACCTTGGTGCACTGCTTCTCAACCTCACTCTCATGAAAGTGGCGCTGGAGCGCATGGAGGAATCGCAAAGGGACCAGGCCCTCATCTACGCAGAGTCCTTGGTGCGCGCCCTCCTCCGACAAGAGGGCAACAAAGGAGGATTTGACAGGTAGGCCTACAAATTCAACAACTTCACCTATATTCTGTAACATAAAGAGGTACCGGTATTTTATTCTCTGTTTAATGCTTGCGGTGCTTACCTTTTTCTATAAGCCAGGGGTCGCGCAAACTCCGGCATAAATGGCCTATTCAGTGTTCCAGTTCGGCCTTGTTAAGTGCTAGCCTGTCAGGCCTAGCTAGTGCTAATAATGTCAGCTTTTAATGTACACATGTATATTTCTTGTGCTGTGTAGTTTTGTTCCCTTTCTTTACTATACAGGTGCTCGCAAATTTAGGAGCCAAATTTATCATCAATGGACGTTGACTCTGTCTCAAAGAAGCATCATGCCTACCATTGATTTGTTTTGATGGTTAGTAAATCAATATTTTCCTCACAGGAGCATTGTAGCCTACTCCCTGTTTTCTCTCTCTTAGTGTGCCTTCTTGATCCCTGGCCCTGACACGGCCTATATGGTGGCCTAAATTGCCTGCCGATCCCTGGTATAGGCAATAAGTACATGCACATGTCCCGCTACGTGTTTAAGCTAATTACTTTGCTTTACAGATTCAGCTCCATGTTTAGAAACATGGATCTCCTCATGGCATCTGCCCTTCATCCAAACTACGGGATGTCGACGTTCGGCTCCATGGCTCCGCATATGAAGGAGGAGATATCCATGAGGATCCTAAAAGAGATGACGGCGCTCGTCAGACAGCAGGAGGCCAGAGAGGGGGGAAACCAAGTTACGATGAAGGAGCATCAGGAGGTCGGCGATGACCCCTTTGCCGAGCTCTGCGAGTGTGATGATGCAACCGAGGAAAACCCCGACAATAACCTGCAGGAAGACCTCAAAAAGGAGCTGCAAGGGTGGAAGAGGAGCAAGGAGGTAGGCCTAACAATGTGTTTAAAGTCTTGCCATGTTCTTTCATGCACCATGAGCATACCGTGTACAAGCAAGTGATAATTCGGTGCATTATAATGTGTAATTGCAGAATGTGTACATGTAAGATTGCAATGATGTATGTTTTTTTCAGGCAACTGTGAAGAAGTCGTACTTCCCTGCGAAACATAAGGCCCACTGGATAACACTTTTCATAAAGTACAATACCGGGATCCCTAGGTCTGCAGGAGTAGAGCGTCTCTTCAGCGTGGCTGGAGACGTACTGAGACCGAAGAGGGCTTGTCTCAGTGATGACAATTTTGAACATCTCGTGTTTCTGAAGGGAACCTCCACCTCAGCAAGAGGCTGCAGCCAGGAGGGGCCGATGAGGATGATGATGATGATGTGTAGTATTTGTATGATTCCTCTCTGCTCTGATTGTACTTTGTGGTGCGGTGAAGTTCGTCGTGGTACCCGATACATGTAGCTTGTTGTTTTTATGGTTTTTATGTTAACAATAAAGTTCTCAATTCGTGTCTTTCATCAATGCTCCTATTTATTCAATACCAGCCTATGTTATATTTTAGGCATGTACTTGTAGGTTTCTGTACAATATTATCGAGGCCAAATGCCCAGACCAATGAAGAGTGCATCAACATAATTAATTGTTACACATGGCCTTGTATATGCATGCAGGCACGACTTTGATTTCATGTCCTCGAGCTCTAGCACTCGATGTTGTTAGAAGACATAGAATCGAAGGAGTGCATGCTTGTGCATGGCCGTCGTGTAACAAATCATCATAGAACAGCATTTATTTTAGTGAATTCAGTGTAGAGGTTTAGTAGCAAAAAATGAGACAATTATAGACGTTAGTAGAGACAATTTCAGGTTTTATCGTTATCGGACTTTATCGTTATCGCTTATCGCTTTAACCTTTGCGTAAAATTTATCGCTTTATCGTTATCGAACTTAGCAAAAAAAATATCGCTTTATCGTTATCGGACCCATCGGAAAATTTATCGCTGCCCACCACTGATAATGAGACATTGAAAGAACTTGATTCAACAGTGGCTACTGCTCCAATGCTTCAGACGATGAAAATGCCAACAAATTGGTTTAAGACGTCACCTACATCCCCTCCCACACTCACTAAGCAAACAAGAGGAAGAACTCGACGTAGATCTACATCACCACTAAAACTAGTAAAAGGAAAACGTAAAACAGCTCCTCCCAGGAAATACATGTTCTCAGACTATTAATATGAAGCAGATGTGTTGCTTGCCATGTAATGAGCCGCCAGAGGTGAATGTCGTTGTCACTTGCACTTGCTGCGCCAGCTCTCATAATGAAACCCCTAAGCAATGTGAACACGATCGCAAAACCGCTAAAGCTAAATGCTGCAGTTGTTGTAAATGTAGAAAGGCAAGAAAGCAAGAAGATGAGAAGGAGGAAAAAGAGTCAGTCGTCATCGACTGAACGTTTGAAGTCAATCTATTATGATGTAAAACATCCGGCAGGATTTGCATCTATCAAGAAATTATCAAAAGCGAGTGGTCTTCCACAATCACAAGTGAAACGATGGTTAAAGGGTCAGGCTACCTATACACTCCACAAACACGCGAAAAAGAAGTACCGCACCCGCCATTATATTGTTCATGACATCGATGAACAGTGGCAAGCAGATTTGTGCGATGTCGCCTCCATTTCAAAACATAACTCGGGCAATAATTTTATTTTAACCGTCATTGATATTTTCTCGCGTTATGCGTGGGCTCAACCTTTGAAAACTAAAGAAGGGAAAGGAGTAGCAAAAGCATTCCAAACAATTTTTCTAGAAGGTCGCATTCCAAAAAGAATTCAGTGTGATCAAGGAAAAGAGTTTGAAAATCAGCATGTGAGAAGATTATTTGAGAGGCATGATATTGAGTTGTTTAGTGTAAAGAGTGCTTATAAAGCTGCACTCGTTGAACGTTTTAATCACACATTAAAAAATCGCTTGTGGCGACATTTTACTGCCAACTTGACACAAAATTGGACAAAGGTTCTACAAGATACACTCCATGCCTACAATCACTCTATCCACCGTTCTATTGGACTCAGACCAGTAGATGTAAATGCTGACAATGTAGATAAAGTGCGCGAATCATGCCAACGTAAACGCACTTATGTGAAAAGTGATGTGAAAATTGGTGATAAAGTTCGTATCTCAAAAGTGAAAAGTGTTTTTGCTAAAGGGTACCTTCCGAATTGGACAGAGGAGGTATTTACAGTATCAAGGATTAATCAAAAAGACTCTCCGACCACCTACAAGTTGAAAGATTACGATAATGAAGAAATTGAGGGTAGCTTTTACCGCGATGAGATTGAGGTAGTCACTGAAAGTGAAACATATTTGGTAGAGAAAATCATTCGATGTAAAAAACGGCAAGGTGAAGAATGGTGTCTTGTTAAATGGACTGGTTATCCTTCAAGTATGAACTCTTGGATGCGTCGTGCCGACATCTTTCATCTAAGTGATCGACAGTGATTCATGCAAAGTTGTAACTAACAATGTTTAGGGTTTGAGCTATGAATCCAACTGCCTCATTTTATTCACGACCCTCCTATGTAAGTGGTGGAGGACAAGTTTACATCGGCGCTCGCCGCCAATGTGGAGGTAGCATACTTGGTGCACTGAAATCTGTTGTAGCACCTCTCATATCCAATGTCGGAAGATCTTTAAAACGAAATGTTTTAAGTAATGCCGTTGGCTTTGCTGGTGATGTTGCTAGTGATCTTTCCAGAGGTAGAAGTTTTAAGAGCAGTTTGTTGAATCGTGGGAAGGAACGCGGTTTAAAAACATTGAAGCAGACCTTTGCTGGTGTTACTCAAGGAAAGAAATCACCTAAACGAATGAATAAAGAACGAGGAAACATCGCGGAGCTGGTAAGGTGCGATCTTCAGTCAAAAGGCATTCACGCAAACGTCGCAGAGGTTCTAATCATTCATCAGGCGCTAAACGACGACGCTGCTATAACTTCTAATCATGGAGTGTAAAACTTCCGGTTTTTGTTTGTTTGATCAACAAGCCATACAGACAGATATTCTTAGTTCAAGTATTGTAGATTATCATCCTCGAACAGCTGAGAATGCTGGCCCCATTGAATTTGTTATTCCTGGTGGTAGTGATGACTACATAGATTTGAGTTATGCGATGCTTGATTTGAGGTTTAGAATTCAGCAAGCAGATGGAACTGCTATTGACGATGCACATAAAGTTGGACTGAACAATTTACCATTGACTACATTACTTCGCGATGTTTCTCTAACGATTGGAGAGCAGCAGGTGGAAGGTGGTCAAAGCGATTATCCCTATAAATCATATTTCAATCATGTATCACAGTTTCATCCAGCAGCACAAAAAAGTCATATGGAAGCCATGGGATGGTATAGAGATGAAGCAGGAAAATTTGATGTTGAAACAAACAGTGGCTTTGTAAAGCGATCTGCTATGATTAAAGATAGTAAAGTATGTCAGCTATATGGTCCGCTGAATTTAGACTTCTTTAGACAGTCAAAATTTTTACTCTGTAATACCAGCATGCGACTCAAGCTGACATTGAATAAGCCTGAATTTGCGCTGAATGCATTTGCTAAAGTTGACAATTTTAGAATTCATGTGGAAGATATTGCACTTTACATTCGTCGAGTAGTACCGAATCCAAGTGTCATTAGAGGACATGCTGAAGGTCTTAACCGCCAAAATGCCATTTACCCCGTTCAGCATACAAAGCTTCTCACCTTTACAATTCCGAAAGATCAAAAGAGTTTCATGAAAGATGGCCTCTTTCCATCGGAAGCACCGAAGCTCCTCATGGTGGCAATGGTTGAAAATGATGCATTTAATGGTAATATAAGGAAGAATCCTTTCAATTTTAAACACAATCAGTTAAGTGAAATTGCTTTACGTGTAAATGGTGTGAGTCATCCTGGTCCACCCTACAAACCAGATTTTGCTGCGGATCAATTTATGCGCAGTTATGTTGATTTTATGGATGTCTTTGGCTTTTACAATACGGATGACACCAACGGACTGACTATGAAAGAGTTTAAGAGTGGATATACTATTTATGCATTTGATTTGACTGCTGAGAGCGATATTAGTGCCCCCTATCGTCAAGCGAACGTGCCTCATAATATTCGTTTGGATTTGACGTTCAAAAGAACACTACCTGAGACGATCAATGTATTAATTTATGCTGTCTTCGATTCAAATATTGAAATTACAAAGTATCGTGACGTGATTCTTCAGTATAATCGTTAATGAGTTGGTTGACTGCTGACGATATTAAGACTAAAGTGCAGCGTAATGCAGACGAAGCGACGTTGAAAGCTTTCGATAATGTCTATTCACTCGATACCTTACCACCTGCAGTAAATCACTATCCCATCTTTATTGTGCTAAACACTCATTCGCAGAATTTAGGCGGTGAGCATTGGAAAGCGATCTCTATTGGAGAAGACCGACGTGGTGAACTATTTGACTCTCTTGCTCAACCTCCAAATATACCAGCACAGCAGTGGTTGAGAAAACATACGCGTCAATATCAGCGAAATGAACGCATACTACAACATCCACTTTCATCAACGTGTGGTGCTTTTGTACTGTACTTCATCTTAAAACGTTTACATGTATCTCGATTTGTATCTGTTATTCAAAACTTTTCATGTAATCCTTCCTCTAATGAAAAAATGATTTGTAAGTTCTATCATGATTTGAAATAAAAACATGTTGGAAAAATTGTTTTTTATTTTACAATCCGCTGGGTACGTACATACTCGATGAGATAGTCTAGGATCACATTTGCTTGTACATGAGATTTTAGTCCAGTAATGATCACTTTACTATTATGAAAGATTGCCACATGCACAGGTAACCAACAACTAATGAGAGCTGCAGGAAAAAGTTCGGGTTCATAACACAAATTGTAACTGCTGGTACGAATCTTCAAAAATGATACACTTTCACTCAATTGAGTAGAGATCACCATATTGTCCACAGTCAGATTCGACATCGCACACCTCTCCCTCTTCCATATCCGACGTAGTAGTCTTTGTAGCTCTAAGCGCATTGACTGCGCCGATGAATGAGAAAGGGCGCCGAGAATCTGTACAGTCCCATTTGGGAAGAGTTGAAGATTCCGTGAATTGTTCATCTTCACCACTAACATTTGAGGTCGACCCGGGTAATACTTGCTGTTTGGAAGGTGTTGGTGTAATGTTGTGAGATCGATTTTGGTGTAGAGTCTAAAGCGACGGAGAATGTTGACGATGGTGTAGCGATGGCGCTTCATGATGAAAGAATGAGTAAATTGAGCGATGTACCTTCCTTTTATACTTTTCCCAACTACCTTGATGAAATGTGAAGTTAGTATGAAGTTGGGAATGATAGAGTTGAATTCGCCGATTGTTGACGCGCAACCAGATGCGATTTCCAATACGTGAATGTCTTTTCATATAGAAGTATTTCAAATCCTTCATGATATGATGTAGAGATTGAAAATGACGATAAGATAAAGCAAATACTTTTCTCACATTTCCAGTTGAATCTTTGAAATAGACGTTTCGATCATGATCCGTTTCAATACGTTGTAGGGAATCTAATTTCCAACTGATGGTGCGTGGTAGTCATGTCTGATTAAGATTTGCATAGTAGGGCGATAAACTCACGACGAATAAATGTCATGATGGAGCGATGTATGTATCTTCTATACTTCTCCCAATTGTATTTGCGAAATGAGAAACAGTTTGCGGAATGAGAATGGCAGATTTGCATTTCATTGTTGCGACGTTGAAGCCAAACTTGATCACCCAAGGAGATGAATCTTAATGTTTCAAAATATTCCAAATCCCTCATGATATCATTGAGGTTGACAAATTGTCGCCATGTTAATGTAATACCTCTTGATGTATGACCATGAGAATTTTTGAAATTCACGTTTCCATCACGATCAACTCTGATATATTGTAGAGAGTCCAAAATCCAAGTCTTCATGATGTTATGCAAAGCCGCAGATCAGCAATATAAAAATGTCGTTTTATCATATTTTACTTAGCAATGCGGCTACAAAGAGATTTGCTAGTAATCGAGCCGCACTCTTTTCTACTCCCATTGATCATACACAACAGCTAAATGGAAATTGGGAAGTGGGTGTCACTCAACTTGTTTATAGCAACTGTGTCTATACTTTTGATCATGAGGTGATGACTATTAATATGAGACGTACAGCTGCTTACCAATGTGAAAAGGGCTGCCGAGTATACATTCCACAGTGGCCAAAAAAAGATCTCTTATCATGTAAAAAGTTTATATATGATTTCCTGAATAAAGCGTGTAAACATATTGTCCAATTTACTCCGCACAATGATGATCATAATTATGTACATCATGTAGTTGAGAAAGATTGGATTGTTGGTTTAAGTCCAAGTTTAAGAAATGATTTAGGTTACCTCGCTAGCGCCTTAACAAGCTATGATAATTTTAACGTTAATTACCACCCAAGTGGTCATAAACAGTTAATATATCGAGAGGAAGCTTATTATGTAGATCTTATTCCAAAAAATGAGAAGACGTTGGTGAAGAAGATTGTGATTAAGCCAAGAAAGACAAACATGACTCCTGAAACATTATTGAAGAAATTTAATTATCTCCTTCGAGTTGATGGTAAACAAGTGGCAACATTGACTTATATCAAATCATCTAATCATATTGCAGTAAGTAAATTAAATGATGATGATCTAGTATTAGTTTGTTCAAAAGATTTTCATCAGTGCTTACGACATCGTTCTGCAGCTGTTCATGGAAAATTTGATATGCAACATTTACCATGTGAAAGGTCAAATCAATTTGATAGAGAATGGACCGTATCTTTATACAGAAAGTGTGTAGAGCCTTTAGGTGGTATCTTACATGAAACAAGAGTGTTGATGCCTCGCATTATTACTTCGGTTAAATTGGTTGTAGATTATTTAAATGAAGTGATTAATGAGCAACATATTTCATTTTCTGAAAAAGAAGGTACTTTGTCTCTCACTATAAGTGGAAAAGGTATTGAACTAATTATGGATAAAACTCTAATTGACATTTTGGGTTTTGATCAAAATATCTTTAAAAGTGGTACTGTAACCAAAGCTAGCGCAGACATGTCGCTATCGCGTCGTATTAACTATTTTCAGATATATTCCAATATTGGTGAAGATGTACGTGTGGGAGATGTTGAAGCTCCATTGCTAGCAATGATACCATACCAGCCAAAAAGCTGCAGTATTTTATCTGAGCATACTTTCAAGAAAGTGCATTATACAAACGTGAAATCAAACTATATATCACAAATTGATATTGCCATTTATGACGATGCTGGTGCGTTGATTCCTTTTCATAAAGATTCTGTGACAAGTATCCCACTCCATTTCCGAATGAACAGTTAATGCAAAAGTATGCTAATATATTTTTCCAATGTGAATAATATGGAAAGTGAAAATAAGGACTCGTTTCTAATCTACTTACCCAGTAATGCTCCTATGAATAAATTTCCCAAAAATAAACCATCAGACTATCGAGTAGAATTAAATCGCCCACTACATTTAGAAGGTGAATGGGAGGTTGGCGTTTCTAGTATTTGCTATGATAGCAATATTCAGAATGTGAATGATTTGGAAGAAATGATATTGACTCCTCGCACCCATGATGGAATAACGATGAATAATGCATTCCAGTTCCCATACAATTTAACGTCAGATGGAAAGTGGAACTATGAATGGATTCAGATAAAATCAGACTATTATGATCCATTTGGGAATGAGAAAATCATTAAGGCATTCAACAGTGGTAATACTTCCATCATGAAGAATAAAAATCAGAAAGCTTATGAGTTTACTATCCATCATTGGAGTGGGAGACAGTTCCTTCGCTTTCGTTCTTTTACTAAAGGTCTTACACTGAGGTTGGATAATGAATTCTATCCACATCTCGGATTTGGCCATGGACTACATCTAACGTCAATTGCTACTGCAAATGTTAGAAAAGTTTATTCAAATCGAATCAACAAATTTCATTATAGATTTAAAATATTTGATGAAGATGTTGTAGAATGTGAAGAACGCATCATTTTGAAAAAGCGTGGTGTTCAACCTTTATCACTTATTGAGTTAGTAAAACGATGGAATGAGACTGTGGGTAAGAAGTATGGAGAGAAAATTATGGCGGACAAAAATAAGTTGGTTATTCAGAAATATAATGACAAACCTACAGTTTATTTCTCTCCAACCTTGCGTCATTTTGTAAGACATTATACACCTATTATTGGAAGCGGTGTGGTGTATGCTTCTCATGAATATCACACTAAAGCTGATTCAGTTAATGATGAATGGGTGGACATCTATGGCGATCGCATCAAGAATATTTACCAGTCTTATGAAGAATCTAAAGTTGCTATCAATATAATGCCGCGTCTATATCATACAGTTGAAAGCTTCATTCATGTAGCAAATCCTTATATACAACAGAAGTTGAAGCATGTGATGAAAAGTAAATATGATGTAAAGACACACCACATTTCGTTTTCAATTGAAAATCAACGCGTTGTTCTGAAACTGGGTGATGACATTCAATGTCAATTGAGTAAAAATTTGAAAAAACTCTTTGGTTTTTCAATGCTACAAACTGTGTTTGCTGCTGCGCATACGATTGGTATAGAAACACCAATGACACTTGATAAACATGAACAGCACCTTTACATTCAAAGTGATTTGATTCTACCTATTTCTGTTGGTGAGAAAAAAGAATACATTTTACGTGATTTCATTCATGATAAAGACGCTTCATATGGAATAGTCGAGAAGATGGTTCAATCTATTTTCTATCATCCCGTCGTCAAACAAACTATACCCTCTATTGCTATCAAAATTACCAATGGTTTACAAGAGTGCATCCATGTGAAAGATACTAAATCCCTCGTGACTTTAGTGTTTCCGAAAACAAAGTGAAGTCATTGTGATATGTTTATTGAAATAAAAATATGTGTATGAAAAAGTCTTTTCACAGATATAGGGGAATGGGCTGACTGTAGACATATATTCACAAGGAAGAAGCGATCTAATGCGATACATAAAACAGCAATGTTTATTTATCTACAGAAATCAACATGAAAATACTAAGTTAAGGATGATTATGCTAAGACGTCTCCTGAATGTGGTAGTGTGAGTTTAATTCTTTTGGGTGGTGGTATGTCTGTATCAGGATGTCCATGTGGAAGAGATATGTTATGTTCTAACCAGCACCTCTTATCCTCCCATGCTGAAAGCGCCCGTTTCCTAAAAGTATGAGTTTTGATCTCATGCGACTTAGATTTTAAGATTGTCATATTGACAAACGTTATATTTTTATTTCTATAGGCTTCCCAGAAATTTTTATGTTTCATGTTAGACACCAATGATCTTGATATGCCTTTAGCGCGCTTAATACTATCGTCGCTATCCTTTAATTTCATACTATACATTTTTGGGCAGAGGAGAATCATTTCATCTATTTCCTTTCCTGCTGTTTCATCCTTAAAGCAGCCAAGTTTGGCTTTATTCTGTATGGAGTAGAGTGGGTGATCAGTAGGATAATTTGATGTGTCAAAATATCTATCTAAAGATTTTCCTACTTCATTGAAATTTAAATCTTTTTGAGTGGTAATACCTAAGAAGAAACTATCTGTATCACCACCCAACAAACGAACCTCTTTTACGAGAGGACATGGTTTTAGTATTTTATAAAAGAGTTGGTATATTTCAAGCTTAGAGTAATCTAGTGCAGCTTGGCCAATATAGATGGTCTTGCACAACTCAACTTCAGATTTTATCATTTTAAAACCTACAAGATCCTCATCGATAATGTCTCTATCGATGAATAGAGGTGATGAGACCAATTTCTTAAATTTTGTAACATCATTGACTAGTTTATAGTTTACACGTTTTATAACATCCTCCATCGTCTTACCAAATAGACTATTATTCTTATACTTATAAAAATCTTTTTCAAAATTATTTTGGGCTAGTGCACGTTTCTGGCTGTTGCTATCAATATATGGTTTGAGGAAGGCTTTCTGTCTAAATTTAATAATGCGGTGAACTCTTTTTAAAATCATGCCCATTTCTAAATAAAATTTTAAGATGCTAAAGTGAACTAGATAGTTTTCCTTATCATATTGGGTGAGTAAAATTTTGCGGCAAGGCTTATAGTCGGGCTGACCGCATGATTCTAAATCTTAATGAAATTGTTTCATAAAGTCGGAAAACATATCTTTGGTCACTTCACCTGATTCGGGTGCGAGTGGGAAATCTACGGTTTTTTGTTTAATATTATTTGGATAGATTAGATCTATCTCAAAATAATATCCCCAATCACCATCATCTGGAATTGCTAGTATGTTAGAAGGGTTGGAGAGATGCTGAATTTCATTATCATCTAACTAGCTAAACTCAGAGTGAGGGAGTGGTTTGGATAGTGAACTACCATATAAATTATTTTGGTCATAATACTTAAGATGAGTCTGATCATCGCCTACTAATTTTGATTTTAACCAATGTTTATTTACAAATGTGAGACCACCGCGAATTCCTCGCTCAAATAAATTATACATCTCTGGATCTTGTAAGAGATGAATGGTCTCACCAGTCATTTTAAAAGCAGACTTAAATGACATGGCTGGCAGACTGACAAAGTGGACGGGATCTAACTTATCTTCTTCTAATGCCACTCGTCGAAACTCCTGAAATACATCAGCCAGCAAAAATACATCTAACTTAAGATAGGCAATCATATATTCGCCAAATGTATGGCAGTCAAATGTTATCCATGCATCTTGTGCATGATCATAATCTTCGGTCTTACATTCTGCGCCGGTCAAATCATTTTTAAATTTATCTATGGGCGGAAGAGAAGTCTCGCCGAGTTTACTAATCGCATCAAAATATGCATATGGAAAGACTCCTTTCCGTGTGATGACTTCATCGGTTAGATTTGGATATTGTTTCTTAAGATTTTGTGTTAGTGGAAGAGACTTTCGATTTTGTACGAGAGAGGCCAGTGATGCAGTCATAAATTGGTAGGAATCTAAAAATTTTATATCAAAATAGACCGTCTTATTTTCTTTAGTTTTATCGACAGGCACTTTGGCTGTCATGGCCATAAACTTCTCTCTCGTTTGTGCTATTACATCAAGCTTCCACTCTTTCATTTGACCTAAACCTCCTTTATTATCATATGGCTGTCGTAGCCCTTGAAATTATGGAAATGACGGGTAATGTACGCCGTTTCATCCTAAGTGAAAAATTGCATTTTGAACATAGTGCGTTTCTAAATTTACCAGTGATGTGATCATGGTCGCGCACTTTCTTAATCTTATCATCATCAAATGTTTTCCTACATTTGAGGCAAACGTTCCAACTATCAAATTTTGCTTGATCATCTGCTGTCATATGCAATGATCTGCGATAGAGTTCACCATCATACTTTTGTTGAAATTTTACAGCCTGTTCGAGGAATTGTAGGAATTGGTAAATACAATCCTCACCGTGCCAGACGTGCATTTTATTTTTTCTATTTTGGAAATGGTCATGCCATACTTCATAGCAGGAAATGGCTGCTGCTCGATGGGTGTTATCATCGATATAGCATTCGATGTCAGCATAGATGACACGAAGAGGACTTAGTTCATCACCATTCTCTCTATATGAAAACTCCTTATCTTTGGGCATGCGCTCCATTTGTATTTTACCTCGCTTACACCGTTCGTAATGAGTTTGAAATTTGTTTTTACTCCTAAAGTTCCGAATGCATCTGTCACAGTAGTAAATCTCTGATGAGCTAGAATTTCTTAGGTGGTGATATAAGCGAGAAATTTTGGGAATACCGCAGTAGTACCATTCCTCACTATCATACTGTCTTACTAATAAAAGGTTGACAACGTGGTCATAACAACTCGAACGCGAGTTGTAGCGGACACCCTTCAATCCCTTTTCCCAAACATGAAGAACTATTTTGATGTTGTTCAATTTTTCAAATTTTTCTATATCTTTAATTTTCATATCTTCACTATTGCAGTCATCAAACTTTAATTCATTCTCCCACTGTTGATACTTACTCTTACGGTATCGACTATTCTGTACATCATTATAGTGGAGAATGGAGAGGACGGCATACTTAAAACATTGCGATTCGCAACCTACAGAAATGACTGCTGCTTTATTTCTTAAATTTTTCGGAAGTTTAAAGGAGCCTCGTCCAGAGTAGTTCTCTAATAAAGTGATTTTAATCATGGCGGTCTCAATACCATCAAAAACGAGTCCACTATCACGCTCGTTAAATTTATCTATGTTTAATTTTAACCCTTGGATATGAAAATTTATCCAAGACTCGCAGTCTACAACTTCGGTTGCAGGAGAGGAGGGTATGTGAAACTCCAACCTCTCTACTATTTGACCAGTACGGTGGTCGATTTTTACATATTTTATTTTGAGATAGATGAGCGCCTTCATTCTAAAATTGACTAAATTGTTGAAGAGCGCACCAATCAAAGATGAAATTTGATGAAACCATTCTTCAAAGCCAGTAATGGTTACTGAGGATTCCATCTGGTAGTTCCTCACTAAATTATTTATCGACACTTCAGAGAGTCGGATAGAGGTGCTGTTAGTATAACTATCGTCACTGTGTGTATGTTGAAGTCTATGTGAAGATAGTTCAAAATGTGACTCAAAAGACTGAATGCATAAATCGCAAGAAAAGGAGACATCGTTAACAGAATCATCCCCACCTTTGGAGATTGATGCTGACTTAGGTCTACAAACACCTCGCTTCATGTGTCGGACGAGATCACGCTTCCTCGTGAAGATGTGCCCACAGTCAGCACATTCCCGATCGTTGCATTCCCGCGACAATGTTGACATGGACTCGATCGAGATGGGACTGGTATCACCTGAAAGAGAAATCATTCTATCATCTCTGTTAAAGTCTCAGTGTATTGTTACAACCTACCTTCACTCAATAGCTCTAAACTTTCCTCGAGAAGGGAGGGCGTTGGTGATGAAGTAGATGCCTGAAATTGAGGAAGATGCTATTAGCCACACGTTTGAGGGAGATGAGTGAAGAAATTTTCAACTTACCATTTCAACGAAATCAAGTTTGAGGTTGATACTTCAACAAGATACAGCTCCCGCCATTGATATCCGGACAAAACTAAAATTTTGGCATTTTCTACCTTTTGTTTGAAATAAAGCTGTATACGAATAATTTGATCACTTCAGAAGACATTATTTGCATTAATGTGTAATAAACACTTGTTAGCAATGTGGTAAACGCATAATGCCTACCTTGGCATAGATATCTCACCAAAAACCGATATGTACCACAATTAAGGTCTACTAGTTATTGCTTGCTTAAATGATGATACACGCTTTTTCTCATCCTGAGTTTCACTGCAGCAATATAACGGTACACGCTGATCGGAAGATGCTTAGTATTGGCTCGCTACGACTAAGACATTCATAGTGCACAGTAGACGAGAGCCGTAGTGTCCTTGTTGCAAAACAAATCTCTCTTGTCTTGATAGTGACTTCTCCATTATTAAAATGCCGAAGAGAGGTAAAGAACTGTCGCCTCGCAAGCGAGCAACTGCCGTTTCTTTATTGAATGAAGGATATACCGTCAGAGCTGTTGCCCACCAATCAGGTATCGCCAAGTCAACGGTTGGTGACCTCAAGAGATGGCCACGAAATCCTAAGGGTTACGGTTCTCCAAAGAAGCGGATGGTGCCACGAAAAAGACTTCTTCAACAACTGATCGTCTCATTATTCGTGAGTGCATGAAGCACAGGTTTTCAAGCGCTGCTGCTATTCGCAGAATGCTCGGTGATGTTGTGGCGAATGTCAGCATAAGGACCATTCAACGTCGCCTTAATCAAGCCGGACTGAAGGCTAGACGCCCAGCTCGAAAGGCATTTGTTAATGCCTATCAACGACGACGACGTGGTCTTTTCGCCAAGAAGTATCTCTCTAAGGATGAAGATTATTGGAAAAGAATGATCTTTACCGATGAAAGCACGTTCGACATCTACGGAAATCGCGGCAGCATCAAGGTTTGGAGACGCCAGGGTGAGCGATACTCTCATGAGTACATTCTTCCAACGATCAAACACCCTCCGAGTGTCATGATATGGGGCGCGTTTTCTTATAATGGTGTCGGACGCTTCCGGATTTTCGAGAGAGGTGAGAAAGTGAATCAAACAGTGTATAAACCGATTCTTGAGCGAGAGCTTCGCATGACAATGGATGAACTGTATCCCAACACCCAAGCATTGTTTCAAGACGACAACGCACCTTGTCACAGAGCAAAGAGCATACTGCGATATCTTGACGAGCATGATATCCCTCACATCAGAGACTGGCCTGGTCAGAGCCCCGATATCAACCCCATTGAGAATTTGTGGGCAGATATCGGGGCCGTTATTCAGAAGAAAGCTCCAGCAAGCCGCCAGGAACTGATGGCAGCCATCGTCAGTGCTTGGTACAGATGCATTACCCCCTCCCGCTGCCAAGCGTTGGCTCTGAGTGTCCCGAGACGTCTCAGAAATGTTGAAAGAAACAAAGGTTTCCCCACAAAGTATTAGAATGATCATTGATGACGATTTCCCATGTCCTATTTTCGTTTTTTGCCTCATGATGTGTACTGTAAAAGATTTTGTATTACCAGAAGTAGTGTTTTCTTGGGCAGTATTGAAGATCGGGCATTAACTCATTAATCAAAGTAAAAGAAAAACAGTAGCTAAATTATGCCACAATAATGAACAAACCATAAAACAATCAATAATACGCATACAGGATTGACATAGATCAGCTAACTTACACTACATTTCAATAATATGACGATTTCTCTGAAAAATCGTCTTTGTCCGGATATCAATGGCGGGAGCTGTAGAGACTTCACTCAAATAATACGTCTCAAATTTGGAATTCACGAGAGAGCAGTTCACTTGTACGCCTCAAATATAGAATTCGCTAGAGAACACTTAACTTATACGTCTCAAAGACAGAGTGAAATGACACGAATGTCACTTTACATATATACTTTCATATTCATCATTCATTGGCTGTTCATTCTGATTGGTTGCTTGTTTATACTTAAGAATTAGAAAACATTTCAAAGTTATTATTCACAGTCAACATGAGAAGCCCTCAGACAACACCGAACACAAAATTCTCTTCTCCATGATCAACACCAAAGGCGCTCGTTGCACCAAACTCTCCAACGAAGGGGAAGGTGGAGAAAATATACCGACTCGACAATATCAGAAAGTTGTCATTACCAGCGGACGACGAAGAGGAGAGTGTATGTGAGAAGAAGTGTCCCGACTTAACAGGCGTGAGGTGGAAGTATCTACAGTACGATACTGATGATGTGATGGAGATCAGCAGCACCAAATTCCTCCACCAATTATGGGAATGGTACACCCCTAACTCTCAGCCACGAACTATGGCGGAGTGGGAGTACATCGACAAAGTGAGGCTCACGGTAGAAGAACGACTGAAACAAGTGAACTGCTTTTGTGATCTATGTGAAGCCAGACTCTGGGACGAAATTGACGATGAAGACCTTTTGAAATACATGCCATAATAAATGTTTATTTCGTATTATCTTTGCTTTCATACTGACTTACTTGAATGGGGCTTCAGTGGATGATTTAATCATGTATACTTTTTCATTTGGAAATAGTAGCACGCTTAGTTTAACTTGCAAATCTTATAACATTTCATATGGGTGATAATGGTAGATGAAATAGTGTTAAATAAAATTAAGATAGCTTACACTTCTGATACAGGCATAGCAATCGACTGCGATCCATGTGTAAAGAGCTTGTTAGACTACGGAAGAGAGAAGTGTGTTATGTTGCGTGTGGCGCGTGAGCGTCCTCCCATTTCATTCCATTCATCATTTTTCTTCCCCTCTGCATTCCATATCCGAGGATATGTGGCGGGCTTGGGACCGCTTTAGCTGCATTACAAGGTTGGCGCTTAAAAGAGCCCATGGGTCGTTCTCCGTCCACCGACACTACTACTGCAAACACTCTGAAAGGAAAATAATAGGAGATTAGATGAGCTACAAAAATGATTATGTTGAATAGACTTACAGGGAACCTTCTTTCTAACTTTTCTGACGACGAAGTCATCAAGCTCTCCATTGATGTTCATCGTCATGTGGAGGCAGAGAACTCCATCCCCCTCGTAACACAACTGTGTTTCATTCAAATCGCTGGAGATTGTGGGGACATCAGATATATTATTCTCAAAGAGGGGAAGATGAACTTCATATACTCTCCTTTTTCGACAATTCAAATGCTGATGCAGTCGCTCCACTTCACCCGACAACCTCTTATTAATAGCCTTCACCTCCCCCGTCTCCTTCACCACGCTTCGCATCCGCTCTATCTCTTCATCCTTCCTCGACACACTCGCCTGCAAACTCTCCACCAAACCTGCCTTCCTCATCAACTCGCTCCTTTCCGCCATCCATTCCTTCTCCTTCTTTCTCAAGCTCTCCAACTCTTCCCTCGTTGCCCTATACCCCTCAACCTTCACCATCAGCTCTTCATTCTCCTTCAAAACTTTTTTATTATTACTTTCCAAACCCATCACACGATCCTTCATCCTCACAAATACCTCCGTATCATACGCCTCTTGCTGCCGTGGCGATGACGCTGCCATCGGCTTAGCCACTTCCTTCCGCTCCCACTCTTCCTTCAAATCCGCTATATCCCCAAACAAATCTTCCATCACCGCATCCAAATCAACATCATCCTTCTTCATTTTCGCTCTCAACTCAACTTCCTCACTCGAGCTCCCATCACTCGCATTCCTCACCACTTTCTCCCCAATCACGTCCTGAATCGTTGCCACCGCCTTCCTCACCTCTTCCCTTTCCAACAACTCTCCCTCAAACCACGTCTTGAACCCCTTCTCTCCGATGTTCCCACTCTCACACTGTAAATGCGCCTTGATAAATTCCTTCTCATCCCCCATCACACATTTCCGACAAGACACACACAACCTCAACATCACTTTCCTCTCATGGCCCATCGTCCCCTCTTTTTCTTTTAAATGCTTCTTCAGCTCACTACCTCTGGCAATCTTGCCACAACTGCACTTGCCAACCAACATCTTGGCGTTACTCGGTTTTGTCATGATAATTCTGTAAAGATAGAGTAAAATTTGATAGCAAGTGTTTATAGGATACTACTTGCTGATATGCATTGAAAGACTAAGTTACCAAACATTTGATAGCAAGCCAGCAACCGTTTGGATGTTAAGCTCTTGAATCCGTTACAGGCATTACTCAGAGGGGATCTTATCCCAGCTCCAAGGCCTCGACCCACAAATCCAACCTCGACCGGACAGAGCGTGCGTCATATCACTGTGTTGGTATCCGGGCCCCAGTTTTGACATGAAAACCGGTGGAGTTATTTACAAGAGGAAACGACCCAAGTCACAGAGACTCATAAACGACTGCTTTTTATTCAAAAACTTTAATTATTATCATTAAATATGAATTTAAATTTTTCAGTATTTTAGTACTACTCATAAAACGTTTATAAGTAGTCTGTCACCTACAGCATAGCAAACGCTGTCGAATGTTTTGAATCAAGTCTAAAGGACTTGTAGAAGCAAAGTTATAGCCGTTTGAAGATTTCGGCCTACTATCATCAAATGGTCAGTCATGCTATACTGACTAACCTATAAGTCTGACACCTTAGCTGATATCAGCAATGGAAAGTCAGAAGTCCGATATCGGAACTCAAGAGAAACGACTTACCTGTAGTCAGTTTCTCAACTTAGTGAAATTCCTCTTCCGATTCTTATATACCCTGTGAATATGCAATCGATAAGAGGGGGGGACGTCAGCGAAAATTTTTTCTCTCCGATTGCTTTCAAATTCACCATATCGATGCAGAATTTCACGCTGAATCCGAATCTGGCCTCCGTTTTCCCATCCGATGCTTCGTTTGGGCGCTACACACCAAAACGTCCCAAATTCTAACTCTGTCGTTTTTTCGAAAAATGTTGAAAATTTTTTCTCGCCGATTGCCTTGAAACTCACCATACAGATAGAGAATTTGACGCTGATTCCAAATCTGAAATCCGTTTTCCAATCCGATGCTTCGTTTTGGCGCTACAGCCCAAAACGTCCCAAATTCTAACTCTGTCGTTTTTCGCCAATGTCCCAAAATCTTAAATGGCGTCTCACATCTAAACGAAGACAGATATGAACAAGACGTTTCTTTCACTGAATTTGTCTCACTCTTAGCTTTCAAACGAGCTATTGCACGACAAAATCCGTCCACTAGAAGCAAAGTTGGAAGGTCGGTGCCGGGGGGGGGGACGTCAGCGAAAATTTTTTTCCTCCGATTGCTTTCAAATTCACCATATCGATGCAGAATTTCACGCTGAATCCGAATCTGGCCTCCGTTTTCCCATCCGATGCTTCGTTTTGGCGCTACAGCCCAAAACGTCCCAAATTCTAACTCTGTCGTTTTTCGCCAATCACCCAAAATCTTAAATGGCGTCTCACATCTAAACGAAGACAGATATGAACAAGCCGATTCTTTCAGTGAATTTGTATCACTCTTAGCTTTCAAACGAGCTATGGCACGACAAAATCCGTCCACTGGAAGCAAAGTTGGAAGGTCGGTGCCGAGGGGGGGGACGTCAGCGAAAATTTTTCTCTCCGATTGACTTGAAACTCACCATACCGATGCAGAATTTCACGCTGAATCCGAATCTGGCCTCCGTTTTCACATCCGAGCACTGCTTCTACTCGAAACAGCCCATTTTGAACCCAACATTCATCAGATTGCACGAAAAACATCACACACTATAGCCTCAAGACAAAACCTGGCGGTCGCCCAAGTCCACCACGACACTCTGTCGTTCCAGAGGGGGGGGGACGTCAGCGAACCTGTCGGACCCACTTGGCCGGCACACCACGACACTCTGTCGTTCCAGAGGGGGGGAGTCAGACTCGAAGCTCCACGGCGGCCGACCACGAGACTCTGTCTTTCCAGAGGGGGGGCGCCGGTCGAGTGTTCGCCGTTTTCTTACTACTACGCAGAGAGCAGAACCATTATTAGAAAGATAAGAGTAAATAACAACAATACTAGTCGATTGATTGAAAGGATGAACCGTATAATTGAATATGTTCCCACAAACAGCATAGCTGAGATAAATGCACTGATTTACTCAGCAGCAAAAATTGCAGAAGAAATTGTCAGGGATGATGCGAAACGTGCGAAGCACCCACCTCCTTGGAAACAGCGTCTACAGAATCAAATTAAGAACCTTAGAAGAGAAACAAATCAAATTAAGGCAGCTATGGGGTACAAAGGCCGACTGCATCCTTACATGATTAGAAAATACAAGATGAATAAAAGATGCATTGAAGAAGTATATGAAGATGCGAAACAACGACTTATAAGTCATCGATTGAAACGGTATGAAGCTAGAAATGAACAAATGCGAATAAACAAATTGTTTCACGAAAACCCAAAGAGGTATATAGACAAATAAGAAGCCAAGAAGCAGCAAACAATAGTCGTGTCGAAAACTAAGAAGACATGATGAACTACTGGAAAGGTATATGGGAAGCCGAAAAGCAATACAATGTGCAGGCTGAATGGCTACCAAAAATTGAAAGAAATTGCGAAAGACTAACTTATCAAGATGACGTCACAATATCTGAGGAAGACACAAAATACAAACTAGCTAGCATGGCAAATTGGAAAGCATCAGGTCCTGATAAAGTACAAGCTTTCTGGATAAAGAAGCTGAACAAATTGCATGGCAGACTTGCGAAGTACTACGACGAGTTTCTTCAAAATCCGAATGTGATACCGAAGAGGCTGGTCAATGGTAGGACGGCACTAATTAGGAAACCCGATAACAAGCCACCGACTCCGGACAACTTCAGACCCATAACGTTCACCCATTTAGTCCGGGAGCTAGCGTGAAGTTGTGCAGGGAACGAGGTAGTACATAAAACTTTCACATAGCATAGTACACCTCTAACCTACTGCAAAACTTCGCGACTGCCGGATCAGATCATTTGCTTTTAAGAAATAGAAAGGATAACACAATCCTATGTATTTCCAGTGGTAAAATTGTGACATTTAAGGTGTTGACTCCATTTTTTCGAATTTTTGCTCATAAAAGTTACACAAATTGGTATTTTGTTGAACTGGTTATTATAGAAATCATCTACAGATCATGATCTTTCAAATGAGTTATCATTCATTGACAGAGGATGAAGTAAAGTGTACAAACAGACACTTTTCGTTAAAGTATAGCAACAATTTTCCTGAAATTTCTATGTTAAAATTTGCAGTTACACCAACGAAAAGTGTCTGTTTGTACACTTTACTTCATCCTCTGTCAATGAATGATAACTCATTTGAAAGATTATGATCTGTAGATGATTTCTATAATAACCAGTTCAACAAAATACCAATTTGTGTAACTTTTATGAGCAAAAATTCGAAAAAATGGAGTCAACACCTTAAATGTCACAATTTTACCACTGGAAATACATAGGATTGTGTTATCCTTTCTATTTCTTAAAAGCAAATGATCTGATCCGGCAGTCGCGAAGTTTTGCAGTAGGTTAGAGGTGTACTATGCTATGTGAAAGTTTTATGTACTACCTCGTTCCCTGCACAACTTCACGCTAGCTCCCGGACTAATTCGTTCACTCGCTGTCAAGCGTGCTGGTCGGATAGCTAGAGATTGCTGTTCAATCGTCGCTACCTCTCTCCCGTCTCTCTCTTCTGGTGAATGCAATGGTTACACGATATTCTGTCTGTGATATTTTACGCCTGCGTAGTAATACTAGGTATGAGATCCGGCGCACCCCTTCGCTAAGCACCGGATCACACTCCCAAATAGATACGAATGGAACTATAAACAAAAAATAGGGAAATAGGAAAAGCGCCTTAAATTTATAAAAATACAAATGAGGAAAAAATGTTTATGACCAAATGTAATAAAAATACAAATGAAGAAAATACAAAAATAGGAAAGTGCCTTAAATTTATAAAAATACAAATGAGGAAAAAATGTTTATGACCAAATGTAATAAAAATGTATAATAAAATAATGATAATTACAAAATATGAATATGAACAAAAATATTCATTTAAAAATGGAAGATGAAAAAACAAAAGAACCATCAGCCCCTTTATATCCGATATTGGAACAAATGGATAAGGCAAAGTGTGCGCAGATAGAGTCAGATACATGAAAGATAAAGAATCCCAATTATTACTTAGACTAGATCATTATGATAAATTAAGAAAACGATGGACGATAGTTAAGAATGTGACACAAGAAATTGGCATATTCTTAACAATAAGTTTAGGTGCTCTCACTATTGTCATTTCATCTGGCGTTCTTACAATTCCTGTTGTTGCTACTGCTTTAACAGGTACAGGTGTTTTTACAACTTCACTCGCAACAATGATAGATAAGTCTTTAATCAATAAGAAACGTAAATCCTTAAGTGAGAAACATGTACATGTCAAAGAGGTATATGATAAACTTCATTACTACTTTCAAAGAGTGTGTGATGATAATGTTATTACGTTAGATGAGATTGAAAAATTTGATCAAATAGCTAGAGAAGCAAATAAAAGACCAAACAAGTTTTCTCAAGGCAAAGATAATATTGATGTCTTTTTAGAAGAAATAAAAACTTTATTAAACAAAACATTAGAGCATCAGTAAAGTGTTTTTGCTGTGTATCAATAATACCACAAAATTCAAATATTATATTATAAAATAATGGATACCAATGAGACAAATGAGGCAAAAATAAGACAACTAGAAGAACTAATAAAACAGAAAAATATTATGAAAGAAAAACGCAGACAATATCGAATGTTGCAAGTTGGCGTTGAATCTAATATGAAAGACAAAATACAATTAGTTGAACAAGTTAAATCTGATATTAAGAAAGAACGTACAAATCATGATAAACAAATGGGTCTGATTGATCCAGTGCAGAAAACTATCTTAGATGATTATGGTCTGCTACAAGAAAATATAAATAAGAAATTACCAAAATCTATGTTATTTGAACATTCTACAATTTCTATAGATGGAAATTCATCTCTTAGATTTTTCTTAGGCGGAAAGGAAACATTTCCACATCCTTCTCGAGGTTTAATTTATGCACCAGACAAAACACCCTTTAGTTTAGACAGAAATTTCGTGGATTTATTAAGAGGAGCAGATTTAAATAATTATGATTATGATGTTCTATTGAGATATCACACTATGTTAGATAAAGTTAAAGCAGTAAAAACTCTTAAACGTTATAGAGAATTAGAACGCTTATTGTTGATGGCATCGGTTCCAACAGCGACTGGTGATCCAACGGGTGCTTATTCAACAGCGACGGGTGTTCCAACAGCGACTGGTTCTTATTCACCAATTGTCGCTTATTCAAAAACAAGAACAGGAGAGAGAATTGTATTTTTACCAGATGATCCACAAGAATTAATGAAGAGATTACAGATTTTATTAGCTGCAGCAAACGAAGGACATAACTCTAGCTTTAACGAGATACATGCAATATCGAAACGGTTATGGGAAAAGAACGTTATAAGTGAAGAAGACTACCAAAATTTATCTAAATTATCTAGTTAAAAATGTCTTCGGCAGAACTAGAAAAAATTAATAAACATTTAGAAAATTTAACCGAGATTTTAACCTCATCAAAATTTAGTACGACATTAAAATTTATAACAACTACTTCCTCGCATACTTGTAATTTAGACCCAATTATTCACTTAGAACAAGACAAACATTATGAAGTAGCATTAACTAGTTTTTCAACATTTAACACTATACAAAATATTATCAAAGATGTAAATGACCGATTTAAATATTCAAATGACAAAGGTAAAACTTGCAAAGAATTAACTTTTCCTCCTGGATCTTATGAAGTTGAATCTATTTCCAATGAAATAAAAAGACATTTAGGTATTCAATTTAAAGACAAGAAACAATTACATTTCGCAGTTGAACCAGCAGTAAATAAATTTTCTCTTACTTTAGATGAAAATCATCAAGTTGATTTTGATATTGACAAATCTTTATCAAGACTATTAGGATTTAAAAAGCAACTCTATGTACAAGGTTTTCATATCAGTGAAAATATACCTAGAATAACTGAAATAAATTCAATCAACGTTCAGTGAGATATTATAGAAGGTGGTTATGTTAATGGAAAGCTAACAAATAATATCTTCAGTTATCCAGCATTTACAGTTTCGATTGGTTACAGTTTAAATGTAATCCCAAAATCATTAATATATTTTCCAGTTACACGAAAAACAATTAATTCCATTACCATTAGAATAACAGATGAGAAAGGAAAGGCAATAAATTTTGGAGGTGAAGAGATTATGATAGATCTATTATTACGAGAGGTTTAATTCAATATATTGACTTAAAAATGAGTGAAAACACTTCTGTAAAATCTCCACTAAACAAGAAAGTGAAATTCAATCATCATCCAAACCTATCCAGTAAAGTTTTAGCAGTTATCTGTGGAAGATCAGGTTGTGGGAAAACGTATCTATTATTTAAAATTCTCACGACACCAAACTTTTTGGATTATAACAATCTTATTATTTATACAACAACAGCAGACCAACCTATTTACCAATTTTTGAAATATGGTTTTGAAAATAATCTTACAAAATCAGCTATAGCTTCACTGTTTGAAGAATATGAAAAATCGGAGTATGAAGAAGAAATAAGTTTCTGGTGTAAAGAAGCAGCGAAAAATAAACAACTAGTAGAATCCAATACAAATAAACACATATCGATACAACTAATAGATGATAGTGGTAATATGCAAGATCCTAGTAAACTAAATAAAACGAAAAAACATTGTGTTGTGTTTGATGATTGTGTTAATAACAAAGAAATCAGGCAGTTCAGAGAAATTATTTTACAAGAGGTCGACACAATAACTGTAGTGTCTTTTATTTGACACAAAGTATGTATTCACTAGATGGCAGCGTCATTAGAAAGAATGCTAATATTTTTATGCTTTTTGAAATCAATCCAAGAAACCTAAGTGATTTTTTAAGAGACTTATGTATAAGAGATAAAGATGATTTTAAACAATCTTGCAGTAATGCTTGGTCAAACGATTATGGATTTATTACAATCAATATTGATAAAAAAGTACATGATAAAGTTATAGAAGATTTGTTCACAGAGTTATAATTCCTCTTCCCAGTCTTCATTATCAGTGTATTCACTATCGA